>SJXQ01007913.1:0-194321 GCA_006408695.1 Aepyceros melampus | reverse complement strand
GGGCTCCAAAATCACTGCAGATGGTGACTGCAGCCATGAAATTAAAACATGTTTACTCCTTGGAAGGAAAGTTATGACCAACCTAGATAGCATATTCAAAAGCAGAGATATTACTTTGCCAACAAAGGTCCATCTATCAAGGCTATGGTTTTTCCAGTGGTCATGCATGTATGGATGTGAGAGTTGGATCGTGAAGAAGTCTGAGCACCGAAGAATTGATGCTTTTGAACTGTGGTGTTGGAGAAAACTCTTGAGAGTCCCTTGGACTGCGATGAGATCCAACCAGTCCATCCTAAAGGAGATCAGTCTTGGGTGTTCATTGGAAGGACTGATGCTGAAACTCCAATACTTTGGCCACCTCATGTGAAGAGCTGACTCACCGGAAAAGACCTTGATGCTGGGAGGGATTGGGGGCAGGAGAAGGGGACGACAGAGGATGAGATGGCTGGATGACATCACTGACTCGATGGACATGAGTTTGAGTTAACTCCAGGAGTTGTTGATGGACAGGGAGGCCTGGCGTGCTGTGAATCATGGGGTCGCAAGGAGTTGAACACAACTGAGCGACTGAAATGAACTGAAACAATCTTGACAGAAAATGGGAAATTCCTCAATATAATCAAGATGGAGTTTTAAAAATTGTCAGTAAGTGAAACAAAGAAAAGCACTGAAAAATATCTAAGTATGCTTTAGTATCTTAAAGTTACTGACGTTATCAATCCTATTATCAGTACAAAAAAGATTCAAGAGCAGTGATATCAAAGCTTATGACTGAGGAAAATGGTGGAAATGGTGTCACCCTGGGTTAATATAGCATTATCCATTGCTGCCTATCCTCCTACAGTACTCTGTCTTTGTGCTTTAGTGAATGCTACTGATACAGATTAATAATGTACATCTTATTTAGATTTTGACTTTTCCTATCAAGTATTAAATGACTGAAGTTGTATGTTTTTGTGAAAATTTAATTACAACTGGTTTTGGAGCTCATTTTCTCCTCTGGGAGAAAGACCTTCAGACCTTTTCCTCCTTAAGAAGGTTTGAATTCTCTAGGCATCAAGGACTGACAAGAGGATGAGGTGCGTACGCAGGGAATCAGAGTAGTAAGTTACGATATTACAGACACAGGCTTTGCCCGTAAGGCACATGATGATGAATACCACATGGATGATACCAAAGAATTTATTGTAAATGTAGTGGCAAATACACTGAGATAGCTATCATTAAAAAGAAATTAGAAAATTACACATGTTTAAAGTATGTGCTTTTTTCCACCACCTTTACATTATGACTAGTACCAGTATTTTAAGTACTGAAATACTTAATGGGATGGTCCATTTTCAGATCATTTCATGACTCTCTTCAAAGCCGGTGATCATGAATTGCAGTTTCAATTATTATTCTCTGTTTTTATCAATTCGGTAATGATCTGGAGAATCTTGTCATCTGGATGGAAGAAGAAAACACCAATGAATAAATTCAGCACTGACTAATTTTTCAGTGTATACACATGTAAACCACAGGTATACGTCATTAAAAGATTCTTTTAAATTAGAATACAGAGTTAACACCAGCAATATTCACTTATAAAACTAGAGATGCCTCTATTATTTCCTAAAAATTCTATTCAGACAGTAAATTTCCTAACTTTTTCACCTAGTTCAAGTCTACTTTTTGATTCATCCATGAACTTCAGAATTAGCCAGGATGCCAACAGTATGGGCAAGGAATAAAACACTTTTTATCTGTTTTTCCATGTTTAGTTCAAAGGAAACAAAAAAATTTACCAGGGAAGTGTTCTAGGAGAAGTGTGGATGGCACAGTGACAGACCTCTCTATACAACAAAGGAATCAAATGCCAATTAACTGGACAAACAGACTAAATAGGGGCTACATTATTTGTTAGAGGTTTTAACAGCTGCCTCTGCTTTTAATCAGTTGGCCTGATACCGTGACTTCATAACTACTTTCTGAATAGTTGTAATTATCAGGACTCCAAGATTGAAATTCTTATCTTATTAGACACTTCAATAAGAAAATGGTCTATGTTTCAATGACTGCAATGGAGAATTCTGATAACTGGGCCCATGGCCTGACACTCAGGCTCTTGGAAGCTATAGTGGCATTAAATAAAAAGGAGTGAGGGAAGAAAGTTCACTGGCTGCAAGGCGAACATGACAGGTCTAGAAAGAACTATGATTTTTAGTCTGAGAACAGTATAGTAAAAGAAAATACAGAGCAACTTCAGTTATTTCTTTTTCAAAAGCTTGGTGCCCCTTAGATCCCAACTTCTCTTACTCTAAAGTCCAAAAAGAGAGGACACTAATGTACTTCATCCTCCCTGAAGTCAAAAATACATGCCTTATCAGAGGGCAGGTTCCACTTTTCCTGTTACGGCCAAGAGAAACACTGAAAGCATTTTAAAATTGATTTTTCTTAATTTAAAAGTTGAGGTTCAACCTGTCCTTAATATAATGTATTTTTTGTTTGTTTGTTTTAGGCTGTGTTGTAATATACAGAGTTCCTCAAGGGAAGAGCCGACTTCTCTTAATATGTCAAGACCTGATTTAAGTTTCCAGCAGTACAGGAAAACTAACACAATTAAGTGCTTATTCATTCACCTTCAGTTATGGAAATTAACATAAAGTGTGAGACTTCAGGGCAGTAGCACTAGACCAGTAGCTCCCCAACTTGCCTACCTACTAGAATTAATTGGGATATTTGTTAAATATAATCACATTGAACAAATTGATCAATTCTTATTATTGAAAACAAGAAAATCAAACTGATGTGATGCAATGGGAAGGATATAGCACCAACCAAAAAATATTCTTTTCCTAAAAACCAGATTCTAATCAAGTCATTATATATAACTACTAGTTTTCAGGAAATATAAAGAATGTGTATATGTTAGTTGCTCAGTCACGTCCAACTCTTTGTGACCCCATAGAATGTAGCCCTCTAGGCTCCTCCGTCCGTGGAATTCTCCAGGCAAGAAGACTGGAGTGGGCTGCCATGCCCTTCTCCAGGGGATCTTCCCGGCCGAGGGATCAAACCCAGGTTTGCAGAAAATATAGGGAACAGAGAAACATTAAATCAAAACATGAAGATGCAACCGCCCAAATCCTAAATGTAAGAAATTCTACCAGAAAAACAACCTAGTTTATTAAAAATAATTGCATTTAAAAATGGGGATGGTAGTACAGGGGAAGTGTTACAGATGAAAGGATTATAAAATAGCAATATGCCCATAGGCCCTCCCATAGAGGAGATTCAGTACGCCTGAGGTAGGTCTTTGGACCATATATATATATATATTTAACAACTGTAAGGATAACTCTGATGATTTGGCAAGTCTGGGAAACACTATACCAGACTACCCTGGAGGAGGGCATGGCAACCCACTCCAATATTCTTGCTTGGAGAATCCCCATGGATAGAGCAACCTGGTGGGTTACAGTCCATGGGGTCGCAGAGTCTGATACGACTGAGTGACTAAGCACAGCAAAGCACATATCAGACTAAGTGGCAACTCAGGTGTCCACTGCAAATTTCTGTTGAAGGATTACCGACTAACAGCTCTACATTTGGGAGACTGGTAGAGAAAACATATTGAGAACCTCGGAGAAAGTTTCTCTGTCTTAGAGTCAAACACTTACTTTCAAGAGACATCTTAGGGTTTTCAAGTTTTTTTCTTAAAACAGAATCAATGAGAACTCGTAGCTGCTTGAAAATGACAGCTATCTTAACAGGTGCCTGTTGAGAGATGACAAATTGAACGTTAATCCCAGAGATTGTGAATGCGTTTTAAAAAAATCAAGGTAAGCATATATGCCTTACAATGTGCTTTAACACATACTGACTTAAATATAAAATGTTATGGGAAAAATAAATTACCTTCTGCAGCTAAGAGACATAAACTTCAATTTCCTTATTAAGTACTCATAAACTTGATACCTCTTTCCAGAATAAAGCAATCATTTTGCAATTGTTTTCTTCTCTTGTATCAACTCTATGGGAGTGAAGACTACAGTTTCGTTTTTGTGCTTTTTTATTTTATTGCTCAAAAATGCTTCATTTTTTAATTTAGCTTTCTGACTATGCTTGTGCTTTCAACATTTTCACAATGATGATCTGCTCCTCGATAAGGAAAGCATGCTTGTTCTGTCGTGGACACATTTAACACACATGGAACCATCATAGGCCTAGCTGATTGTGTTTTTTCATTTTAGACAATCTCATAAGAACTTTAGGTCTCACAGCATGAACTCTTTGAAGTGGCCTAGGCACAGCCCACATGTGAATTCTGGTGCTTTCCCAACCTTCTTGGTATAAAGGTAAACAATTCCATTAACCAGGGATTCGGGACAGCCTGGTTTTGTTAGAGGCTGTATTGTAGGACGGCCTCTGATGGTAGGTCAGACACTGGACCATCCTGAATGCCTCTAGATATCGTCCCCAGAAGAGGAAGAAAGAGGACTACAGGTTTTAAAATGGAATTTTAAAAATAGCTTTACTAAGGAATAATTTATAGATCATAAAAATTTACTGTGTACAACTCAATGATTTTTAATCAACTTATAGAGTTGTACAGCCATCACCACAATCCAGTTATAGAACACTATCACCATCTCCTCCTCTTTGTGAGAAGTGCACATATTTTTTAAACTGCCTTTAAAATTTACATCTCCAGTCTTAGACAAACAGCTATCATGGTGTATCAGAGCAGAATGTATTAGATTTGCTTAAAGTGGTCAATGTTGATAAGTTACAGAGAAATAAACTTATTGTTGGTAGCACTGGTTGGTCTAATTTTTCCAGAGGAGAATTTTAACAGTATGAATTAAATGAATTTGTGTCTTTTTATAGGTGGCATGATATAACAGAGGGAGCACAAGTTTGAGGATCATATAGTTCTAGGTCTAAACCTTGCTCTACCATTAACAATCCATGTAAGCTATTTAACTCTCACTCAGCTTGAGTGCCTCAATAGAAAGAAATCATCTAACAAGGTTGTTAGGGTATTAAATTAGGATGATCCATGTAAAGTTAACTACTGAAGTTCACCACATGGAAAATCATTATTACTGACAATAAATGCAATATGCAATTAGGAATATAGTTTGATTTTAAAATTAAACAGATTTAAAACCATACAGGCAAGATAAAATATGGACGTCTTCTATTTAAGTCAAACCGTACAAAGAAATTACGCAAACTCAAAAAAAAAAAAAAAATTTACCTCAATAGTACTTGCAGTAAAATTTTAAGATCAGTTGTAGCATGTACCTGAAAATAGATCAGCCATCAACAGAGATAAGGCGTTCCCGGTGCTGAACTTCTATATCACCACCAAAAAGTAAAACTGGAAAAGGGGTTATTAGGGTGGTTTCCTTCAAATACACTCGGGCATATCGTATCTGTATTAAAAAACAACAAAACAAAAAACACTTCACAGCCTAAAAAAATAAAAAATTCATTATCTGCTTCATATAAGCATTTTTCTATAATTTGCTACTATTTTAAATTGTTTTATAAAGCTACATGTCTACATTATGTTGTACAATCTCTTCTAATAATCACAGTCACCACCTGTGTATTTATACTATTAAAAGGATTTCAAACATTAATTGTAAGGCTGAATTGTATACCTTGAACATAAAGTATGAATAAGCAGTTATGCTAATACTGTTAAATAATTAGTGGAAAGATAAAATTAAGTTTCAAAGTGTCTGGTTTCTACAGCAAGGTTCAGCAATGACCATTAGTCAGGAATTTGTCATGTTTTGCTGATAAGCTGGGAGTTACTCAAGCCAATGCTTGAAATTATGGATCTTTATTAATTTAATGAGCTATGATTCAAAAGGTTGACTGTTTTAATCTACAAATATTTGCTATTAAGTTAGCTTAGGTTGCACTGTGTCTCAGGCTGTTGTAACATCATGTTTAGTTCTATCCCATTCCATATCCCTCTTATTTGGAGATGTGGAAAAAAGACATGTTTATATTTTTGTTGAGAAACCATGAACATCTTGATTTCAAATATGAACAAACATGAATAGCTCAGTTTAAGAACCAAATATAGTATTTGATGGGCATCCAAATTTGTTATGACTGACTTCTAGAATAACGTCCCGAACATTGGAATTAAAAAATGAGCACTTTACCTTCTCCTGGTATAAAAGCCATCCATAAATCTGCAAATCTCGATTTACTGAGGATGGATGTACTTGTGCTTTGCCTTGGGCTGTCTCCACAATGCAAGCCAATTTTTCTGTAATATCAACTGATTTTGTATAGATTATCTTCCCCACGTTGTCATAAGTCCAGCAGTAAGTACAGCTTTAAGAAGGGCAATTTCTTGGAAGGAAAGGGTCTGTGTAGCTCTGTTTCCTTCGAAGCTATTAGAAGTTGTAGATGATAAAAATCCTGCTGCTTTAACCAACTTGATTAACTCCTGCTTTACATCCTAGATTGGTTTGTTAAAAAGAGACACGATCATAATCAATTAAAGAAGCTGCCAAACAACCTTGTACTTTGTGTTACTGTTTCCTATCAAAATGGACAGGATTCCAAAAAGTTAAAAAGGGAATTACCACATGATCTAGCAATCTCACTCCTGGGCATATATCCAGAAAAAAATGAAAATACTAATTCAAAAAGATACATGAACTCCAGTGTTCATAGATGTTTACAATAGCCAAGACATGGAAGAAACCCAAATGTCCATCAACAGACAAATGGAGAAAGATAATACATACACATACACACAATGAGATATTATTCAGCACAAAAAAGAATGAATTTTTGCCTTTTGCTACAAAGTGGATGGACCTGGAGGGCATCATGCTAAGTGAAATAAGTCAGACAGACAAAGAAAAATACTATATGTTATCACTTATATGTAGACTCTAAAAAAAATAAAATTAGTGGATATAACACAAAAAAGAAACAAACATAGAGAACACATTAGTGGCTACCAGTAGGGAGAGGGAAGGAGTAAGGGGCAAGGTAGGGGTAGGTGGCTGAGAGGTACAATCTACTATGTGTAAAATAATTAAGTTACAAGGATATGTTGCCAGCACATGGAATATACCCAATAAAACCTAATATTCTGTAGTTAACTATAATGGGCTATAATCTTTAAAATTTGTGAATCACCATGTGTATACCTGAAATTAATATTATAAACCAACTACACGCCAATTAAAAAAAAACTTGTGGAATTTGGCATGCTAAAATGTAACCTTACTATAAATATTAACATTTGTCAAATATTTTCCTAATCCATCATATTACTAAGCAGCATGAAGTATATATTTCTGTGCGTTCTTGGTTTTTTTTTAATTTTTTTGGCCACATCTCATGGAATGTGGGATCTTAGTTCCCTGACCAGGGATCAAATCCATGACCCCTGCATTGGAAACACAGAATGCCGACAACTGGACTGCTGAGGAAGTCCTTGTGCATTATTCTTTGAATAATACTTTATTAGTTTAGCCAATACTTTGAAGAAATGTCTTAATATATTACTATTCCTCAAGTTCCATAAATATATAATAAAACTTTAGTAAAAATGAAAAACGAAAACAAAAACAAACTCTGCCATTTGCAGCAATGTTGATGGACTAAACAGTATGCTTAGTGAAATCAGTCAGAGAAAGACAAATACTGTATGATATCACTTAACTGTGGAATCTAAAATAAACAAATGTATACAGCAAAACAGAAACAGACTCACAGATATAGAGAACAAACAAGTGGCTACCATTGGAGGAAGGGAAAGGGGGAGGAGCAAGATAGGGATATGGAATTAAGAGGCACACACAAGTCTGTATAAAACAGTCAACTAGGATATATTGTATATCACAGGGAATTATAGTCAGTATTTTATAATCACTTCTAATGGAGTATAACCTGGAAAAATACTGAATCACTGTGCTGTATGCCTAAAATATATTATAAATCAACCATACTTCAATTAACATACGAATGTCCAATATGTGAAAGCAATAAAAATGTGCCTGAACGCATTTTCATTCAGAGCAGTAGCTCTGCTTTCAATAGGTTTACTCAATAAGGATGGTCACATAGAGACACTGAGGAAGAATTACAGAGGACTCTGATCCTAGACTGCAAGAACCTTCACTTGTCTCTGGGAAACAATTTCCTAAAGAACTCTGACAATGTTTATTAATGGCAACCATCTAAACTTGTCGCTTAAAATATTTTTCTACCTTTAGTAATGCCAATCAGCTAAAATACCATAGGGAGGATAAGCATTTTTTTAAAAAAATCCAATTTTATTTATTTTTTGTCTTTTTTTTTTTAATTGGAGGCTAATTACTTTACATGGGTTTGGGTGGATCCGGGAGTTGGTGATGGACAGGGAGGCCTGGCGTGCTGCAGTTCATGGAGTCACAAAGAGTCAAGATACGACTGAGCGACTGAACTGAATTACTTTACAATATTGTGGTGGTTTTTGCCATACATTCACATGAATCAGCCATGGGTGTACATGTGTTCCCCATTCTGACCCTCCCTCCCACCTCCCTCCCAATCCCATCCCTAAGGGTCATCCCAGTGCACCAGCCCTGAGCATCCTGTCTCATGCATTGAACCTGGACTGGCGATCTATTTCACATATGATAATATACATGTTTCAATGCTATTCTCTCAAATCATCCCACCCTTGCCTTCTCCCACAGAGTCCAAAAGTCTGTTCTTTACATCTGTGTCTCTTCTGCTGTCTCACGAGGATGAGCATTTTTAAAGTAGACAGGATACAACTGATTAAAAGATGAAGTTAACATTTAGGATTTCCTTGAGTTTTCTGGTTTGGGACTTAAGGGACTTCAATTCCAGAAGAAAAATCAGACAGACAGTTGCTGTAATACCACAAGACTGGTAAAGAACTGTAAACCCTGTAGCCTAGGGGAGGTGAAGACAAGGCTGATAGAAGGAAGGGAGTGGGAGGCAATTTGAAGGTCTGGAGGAAGTGGAGTGCAGACAAAGGAGTATTGCTTATCTCTCCATATCTTGAACCCAAGCCAGACAACCTTTTAAAATATGAGCATAGAATAGGGGAATTATGTGAGAGGTAAGTTTATTTTCTGAATGCTTTTATAGCATGTCTGCTCTAAACACCATTTCCCTTTAAATGTTGTACTATACTTGAGACATATCAACCAATTTTAATGTGTAGACCTTGTGTGGATCATGATTTGAACTAGCTATAAAAAAAAATTATGAAAACTCAGGGATATTTGCATACTGTATAGCTGACGATATAAAGGAATTATTTTTCAAGGCATGATAACGCTAAAGAAAAAAATGAGTCTTATACTTCAGAGATATATAACAAGCTGACATCTGGGATTTGCTTCAAGTAATCTAGAAGGCGGATAGTGGATTAAGGGGAGTATTAGTAAAACAAAATTGAGCACATGTTGATAATTACGGAAGTGAGAAATGAGTACACAGGAGTTCACTATACTATTGTCACTTTTACGTATAGTTGAAAATTTCCATAATAATTCAAAATAACAACTGATTTTCAGAGTTGAGAAAAACTGTAGCATATCCCCAATTCAATTTCTATTTTTTTAAATGAGAAACTGAGACTAAATAAACCTTCTCCAAGCTTGAGCTGCTGAATAGACAAACTATCCTAATTCCCAAACTAGTGTTATTTCTATGAAATCATGTTGCATCTTTGAACACGTCCTGAATATAATATGATTGTTACACACTATTTTGGAAGCAGAGTCTTAACCACTGAACAGCCAAGGAAGTCCCTGTTAAATACTATTTTGAATCACTGTGTAATACAGGTTACCTGTTGTGGTAAACAAAACAATCACAAATTTATTAATTCAGCAAATGTTTATTAAACACTTACTATGTGTCAAGCACTATCCTAGGCATTTCTTTTCCAAAAATAATCCCACTGGTCCACCATATAACCCTAGACTAAGACAGCTGCATTAAGACTTACCTCTAGGGTTAACAGTGATGTTCTATTAAGAAAGTTCTTCCGGCAATATGCTATTTCAGAACGATAGCCTCCTTCCTGCCGTGCTTTTTTCCATCTACGTAAGAAAAATGACCAAAGTTTAATGTTTCCAAACTCTCACTTTCAGAGGTACTAACCATAGCTTTAATTATATTATAATCATATAAAATGAGGAAGGGCCTTGCCTGTTTTAAAGAGCTAGCCAATTTCAACTACAATATAGGTATTTTTTGCTTATGTATAACAGTAAATTAATAACTTCAAATATAAGGTAATATACACATGGTAATACAAAGTACACTGTTCTTAAATTTTAGGATTATAAAAATACAAATCTCTAAAATAATTATACTTGACAGATGAAGTAACTAATACTAAATTTAAACCTTAAATGTACTTTTTAATAAAAGTGAAAGATAAATTTTTAAAATAGTAAATACCCTCAGGTTTGACCTACTGACAAAACCCAGATTATTTCTTTACCCCAGGTATGCATTGTAGATCGTCAGATGATCTGAATCTGCCATGGCCAAGGCTGATTTTGCAAGATCTGCTTCATCTTTTCGACCAATTGGTGTGGTAAAAGGAGACTTCTCTGTCATAACTGCAGCTAATGTTGCCTAACCATAAATAAACAAAAAAATTTAACCTTAAAGAGGTACACACTGAAAGCTGATTTGTATTGTAATAGAAAGCAAATCATAAAACTGCACTTTCAAGTTGCATGCTTCTTCTTTTGAATTTACTGTTTTCTATAATAGCTAGCATTTTCATTTTAATTAGCTACTTTTAGTTTCATTTTATATAATTTTAAAAATCTATCATTTACTTTTATATCATCTTTGTGAAACAGGGAAGTAATACCAACAGAATCAGGGATTTTAAAAAATGAGTATTTGTGCAAGAGACTGAGAGTCTGTCACACAGTTAAAAGAAATTCCTTAATCACAGATCAGAGATCTTGACTTTGAGTCTGAATTTCCATTGCCTGCAGTGCTCCTCAAATAATTCTTACATAATTTGGACTATATTAACAATCTATTTGCTGTTGCTACAGCTTTTCAGATCAACTATCATGGCAGTAGATATTTCTTGGACTCAACAAAATTCTGGTATATATTTCTGATACTAGGAAAAAAAAAAGACTAGAGTAAGTCATACTCTCCCCATTTTGATTTCAAACAGCCTTATTTGTAGTCCCAGAAAAGGCTACAACTTGATAAAGCTGGAATGGCAAAGCAGGTAAGAGATTCAGAGGGAGGCAAAAAGTTTGTTAATTCTGAGATAATTTGAGAAAATAGAATTGCTGGTAATTGCTAGCTCAGAGAAAACCCAAAAAGGGGAAGGAAGTTTTGATTCTACTTAAGTGTGGAGTTCAAAACTCTCAATGAATCCATCTACTATATATATATATATATTACACAGAAAGAATTAAGTAAATATTTCAAGTGTGATATTTGATAGCAAAAGTCTAGACAAGCCAAAACCCTTTTACAAAATAATACCTACAATACACAAGAGTATATGGGTGAAGATATTTTCTTGTATATAAATATAAAAAGTTAAATATTCAAAAATTCTCATTAAGCATTCAGATTTTCTGGCTTTAATGTTAGTACAGACACTCTAGTTAGTTAAAAAAATTTTTCCCAACTTAATACCTCCCCAACCAAAATGATATTTACAGTGAAGAAGCAGCAGTGTTGCTTGTCTTACCACTGGATCCAGGCAGCCAAAAATGGCGCCAAAAATAAGCATCTTGCCAATCTTGACATTCACAGGCAGAGCTGCAAGGTGTTGGCCCAGTGGAGTCAGTTTAGGCTCATTTAGTTCACAAGCTCCAATTTTTCGGAGTAAATTCATTGCATTACTGATTACTTGAAGTTGAGGAGGATCTAAAGCTTTGGAGAGGAAATCTTCAGGAGAACCAAGATTGCATTTCTGCAGATTAAAAAAGTGATAATTTCGGATGTGATCAGAAAAAATTAAAAAAAAAAAAAGATGGTCAAACTGGAACTAAATTTAAGTAAAATTTTAAGCAAAGAGGAGATTTTTCCAGTCGCATATTTTTAGTTTCTTCATTCCTGATTTTTATAGAACCAAAAAATCTAAGAACTGAAGGATATTATAGATCTTTCATACCAGGAAGCCTTTGGTCTAGGTCAGGACTTTTCAAGTCTGGCTCTAATGTTAGTGGGCCCAGATAATTCTTTGTTTTAGGGGACTGTGCTGTTCACTGCAGAGTGTTTAGCAGCATCCCTGGTCTTGACCCCACTAGATGTCCACAGCATGGTCTCCCTCTACCCACAGTTCTGACAACTAAAAATGTCTCCTGACATTCCAGGCTTTCCCTGGTAAGCAATATCATCCCCAGTTGAGAACTTGTGGTCTGGGATATGAGTCTGTATTTTAATTTCTTAAAGTATGAGTGCCTATGGTAATTTAAAGCACAGTGCGTTACTTATAAAATATGGAGGAAGAGGGAATTTATTAGAGCAGAGTAAATGAAATACTTGAAAATCTAGTGCAACAGAAGGTAAGATAAGTTTAGGTCTTCTTTTTCTTTTTTCTTAGAAAGGGGTGGAGAACAAAAGTTCATCTAAATTCCCTTGGGATTACCATAATATGAAGACATAATTCCTCCAAAGGCACACGCAAGATTTCAGGGACAGAATAGTCCATAAAGCCTTCAAATCTGAAAAATAAGGTAAAATAATCCTAAACACATATTATCAGCAATGCCATGCTGGTTTGTGTGTTTTTAATCTCCAGGCTATGCCATACCTTTCTTTCGTGTACATGCGGAAACAGAAGCCATCTCTGACCCGCCCAGCTCTCCCCTGGCGCTGCAGAGCACTGGCTTTGCTGACAAATGTCTCGACCAAAGAACTCATCTGACTGCTCTCATGGTACCTAGAAAAATGTTTTAGGAGATAATATGTAGATAACGGACTTAAATCAAAATCTAAAAAACAAACAAACAAAAAAACTGCAAGTATTTGATTCTAAAGTTAAAGATCAGAATGCCTATTAATTATGCAGTAAGAATTCTTTGAAAAAGTCAGAAATTCTGCTGTGAACATCACAATTCAAAGCACCTTTCACAAAATACAGTTCAACCCTGAAAACACTTCCTCTAAAGATACAGTTAAAAAAAACCATGAGTATATTTTGTACTAGACAGTCACACTCATTTCCAAATATTGCTAAAGTTTTCTAAGATTAGGGACAGTGTATACAGATTAGAACAGACCACGAAGATGGTCTCCCTTATTTGTTAAATATAAACATCAAAACATTTATAAAGCAATAATCTGTTAAAGTTAAACTTATTTAACAGTTAAAGTCATCTACTATCCACTAATTACTGTACTACGTACTTTCAATTTATGAAATTTTAATTTTTCCACTAACATATGAGAATATGATGATTATAACTGATGTCATATTACTTGCTCAAGATATAGATCAGAGATTTATAATCTAACTCTGATTCTAAAACCCACACTTTTTTATAATCCCACAAATAATGCTTTTGTAAAACAATTTATTTTACAAACTAACTGATAAGTATTTATGTCTGAACATTTTCTCAGCACTTTCCTATCAGTAGCAGTACACTGATATTACTTATGGGAAAACCGATGACATGAATTTTGACGTTTATTCTCAGACATTTAAAACTTCCCTACAGTTTCTCTGAGACCTTTTGTTTTGGACAGAATTAGGACATTTGAGATGTTCCCCATATGATTCTGAGATCTAGTGCTTGTTTCGGCAGTACATGTACTGACTGGGGTGGTTCTGTGATGTCTCCTAACAATTCAAGAGTCCCAAGCCCTTTTCAGGTTAAATATGTTTTGATTTGGGAGGAAAATGCAAACTTACTTATTTTCTTTCGTTCTTCCAGTATCAATTACAAATACAACATCTGGAATAGTGATACCTGTCTCTGCAATATTTGTTGCCAAAACAATCTGAAAACACAAAGCCAAAACACTTAGGTAACAACTTTCAGCAATGTGCCATCACTTACAAATTCTTTAGTTTAGCCAATGCATTTTAAAAAGTGAATTTCAATTATTCTTTACAAAAATTCACAATCTAATTGCTATTACTGTGTAACTTAAATTTGCTCTAATTAATTTTATCACCTCAGCTTATTAAACTTATAGATTCTTATTCCAACAGAAATACTTTTAGTTCCTTAATTCTAGTCAGTCATCTTAAAAATGATACACATAGAATGGGAAAATGGGTCAGAGAATGGAGACTGCTCAGCAGAAACTTTACAATTATTAGGGAATACTTTCTTTAGTAAGAAGAACTGGTGGGTTGTTGCCCTGGCTCTGCTACTTATTAGCTTTGTGACCTGGGCAAGTCATTTTACTTCTCTGGTCTCAAACTAGGAGGTAGAAATACATGATTTCTTAGGTCCCTTTCTAGCTCAAACATTCTTAATGGTGATGGCTGAATAGCCCATCTCTTGTGTGTGTGTTTTTCTTCTGTTGAGTCTTTGGAGGCGAAACATTTAGGAAACTCTAGGTCAGTTCACTATGTTATCACTCTATCTCAATACTGAATGCTTGCTTTTCTTATCCCTTATCCTAGGAAAGAGAACCCAGATTATTAAGACTTAGATAGGACCTAGGTGATCAAAGTGTTTAGAGGTGGTGGAATTCTCTTCTTCAGACAAAATATTCCAGAGAAGCCCAAATGTTACAGATCAGAGCATAACCTATGAACCCCTGGATTTTTCAGAGCAGTTAGAAAATCATAAATTTAATTCAACCTCTTTTAAAGATGAGAAAGTAAGGCTGAGTAGGTTGCCAAAGGCCACAGACATGGCAGCAGCTTTGGGACAAGAATCTAAGAAACTCTTTCTGCCAAGTATCCCTTCATTCAGAATCCTGAACAGAGGAGACAATGAAAATACCTTAAGATTGTTTCCTAACCTAATGTTCTTTGTGTTGCAAAAATGATCAGGGATGAACAGACTACAGAGAACAAAAAAGGAATCCTCCTAGGATTCAAGTAGCTTCTGACATCAAACATATTTTGTGCTCTCTTCGTGAAGGAATAGTAGTGACTTTTTCTTCTCAAAAGCAACAATAATGCCATGTTTTTAAACTACCACTCCTCTAAAGTTATTGATAACACATAATATAAACACCTAACATAATATAAATTGAATCTTAATATTGGGTTCACTTTTGATGATATTAGACTGCAGAGCATCTGGAGTCTGCCATGTGCTATAAGGCACTTAATAACTGTCTTTGATGATAGGGAGTCATTTTCATGAAATGTTCTCAGGTGGATCACGTATCAATTTGATGTACTGAGTTTTACCTTCCTGACTCCTTGAGGAGGAAGTGTGAATGCTGCAGCTTGATCTTGAGTTGAAAGAATAGAATGCAGAGCTATCACTTTATATCTGAAAGTTAAAATCATAGTTCTTAGCAAGAGTTTTTCTTTAGAAGACACTGCAAAGAATAACAAAATTATTTACAAATAGGAAGCAATTAAAAAATTTCTTATTATGAAAAATTTTAAACACACACAAAAGTTCTGACAATAATATATATATACTCATTGATGAGAAAAAATTTAATATGAATTATATGAATGTAGAGTTTAAAGAATTAAAAAAAATATATTCTGGTGCCAAAGTGCTAATAACAACAGTAATAAACTATATCAAAACAGACACAGTAAAGAGCCAATTCAGTCTGTGTGGATGATAAGCTGCAATGCTGTTGGGGTTTTGCACCATCCCATGGGTTGGGGAGGGGAGTCACCATCTTATTCTTAACTACAAGTTTCTCTCTGCTAAATCATATTAATAAAATAAAACAAATGTAGAAAAAGTATCTAAAATTTTTAGTAGATAAAATGCTATAACAGAAAGTTAAAATAGGAATTACTCTGTCATAGACAATTTTAACTAAAGGTGAAAAGACTATGAAAGCTCTGATCAAGAATTTTAATGTATAAAACACTGATCTATTTTAAAACTACCAGGAATATAATGAAGATCTGTAGTTACCGTTCTGAAAAAAATCTTCTGTCAGTTGATAAAAGATCATACAACTGTTGAATATGAGCAAGGCCTGGTAAAAAGATCAGTACTGCTCCTTCAACATTTTTGAACTGAGGACTTCTGTCTGAAATTTTTTGAAAGATACAATATTCAAAAATAGGGAACAGCATATAAAATATTAATAAAACATCTCCAGTTAGTAGAAAAGTTTTATCAAAACAAATGGAGACACATTAGAAGTAGGTACATACCTAAATATGTAAGAAGTTCCAAAATGAGATCCAGGTTGATTTTATGAGGATTCATGTAGAGAATAGCATGCTGAGTGCGACTGCTATACTTTTGGTAAAATGGATTTAAATCAGCACTTGTTCCAGTCTGAACTGGGATGTATTCCTAAAAGAAACATAATCAGAAAAACCTCAACAAAAATATGAAGTAAAGACAAAGAAGGAAAAAACGAGCTGCTTGCGTTTATTTAAATCGTATTTTTTTGTCACCATTATTTCATTAAAATATAGCAAGAATACAATTCTTAACGGTATTAAAGTATAGTAAAATTTCATCTCTATCCTATTAATTTCATCCAGCCCCCTTAAATACAGCAAAACTTTTAATCTTGGCATGTAAACACTTAAAGAAATGAAGAAAAACAGAACAATGGCTGCATTGTTCCGTGGCAATTGAAAAGCAGCCAGGCTAAGAGGTTGTGATAACTTTATTAAGTAATTTACATCTGCCTCATTCATTCTAGATTCTACTTTGGTTGCTGAGTTCCAACCATCTCCTTTGAAATACTACCTTTAATTTTCTGAGGTCTTTCTTTAGCTTCTAATCGCTGTTTCTACAGTTTCAAGAAAAGATTTTAGTTTTTGCTTCCTTGATTTATCTGCTTAATTAAAAGATAAACTAACTTTAAATTTGTCCATTAGATGAATGAAATATTGTAGATACAGTGAAAATATGTAAATAGTACCACTGGTCAAAATGCAGGATAGCATAGCTTTTGTGATATTCCTAAAATTATGTCATTCAAACTAAACTAACTCTCTATGAAGAACTGTGCTTCCCTGGATGGCTCATGCCAGCACAAAGGCTCCTAAGAAAACCAGTGGCAGGGATCTAGACTCTGGGCTTGCCCTAGTCTATTTAAGGTGTTGAGATAAAGCAAATATCCTAAACCAAACAGTAAGTAAAAGAGTCAGTAAAAGAAAGATTAAAGAAATGATCTTTAAAATTTGCTCATAATCATATCTGTTATTCCTCTAACAAAATGTATGTGAATGCACTGTGCCAGCCACATGACTTTAAAACTCTTACGGTAGTTTGTGCCTTGGCTATCCCCACCAGATGTCTTTTAAAATGTTTTCTTACCTGATACTTTTTTATTCCCCCTGCTTTGGTTGTAACATTAATGGTTATTTCTTCTTCCTCCTCCAGAAATTTCTGACAATACTCTGAGTCCTTCTCCAGTACAAAGCCTGTTTCCTCTATTATATCTTCAAGAGAAACACCTGCACATATGAAGGCATATAAACAGTGAGCTCAAATTCATTTCAGTAAATATCATCTTAAAGAGAACAAGGGATTGCTAGCTTCCTGAATGTTACCACATGCTAATTAGAATACTATGAAAAAAAATTTTTTTCTGCATTATTTGGGAATGAAGAACTTGCCTGATATAGATGGATCTGTCCCTACGTAGTTTCAGGACAAAGTACATTATGGTGTATAGTTTTTACATGTGAAAATCAATTTAAAGATTCTTTATCAGCTGAACCAAAAGGGCAAACATTAAGAATAGAAGAAAGTGTCAAAGACAAATCCCCCTCAGTTTGAGGGATGGGTGGAAAGTTCAGTTCAGTTGCATCCAACTCTTTGCGACCCCATAGACTGCAGTACACCAGAATTCCCTGTCCATCACCAACTCCTGAAGCTTACTCAAACTCATGTCCATTGAGTCGGTGATGCCATCCAATCATCTCATCCTCTGTTGTCCCATTCTCCTCCTGCCTTCAGTCTTACCCAGCATCAGGGTCTTTTCCAATGAGTCAGTTCTTCACATCAGGTGGACAAAGTGTTCTAATTTCAGCTTCAGCATCAGTCCTTCCAATTAATATTCAGGACTGATTTCCTTTAGGATGGACTGGTTGGATCTCCTTGCAGTCCAAGGGACTCTCAAGAGTCTTCTCCAACACCACAGTTCAAAATCATCAATTCTTCGGGGCTCAGCCTTCTTTATACTCCAACTCTCATATCCAACTTCCACATAGGTGGAAAAGCAGTTCCTTATTGTTAGGCGGTGACCCCAATCTGGATGTAGATTTGGCTTTGCTATAGAACTGTGTTTTATGCTATGTACCTCTGAGGTATGTCATTCAGCACAATCCTCCTTCCAGTTCACCCATGCTTAGTCAAGTCTGCTCAGCTATCTGATTCCCAAGGCCAGCTCCAGGTCCTCTCTTGGCTTGCATTATCTTAGGAATAGTTCTAGGCTCAGACTTAAGGGGGAGAAGGCAGTGGCACCCCCTCCAGTACTCTTGCCTGGAAAATCCCATGGACAGAGGAGCCTGGTAGGCTGCAGTCCATGGGGTCACTAAGAGTTGGACACGACTGAGCGACTTCCCTTTCACTTTTCACTTTCATGCAATGGAGAAGGAAATGGCAACCCACTCCAGGGTTCTTGCCTGGAGGATCCCCAGAACCGGGGAGCCTGCTGGGCTTCCATCTGTCGGGTCGCACAGAGTCAGAAGCGACTTAGTAGCAGCAGCAGCAAACTTAAGGGCTTATCTTCTGGGGACACTCACTGGTGGGAATGTAGTTTCTGTTTACATAAGCATTATTAAAAAAACTTTACCTCAACAGGATAACTTCTTCCTGAAATTCTCAGAATAGGGCAGTGTGTGAAATAGGTAGAAAACTTTTCACTGTCTACAGTGGCACTCATGAGAATCAAATGTAAATCAGAACGTTTCTGTAGAATTTCCTTCAAGATAATTAGTAGGAAGTCTGACTGGACACTTCTCTCATGAACCTAGTATAAAGGGAATTTAAAAAAAGGTCATATATAAGGTCTCTGTGTGTTATTTGCTCAGTTGTGTTCAACTCTTTGCAATCCCATGGGCTATAGCCCACCAGGCTCCTCTGTCCATGGGATTCTCCAGGCAAAAATACTGGAGGGGTTGCCATTTCCTTCTCCAGGGAATCTTTCCAACCAAAGGATCATACTCAGGTCTCCTGCATTGCAGGCAGATTCTTTAACATCTGAGCCAGCAGGGAAGCCCTTACATAATAAGGTCTAGTAAGAAGTTAAAACAATCAGACCTTCAAATCTACTAAAAGTTAATCAATATTTACATACAGTCAATATATACAGAAGATAAGAGAAGCTGTGTTTCAAATGAGGTAGATCTTCCAAATTGAAAATAAAGTCACCCTCTTTAAAACTGAAGTCAGTAAAAATCAGCATATAATGAACAAGATTAGCTATGATAGTAAGACTCTACCTTAGGAGATAGTCTGTAACTGTTCAGCTGATAAGATTAAAGTATTCCCAAATTTCACTCAGAAGCCAGTGCATGCTAATATATAATTGAATAGACACAAAAACTGCAACAAGACAGATTGTTTATACACTTTTCTGCAAAGGAGGAATTTTTTTAGTATGAATCTGACAGGTTCTATCAACTGCCTAAGAAAATGGGTTTTATGCTTTTCGAACACATCCATTTTAGGGATGAGCACTGTAAACTTGCTACAGAGCATTACAACATGGGACATTGTCAGAACTTAGTATCTGCTGGATGTACTAGTCTATATTGAAATTTGCTGTACTGGATTTATTTCTACCTCATTTTATTTCTTGAGATTTAAAGCAGCATACAAAAGATAGAATACATTGAGATAACAAAAATTAAAACAGGTTTGGTCAACAAAAATTAAAACAGGTTTAATCATTTTGCATGGAAGGGAGGCAACTGCTTGCTTAGGCTTAATTCTTCTTGGCTTGATCAATTAAAATATGACTTTAGGAATGTTATTCAAATATCCCTGGGCCTATTTCTTCTTCTATAAAACAAATAATACAAATTTCATAGAGTGATTGGCTATCAGAGGAGATCAACAAATAGTACTCAGCATTGTGCTAGGTGCTGGGGAATAATGACTGAGATAGTTTTCATTTCCGAGTTTATAGCCTTGTAAGAGGATTCTGTAGAGGACGGCTTGAGATTACATATGAAGGGCAGCTATTTTGTTTTTTTTTGGTCTAATATTCTTTTTTGGTTTTGTTTTATATATATATATATATATTTTTTTATTGGTGTTATAGTTGATTTACAATGTTGTATTAGTTCCTGCTGTATAGCAAGGGGTAGCTAATTCAAGTAGTCAGGAAGGCTACTAAGAGGGAATTGACATCTATGTTGAGAACTGAAATGAGTTTTTAAAAAAGGAGGAAAGAACAGTATGAAAAAGGAAGAAAAGGTGGTCACGGGCCATAACTTGTGCAAAATCATGGAGGACAGTGATAAGATCCAGGTATTAACAAACATGGCTACAGCTGCTACACCCTGTCCCCAGCCATCACTGCCAGGAGCATTACCCATGGGCACGCTCAATCAAGCTGCCGTACATCCTTTCTTTCTGGTGAATTTCTATCACTTACCTATTACCAAAATATTGTACTTAAAAACATCTTAACCTAACTAGTACAACAACAAGAAAATGGTTAAATAAATTATGGGATATCCAAATAACATACTTCTATAAAGCTATTAAAAAATGATATTTTTGCAGACTAATGATGTGAAAGAATTATAAAGTGAATACACATACAAACTATAAAAAATACATATATAAATGCACAAAAGGCAACATTTTTTTCGAATCATGAGATTATAGATAATTTTTTATTTTCATTTTTGTATCTCTCTATCGTCTAATACTTACTAACCAAAAGGAGGAAAATAACCCAGTAATCTACAGTTAATTAAATATATTAATTAAAAATCAAAGAATGACTGAACTTTCACTAATGCCTTCTGAACTGGGTGAATTAAATTCATAAAAACTTTACATGAGGGAAAATTGAAAAAAATTTTAAATAACTAAAATGCTATATATATAATTTCTTCAAAAAATTATGTACAAAGCAAATCAGTTTAACACACAGTAACTGGTAAGAGATGTCTGCAGCTGGCTTCCCTAGGCTTGAACCCCTAGCTGCAGAACTTATTGATTGTATGAACTTGAGTAAGCTATATAACCTCTGTGTGCCTCAGTTTCCTCAACTATAAAGTAGGGATAATAATATCTACTTCTTTTGATTAAGTGAAGGATTGCTGGAAGGATTAAATGAAGTTGTATATATGAAGTCCTTAGAATAGCCCCTTGCATACAGCAAATGTTATACAGTATTTGTTAAATAAATCAATTAGCATGAGACCTGTTCGTCAGAGGAAATTAACTAATTACATGTAAAGTGCTTGGCATTTAGTAAAAATGAAGAAAATGTTAGCTAGTATTAGAAGTAACATCTTTTTAACACAAAAATGTTTAGAATCATTTCCTGAACATACAGCGATAGAATCTACTACCTCATCTACAATAACATGAGACACATTTGTTAGGAGACCATCTTCTTGAAGTTTTCTCAGCAAAACCCCTGTTGTACAATAGAGTAACCTGGTAGATTCACTAGCGCGAGATTCCATCCGGATCTGATATCCACATAAAGAATTCTGAAGGGAAAACACAGCCAAGACTGGATTCTCACAAATGATGTGGGAAATGAGCTTTAGAAACTGAAGTACAGGTGCTGGTCCTGCTCCTATATGGAGCAGTCTAAGTAAATCTGTTTAGTGCTATTTATTAGTTTCCTATGTTTTCAATTATACCAAACTATAAGATTTGTTTTGGCAATTTAAAAAAGGAAACATTTTCAGAATTTTGAAACAAAAAGCTGTTCTCCTGCTTTGAGTACCATTAACATGATTATGGAAATATTAATAGATTTAATCAATTTCTTATGAAATTATCTTGGAGCAAAATACTGAGGTGCTCAGGAACAGAATTTTAGATCTGCTCCTACAACTTAAGTCTACTCTTCTATCAAGATCTCATAACAGCTGCAACCATAAAAAAACAGTGGTGCCTGATGAGAATCCTAAAGTCACTTCTATTTCCATCACATTTTCTTTCTTACTCCTTCAGTCATTCCTTTGCTGTGTTTGTAAACATGTCTGTCATCCCCTTAATTTAAATTCCTTATAAGACAGAAATTGTGCCCTTTGTCCCCTTACATGTCATGAGAGAATCCAGAAAAACTGCACATAAAATTTTAATGAAGGGTTATCTAACTTAAAGATAGACAAAAATGTTAAGTACCCTATCTAGAAAGAACAATTCGAAGCATAATTAAATTGAATTACATGAACTTGGAATTCATTATATTTGGTTCTAAACCAATTTTATTAATTCCTACATTTTGCAGTCACTCTGGTTAAGGTTTGGCCAGTTTTGTGTATACTTTTATCCCCAAACACAGGACAACAGGTATTTTAAGTTCTTTTTTCTATTGTTTTTATATACAGGATTTGAAAATAGTCTGACATTGTTTCTATATTGCTTTTTTGCTTCTGTTCATTGAGCTAATGAAAATCATTCAGGAATATATCCTAAAGAAAAGATTTCCAAATACTGAGATATCTGGTATTACAATTTATCTGTATGCATTTATATTATTTGAATGATCAACTTAGTAACGTAATATATTTGAGTATTCAGTTATGAATATATTTTTCCTTTTACATGATAATTTTAATGATAATTACTTACAATCCTTTTCCTATAAAGGAGAGTGGCATATCATACCTATCAAAGAAAACATGAAAAGCACCTGAGATGTGCTACTGAACAAACAGTATTGGTCAAAATTCATATATAGTACAGGTTCCATTTGGATCCCAAGAGCACAGGTAAGTAATGTCATATCACCATTCTCTGAGGTAGAGCTGAACAACATTTTACCTTTCCTCCAGGTCCATGTTCACAGCCCAATTCATCACACACTCTCGTGGCTAAACTCACTGCTGAGATTCTTCGGGGCTGGGTGCAGACGATGTTACATTTGGTTGTCCCCCTCTCATTCAGAAGCAGATCTTCTAAGAGAAAATGTGGCACTTGAGTACTTTTGCCACTCCCTGTTTCACCTGCCACAACCACAACCCGGTGCCTTTTAAGAGTTTCAACAATTGAACTCCTGTGTTTAAACACAGGTAACTGTTGCCTTTCCTTTAGAAGTCTCTGGTACTTAGGTGTGCTTTGCAACTTTCTAAAGAGGTTTCTAACAGGTTCCAAATCTTCCACCTTTTCTGATTCCAAGGATAGTGCAGAAAAATCCTCATCAGAAACTAAATTTTCCCAAGATTCCTCAGGATCTTCAGAGTTTTCTCTCTTATTTTCAGAATGCTGTTGTTGCTGTTGCTGCTGCTGTTTCAGTTTATTCAGGAGTTTGGCAATAAAAAGGTCACGTGGTTTATTGGTTTCCATTTTATTTAATTCTTCCTTTTTCTTTTCCGCATCACTCCACTCTAGCCAAACATCTCGATAAGTAGGAGGAAGCAACTGATGAACTGACATAAAGGAAAAAAATAGTAATACGCTGTGTTGACTAATTACTGGATACCAAAATTCAATAGGTTAGAACTGAAAAGAATAGCTATTGCTTCTTAAAATATCTCTTAAACTAGTAGGTTACTACTGTATTTTAATAAAAGATATACATGCATATTGGGAGTAGGAAATGGCAACCTGCTCCAGTATTTTTGCCTGGAAAATCCCACGGCCAGAGGAGGCTAGTGGGCTATATAGTCCATGGGGTCACAAAGAGCTGGACATGACTGAGCACACACACACACACGCATATGATCCAAATTTATAAACAGCATATCATATTCAGGCTTCTGGACTTACTAACTGTGTGACCTTGGGAAAGTAACTTAACTTCTTGGTGTCTTAGTTTCTAAATTTGTAAAATGGGGCTAATAATTATACCTCCCTTATATACATACTCTGAGGTAAACTCTCAGTTAATCAAACACAGTGCTTATTCTAGAACACAATAAGCTATTAAACACATGTTTATTATTTATTCCTATAGTGGTGCTATTTAAATATGTAGATGATCCACAAAGCATTGATCAAAGTTCCCTCGAGATTCCATTTGTATATTACAAGTCAAAGTATCTTACTTTGAACTCTACTGGATGGAATCTAAATTATCCTGCCTCTGTTTTATTAAGAGCCCACAATTATTTTTGTAACATTGACGATCATTTCCATCAATTAAGCTTTACCTTATGATACCTTATTTTGCAAAACAAGGGAAATAAAGACATTAAGAACTTTTACTGAGAGAAAACAGAAAAACTATTATTTGGAATTCCACTTAATCAGTGTCTAAATTTTCAGTAGTTTTAATTTACCAAGAAGAAAGATATACACGTTTATTACAAAGAGAAAATGCTGACAGTACTCCCAACCCCCCCCCCAAAAAAAGAGCATAGTGTTCTCTTAAAAGTGCTCTCTTTAGTTAAGACTTTATTTTTATCTTTCCTTAAATTGGAAGCTTTAGTCGATATAACCTAAAAGTGAAAATTGAACCAATGTCTTGTATTTTAAAGTTGAGAGACAATATAACGTTAAAGGAAAACAATTGTTTAAAAACTCTCCTTAATTCAATCACTCTAGCACAGTTTTTTAATCTTTAAATCAGTGTAGCTTGCAAAGCTGGACCAAATGGTTCAGTGCCTCTGGTGCAAGGAGAGAAAGCTTGAACTATGTTTGGAGATGAGACAAAGTCAAAATTATAAATAACAGAAACAAGGACTACTCAGAAGCGCATTCAGTGAAGAGAAAACCGGCACAAAGGGCCACGATTAAACATTACCTTCCACATGCAGATAGTTTTATGTTGACAAAATATACCCATTACTCCACAAATGAATTTTGAGACACTTGGATCTATAAAAACTTACCTGCCCTTTCACTAAACGATAAAGAGCTAACGTAGCTCCCAGGTGCTGAGCCTGCATACCGTCCTCTGTTAAGATTGTAGGGCACACAACCAGGACATCATCTTCAGACTTGATTACCCTCACCCTAAAAGCCAAAGACATTTAAAATAAAATTGATGAAGTAAAAATGGTCAGAATTCCATTAACACTGAACTGTAGTTTACATTATTTAAATATTCTCACAGAAAATACTATATTAATACTAGGTAATGATTTATAGGCACTATCAACCTAGAGATGTGGAACCAGCTTCCTGAACATCTACTTAACTCATAAGAAAAAAAATATTTTCATCTTAGATTTTTCTAAAAGTTCACTCAGTTAACCAAAAACATACCTACATTTCCAGTATCTACCTACTGCAACTTTTTCAAAGGAAGGATTTGGACTCTTGGGAAGATTCTTCCTGACCCAATCAATCAGAAATTGTTTGGGAGATTTTCCAGTCCAGCTTCGAGCAGTATAGTCAAAATTTCTTACATCATGAGGTTCTTTCTTTTTCTCTAAAATGACAAAGATTGGTTCTTTTAAAATGCTTATGTAGTAATAGAGAATATCTTTTGAAGGATTAAAGTTCTCTCACTTTTGGGAACAGATTTTTTTTTAGAGAATAGGTTAGAAAAGGACAGACAGACCTGATTCAAGCAAGTTTCCCTTGGTTGGCCAAAAAGAGGATAATAGGGGGAGCAAAGTCATGGAGCCATGAAACAATACATGTTTTAAGAATGATGCAGCTGTAGTACACAGCTGGGAGAATAAGGTGGAAAGGCAGACTGTGGCAGAATGCAAAGGATCGTCAGTGCCATAATAGAAGGTTTGAACTTGTTAACTGATTAAAATTTTTAACCAGAAACTCTTATTTTGATCTGTGTTACAGAAAGATAATTCTGGCAGGAGTCTGAACTGGAGAGAGATGAGGCTGAAGCCAGATGTTGGTAATCACAAAATGCTAAACAAATTATTATAATGATTACTTTTCCAAGACAGTGTGTGGAAGTGTAACTTTACTGTAGTTTGTTGGAATACAAAGTAACACAATTTCTCAATTATATAGTCCTTGATGTTTTACTGTTTACAAATTACACTCTGGAACACTCTCCCTTCATTTTACCTCTTTCTTCTTCAGGAGCAGCTGTAGACTTTTCAAATAAATTAAAGTTCAAAGCACTTTCTCCTTCTGTGACTACAGGAGGCTTCTTTCTTTCATTCTGTTGGTGTGAAATCTTAATGGCTGGATTGAACACTGGATGATCTTCCAAAGTTTCCATTTCTACCAAAAAAAGATGATGCTTATTTATTTTGTTTCTATTCATATTTGTTTTTCATGCCTTTTTACTCTGCAATTTTTTTTTTTAAAAACATTGTTTCTTTTTCCTTCCTACTAGGAATTTGTGCTAGAAGTTCAAGGCAATTTATTTTCACATTATATACTAACATTGTTAGAACAAATCACTTAACAGATGTAGAAGGCTAAGAAAAACATCTTCACTAAAAACAAATTCTCATGGAATTATATTCACCTCTCCTTCTTGAGTGGAGATAGTGTTTTATGGTGTACACTTCAGGTTAACTAACTATGGCTGCAGGCCAAATCCAGCCCTGCTACCTATTTCCATATGGTCTGTGAGTAAGGATGATTTTTACATCTTTAACTGGTTGAAAAAGATAAAAGGAAGAAATATTTGGTGCCATGTGAAAATTATATGAAACTTCAGCATCCATAAAGTTTTGTGAGAACATAACCATTTCCTTATGTCTTGTATATGGCTGCTTTTATGCTGTGGCAGCAGAGCTGAGTAATTAACAACTTGTAAAACTTAAATATTTACTATTTGGCTTGTTGCAAAAGTTTGCCAACCCCAAGTGTAAACTGTTAGGAAAGAGAAGACATACAAAAAAGAGGCAACCTCCATCCTAGGAAAGCCAATAAAGAAGACATATTAATACATCTAAGAATTTTAAAGCATTTACCTCTTTGAAATTTCCTTATTTTCTCTTGAGTCTCTTTTTGGCCTTGCTTGTTCTTTTCTAGTTTAAAGGTAGCTGCTTGCTCCTTTGCGTCCAGAAGTTTAGCTGCAAGGTGCAAGTACCTTTCATTCTGTTGTTCCAAATAAGATGATGACAAAGAAACACAGAGCAAGATTAGTTTATCTTACTGTCAATGTATTGTATCAAAACCTGTGATCTTCTGATCTTATTCCTTGGTCCAACAAGTCTTTTAGCAATTTTTCATAGAGAAATAATACAAACGTGCAAATCTGTAGGTACACAAATGTTCACTGCAATACTGATTGAAAAGGAAAACTGGAAATCAAGTGTGGTATGCTCTACAGAGAAAACTAGTCATTGGGGGGAAAAGTCAAGAGTAGAATGAAGGTAATGCAAAGAACTGACTCACTAGAAAAGACCCTGATGCTGGGAAAGATTGAAGGTGGGAAGAGCAGGGGACAACAGAGGATGAGATGGTTGGTTGGCATCACTGACTCAATGGACATGAGTTTGAGTAAGCTTCGGGAGTTGGTGATGGGACAGGGAAGCCTGGCATGCTGCAGTCCACAGGGTAGCAAAGTTTAGTTGGACATGACTGAGTGACTGAATTGAACTGAATCCACATGGAGAAACTTACTTGACATGTTAAATAAAATAAGCAACTATGGAATAAAATGTAAGTATGAGCTCATTTCTATAAAAAGAATAGTTACTTTTACACATTTTATAAATATACGGATTTTAAAGGACTGCATATGCAATAGTACAAGATACTCGCAGCCAAAAAACCAAAACAAAACAGAAGCAACGTTGTAACAAATTCAATAAAGACTTTATATAAAAAACAAAAATACACTTTTCTGAAAGCTGCTGCTGCTAAGTCACTTCAGTCGTGTCCGACTCTGTGAGACCCCATAGACGGCGGCCCACCAGTCTCCTCCATCCATGGGATTTTCCAGGCAAAAACACTGGAGTGGGTTGCCATTGCCTTCTCCATTTCTGAAAGCTACCTTCCTATAATCTCTATCTTATGGAAGACAGTCAGGGACATTACAAAAAAAAAAAAAACCTCTGGAGAAAACGTGTATTATAAAATTTAACTCTGCTGAGCAAAAACCAGAGAGCTAAACTCAAATTACTGGTATTTCCTTTAGGTTAGGTTGATAAGAGATGGGAAGCATCAAAGCACTGGGTAGAGAAGAGGGCATTAGCAGTGCTGCTATGGGACACAACCACTGAGTCAAGGGGAAAAGACACAACTAAGGAAGCACGATTCTGGGACCATTCTCTGTAGAAGCAGACAGCAATAGAGTGTAACAGACAGAAGATTAGCTATCGCCTCAATTTCACCCAAACCACACTCATTCTTTCAATCTTTCCTCTCTGTGGCACTGATACCACCATCCCTCCGCCTACGAATCTCTTGCTGTCTTTGGCTTCTTAATTTATGTTCAGTAAATCAGCAATTTCTATTGATTCTTCCTTTAAATGTTTCTCTTCTAAGTTCCAATCTGGGGACCTCCCTGGTTGTCCAGGGGCTTCCAGCTCAGTTGGTAAAGGATCTGCCTGCAAATCAGGAAACCCCAGTTCAATTTTTGGGTTGGGAAGACCCCCTAGAGAAGGAATAAGCTACCCACTCCAGTATTCTTGGGCTTCCCTGGTGACTCTGATGTTAAACAATCCCCTGCAATGCGGGAGACCAGGTTGAATCCCTGGCTAGGGAAGATCCCCATGGCAACTCACTCCAGTATTCTTGCCTAAAGAATTCCATGAACAGAGGAGCCTGGCAGGCTACACTCCATGGTGTTGCAGAGTCAGACATGACTGAGCAACTTTTACTTCACCGGCTATCCAGAGGCTAGGAGTCAGCATTTCTGCAGCAGGGGCACAGGCTCAATCCTGCTCAGGGAAGTTCTGCACACTGTGTGGTGTACTCCCACCTCTCCTCCAAAACACTATACAAATTTCAATTTGGGGCTTTATTACTTCACACCTGAGCAAGCACAAGAGTTACCAAATGGCCTCCCTACCCTTTGCAAATCACATTAATCACTACTAAATTCGACCTAGAAAGTAAAATTCTTGTGGGTTACCTGCCTCCACACAGTTAGCAAGCCTTCATAATCAATAGGGAAAGTTCTTAAATTCATTTTCTGGGCATCGAAATTTTCTAGTCTCAGTTGAACTCACTTGTTTACTCCTATTTGCTAGTACTCACACATTTTATCCTGATTACGGTTTAATATGCAAAGGCCCTTTGCACAATTCCACTTCTGTACCTTATTTACACGATTTCATCCATCTGGGCCATTTCCCCATTCTTTGTTGCCTATGCATATTTCATGCATCCTTCAAATCCCACTTCTTTTCAGTTCAGTTGCTCAGTTGTGTCCGACTCTTTGCGACCCCATGAATCGCAGCACGCCAGGCCTCCCTGTCCATCACCAACTCCCGGAGTTTACTCAAACTCACGTCCATCGAGTCGGTGATGCCATCCGGCCATCTCATCCCCTGTCATGCCCTTCTCCTGCCTCCAATCCCTCCCAGCATCAGTCTTTTCCACTGAGTCAACTCTTCGCATGAGGTGGCCAAAGGACTGGAGTTTCAGCTTTAGCATCATTCCTTCCAAAGAACACCCAGGACTGAGCTCCTTTAGAATGGACTGGTTGGATCTCCTTGCAGTCCAAGGGACTCTCAAGAGTCTTTCCAGCACCAAAGTTCAAAAGCATCAATTCTTCGGCACTCAGCTCTCTTCACAGTCCAACTCTCACATCCATACATGACCAGTGGAAAAACCATAGCCTTGACTAGACGGACCTTTGGTGACAAAGTAATGTCTTCTTTTTAATATGCTATCTAGGTTGGTCATAACTTTCCTTCCAAGCAGTAAGCATCTTTTAATTTCATGACTGCAATTACCATTTGTAGTGATTTTGGAGCCCAAAAAATAAAGTCTGACAGTAAGACTGACCAGATGCTCCAATCAGAAGAGACCTTTTTCTGAACCTCAAAATAACGTGTACTATCATAAAGTGTTTTTATTTTTGTTAAATACAGGCACATGCTTAAAAAAAAAACTCAGAGGATACACAAGAGTATAACCCACCCTACTAACCCCAGCCCTATTCACTAGTAATAGCTTCTTGTGTATTTCTCCAGATATCTCCTCTGCACACAAAAGGATGCAAAAGGATGTGTGTGTGAGTGTGTGTGTATGTATTCTTTTACTCAAATGAGTTCATACTACTACACATGCTATTGTACAACTTCCTTTTTTCCATTCTAAATCAACTTTATAAAGGTATGATTCACTTATAACAAAACATGCCCATTTTAAGTGAATAAGTAAACGTGTTTGATAAATGTATACATCCACGTAACCATCATCATAAAGACATAAATCACTGCCATCATCCCCAAAAGTTTCCCCATCATGCCTAACAGTCAATCTCCTTCCTCCATCCGTGGGCTCAGACAACCACTGATCTGGTTTCCCTTACTAAAGATTGATTTTGCATAAATGACTTTTCTAGAATTTAATATAATTGTTCAGCATGTACTTATTTGTGCCTTTCATTCTTATATAATGATTTCAAAAGCTGCTTATAGTGTTTGGCTGTTATTAATAAAACTGCTATGAATATTTGTGTACAAGCTTTTTTATGACATTTTCATTTTTATTGAGTAAATACCTAGGAATGAAATTGTTAGGTTATATGGTAAATGTTGTCTAACTTCTTAAGAAAGTGACAGTTTTCCAAAGTAGTTGTACTCCTACCATCAGTGTAGGAGTGTCTGGTTGCTTCCTATCCTCCCAACACTTGGTATTACTGATCTTTTAATTTTAGCCATTTTGATAGATATATAATAGTATTTCATTGCAGTTTTCATTTTCATTTTTCCCACAACTAGCAATGTTGAAGTTATATTTACATGTTTATTGGTCATCCAAATATCTGCTTTTGTAAAATGCCTGTTGTCCTTTTAAAACTTCTTTATAAATTCTAGATAGAAGTCTTTAATCAGATATATGTATTATTATTTTCTTCCTACAACTTGATTTTTTCACTTAATCTAATATTTTTAGTTTATCTTATGATATGTAGGTTTTATCTGTCCAGGCAAAGGCTTTCCTTTATAAAATAATGTGCTTAAAAATTATCCGAATCATTTAGCATACTCTTAACACTTAATCATTTAAAAATACTTGGGGACTGTCTCTTTAGACATGGGAGTGATATAACAACATTTATTAAATGGTTATTTTGTGTCATGTTTTTCCCTAAGTGTTGTTTTATTTAACTCTCACATAAACCCCTAGAGATAACTACCTCTTCAGTTTACAAATGAGGAAACTAAGTCTTAGAAAACTTAAATATTTTGCAAGGAATATCCAACTATAAGATTAATACAAATTTCTACTCACAGGGTCAAATTTTTCCTCTTCTAAACTTTTGGAAGTCTCACTCTTTTCTTCATTTTGTTGTTCAGCGTATCGCAAAATCCATTCTTTCATATTTACTTCCAAATTTTTTTCATCCTTTTTTGGCTAGAAAAAAAAACAACAAATATCTGAAAAATCAGAATTAGAAAAAGATGTAAAACTATCAAGTGTCACTGCTTTTATAATTTCTTTACACTCAGAAACAGTAGACACTTAAAGTCTCAAAAATCATAGTGGAGGACAAATGAGTGGAACTCAATATTACTTTGGTAAGTCTAAACGTACATAGTTCAAAGAATCCATTTCATAGAGAGGCAAAAAATTGACAGAACTGTGAAAAACCTGTGTTATTCCTTAACAGTGGTTTTGTGCACATGCTGTTTCCACAGATTTTTATTTATTTTTAAGCTTTACTGAGGTCTGATACATTAACAATTGTACATATTATTGTGATTTTAACTATTATATATACATACACTCATCATTTTATGAGTTTGGACATATGCTTATATCATGGATGCTAAAGCTGAAGCTCCGATACTCTGGCCACCTGATTTGAAGAACTGACTCATTGGAAAAGACTCTAATGCTGGGAAAGATTGAAGGCAGGAGGAGAAGGGATGACAGAGGATGAGATGGTTGGATGGCATTACCGACTTGAAGGACATGAGTTTGAGCAAGCTCTGGAAGTTGGTGATGGACAGAAAGCCTGGTATGCTGCAGTCATGGGGTCTCAAAGAGTTGGATATGACTGAGTGACTGAACTGACTGATATACCCATGATACCATTACTACAACCAAGGTACTAAATGTACCTGTTACTTTCAAAAATTCTTGAGCGTTCCTGTGTGTGTATTGCTGTGGGGAGAGGCGTGGTTGTGGTAAGAAAGCTTAACATGAGATCTATCCTCTTAACGTATTTTAAAGTACACAATAGTGTTCTGTTGACTACAGGCACTATGTTGAACAGCAGATGTCTAGAATTTATTGATATTGCATAACTGAAATTTTATTACCATTAAGCAACATTTTTCCATTTGCCCCTTCTCCTTTTGCCCTTGGTAACTACCATTTTGTTTCTATGAACATGACTATTTTAGGTACTTCATGTAATTGACATCATACAATATTTGTCTTTCTGTGTGACTGGCTTATTTAACTTAGCATAATGTTCTCTCAGTTCACCCACGTTCATAGATGTTTTATGATATGCAAAGTATTTGTGTATAATGCCCTAAGGAAGTACACCTTCCAGTATTGACGCCTTTCTGTAACCCCCTTCCACAAAGATGCTGAGTTGGCCACATGACTTGCTTCAGCCAATGCGCATCAGCAAGAGTGATACAAGCAGAGGCTTGATAAAAATTTGTACACTGGTGTTTACTATCTTGAGATACTTGGTTTTGGAAGCCAGATGTCAAGTAAGAAGTCTGACCATTCTAATATCAAAATGTAAGAGGAAACCTAAGCTAATCGTGTGGAGAGAGAGGTGCCTTGCTAGCAAGATCCCAGCTGAGGCTCTAGTCATGTGAGTAAATAAACCATTTTGAATGTTCTAGCCTGAGGAGATACCTCTTGGATCAGACAAACTGCCTAGCTGAGCTCAGTCCAAACTGCAAAATCATAAGGAATAAAATGTTGGTTGAAGTCACTCCATTTTTGGGTGCTTTGTTATGTAGCAACAGATAACTGAAACGACAATGTTAATGGGTTTGGCAAATCCATTAGATATTTTCAATGAGTAAAAATGTTAACTGCAACCTAATACTTATACTCTTATGAACTGTTACACTTGTTTCACTGTGATTTTACACTTTAAATGTTGAATTCTTAAATTACCATGATCTTAGGATCCTCTTCCTGCTTTTTGGTTTTAGGTTGCAATGGAGGTGAAATAGTGGCTTGCGTTTGAGGATATTGAAATTTTGGCCTACTTTTAGGTTGTTGCTCTTCAAATTCCTGACTGAATCCTTCAGGAAGCGCATCTTAAGAGAAATTGGGATAAAAATAATGTACATGATACAGAAAACATACATATTTATTAAACACATGCATAAAACCTGTCTAAACAAAGAGTACTTAACCTTCTTCTACTGCTCATCTCTTAGGAATAGAAATCCTACAGTGAAAATAAAACAGTGAAAGCTGTTTTATTATCAAACCAGTGGGAACACTCTCTAGACAAAAACCAGCCCACCTCGATTTGGTCATTTCACCCTCAAAGTGCTAGAGACCTAAATTTTCATAAGAAAATCTTAACTCTCCCCTCCTCCTTGGTTGCATGTGGTAGTAGCCTTAATGAGTCATAGAAGCAATTTACATTCCAGGATCTTGCCAAAGATTACAGCCGAACCCTGTGCTTAATTAAATATTATTTTCCCAAAGCAAGACAGCCCTAATTTCTAAACCAAAACCAGGTATACAGCCTGACAGGTTATAGACAGTTGAGAATATGCTGTATAATGTGCATTGTAAAATGGCCATTAACAACTGAAAGCAACACGCACAAAAATAATTTTTTCTTGCACAGACTATAATCTTTAAGAATAATATACCAAAAAGACCAGAAAAGGGTAAGGATATTTTTAAAATAATTATAACACAGTGAAAAAAAATTTAAGTGCAAACCAAAAGCTTTCTACAAATATCATAAACACAAATTATTTCAAAAGGTTTTATAAACTGAAAGACTGTTATGATAATACTGCTTACCATCTGAAAGGTTTAAACAGAGCCAGTCCAAGGCAGAATGAAGATCACCACCATGTAAGAGTGTGTTGGTCATGGCATCTTCAATGTCCTTAGTTTTAAACGAAAATGCTTGTAAAGCCATGTATAAATCCTATGGAAGGGAAATGTAAAAAAGCCATTTTGTCAATTTTCTGTTTTTTCATTACTAAGTGTATTCTCCCATTCATTTTAAAACAGAAATTCTGACACAAATTTTAACTTCAAAAGTATCTTTTCCTCTTTTTTTCCAGTTTGAAGAATTATTTTATTTGAGAACTAGGGAATTTGAGAACTATAGAAAAAATGAAAAAAGGACCAGGAGGAACTGCTCATATTCTCACTATCCAAAGATACTGTTTGCAATGCAATGTGGGTCCTTCAGTCATTTTTCTGTGATTTAAAAACAAATTTTATTTAACATTATAACTAAGCATCTTCCTAAATTATTAGAAATTGTTCATCACTTGTAATAGTTACAGAATATTCCACTGGATAGATATATATCATAATCTAACTACATTTTCCTACTGGTACTCACTTGGAATGTTTTCTTTTTCTTAAGTCATAAGCAGTGCTTCAGTGAACATGTTCATATAAAAAGTAAAGCTTTTTAATGTACTTTCTAAAACATTTTTAGATCTGGCAAGACTGGGTTGAAATTCATACTCCTTTTATTTTGAAAGTGAAAAGTAAAAAGCTCAGTCGTGTCCAACTCTTTTTGACCCCATGGACTGCAGCCCACGGAATTTTCCAGGCAAGAGTACTGGAGTGAGTTGCCATTGCCTTCTCCAGGGATCAAAACCAGGTCTCCCTCATTGCAGGCAGAGGCTTTACCTCTAAGCCACCAGGGAAGCCCTTTTTATTTTGCTATTTAGTAATTAACAACCTCAGGCTATAATTTATATAATCCTTCTAAGTCTCAATTTCTTCATTTGAAAAATGGGGCAAATACCTTTCAGTATTGGTGTATCAGAGAGAATGTAAGCAAAGTGCCCACTACAAGTCCAACATAATTTGGGGGATGTAATTTTCATATCACTATTTTAATGTGTACACTCACATTTGACACAACTTCTTTCTCATTTTTGCAGATGGAACTAATCTACATGAAATTTGGAATGTAAACTGATACAGCCAGTATGGAAGATGGTATGGAGACTCAGCCACTATGGAAGATGGTATGGAGACTCCTTAAAAAGCTTAAAAACCATATGACCTAGCAATCCCACTCCTAGGCATATACCCTGAGGAAAGCAAAACTGAAAAAGACACATGTATCCCAATGTTCACTGTAGCACTATTTACAATAGCTAGAACACGGACACAACCTTGATGTCCACTGACAGATGAATGGATAAAAAAGCTGTTACATATATACAATGGAATACTACTCAGCCATAAAAAGGAATGCATTTGAATCTGTTCTAATGAGGTGGACGAAACTAGAGCCCATTATACAGAGTGAAGTAAGTCAGAGAAATATAAATATCATTACTGACACATATATATGGAATCTGAAGAGATGGCACTGATGAATTTATTTTCAGGGCAGCAAAGGAGAAAGAGACATAGAGAATGGACTTATGTACAAAGTGGAAGGAGAGGAGGGAGAAGGGGAGATGTAGGGAGAGAGTAACACAGAAATTTACAATATCATGTGTAAACAGATAGAAAATGGGAATTTGCTGTATGACTCAGGGAATTCAAATAGGGGTTCTGTAACAGGCTGAAGGGTGGGGTCGAGAGGGAGATGGGAGGGATGTCTGGGAGAGAGGGGACATGGGTTGTACCTATGGCTGATTCTCATTGATGTATGACAGAAAACCACAAAATTCTGTAAAGCAGTTATCCTTCAATTAAAAAAAAAATTTGTTTTAATGCTCCACTAAAAATAAATAATTTTAAAAAAAGGTTTGCAAAATACCTGTAATTTTTTGGCAGTAAGTCTTCCAGAAATCACTCCCTTGTCATTATTTTGCTTTTTATGTTCATTTATCACTCCAATAATTTTTTGCTCTAGTTTGTTATTAATTACCACCTATTGAAACCAAAAAGATCACATCAATTAGAAGATGAATTACTAAATAACATTTAATAATTAAATAATTAGAAGGAATCATTTTTCTATATCCCTACCAACAAGCCCAGAATTTCAGCTGAAATCAGATACAGCGATTATATGGAATACCATTCATTGGATCACATTCCTATCACATATTTAAGAAAAAATGAGATATGGTAAAAACAACAGTATCTGGCAAGACAAAAATCCTTTTACAAAGCCTCTTGAAGCCATGTATCTCATGACATTGTCCTTGGACCACCCTTATGTTGCCACCACAGAGACAGATTCCTAAGCCTTATTAAACATATTGAATCTGAATCCTTGGAGAAGGAACCCAGAAAAGTGCCTTAATATAAAGCAACCTAAGCATACCGCCTGAAAGAATGGATGCGATGCTAAAAGAGGGGCAAATCAAGTAAAGTAAAAACTTATATTAACATAAACTGTAATATTAGATTACACAAACTATTTTGGCTTCCACTGTTTGTCTTCAATTTTTTTCCTACTGGCCATTTTATCTTCTGTTGTTTCCATATACTTAACCTAAGATTACATAACCATCTACCCTCAAATATATCTTCCTTTGGTCACATCTTTAATGAATGCTCACCATGAGCAATCACAAAAACATACTTTAGGAATTCAGTCTAGCACAAGAAACATATAGAAAAAAAACTATAACCTAGCATGTCATTATTAAGAAGACATAAGAAGGGGAAGTAAAGCTTTATAGCCAGAGAGCCTATGGACAAAAGCCTGGAGTCATAAAATCATATGGGATTTAGGGGAACAAGGAGATGTGAACTAAAATTTTAAGTGGAGAAGAGTAATGGAGAAGGCTGGAAAGGTATGCCAAGTCAGATCTGAAGGGATGTGTATGCTAGACTGAGAAGTCTGGACCTTACCCAGCTCTTCCTTAATTTCTTAGAGGCTCTCAACAGATGATTTAATTTTATCATAACAGTACTTTTATCATTTACTTTTTACCATAAAAAGTATGATTTACTTTTTATTTCATATAGATGAGTAATTATTGTACTATTTACAAATTTTAAAATATCCCATCATTTGCTTACATTTAAGAGTACAGATTTTTTTTTAAGGTAACATTTCTTGGAATGACTCAAAAAGTGGGTACTCACTTTCAGAATAGATTTATCCAGATTTGCAGGACCACCAGAATCATTTGCAGGATTAAAACTGTAAATTTTCGGACCTATACGTAACAGACAATAAATAGTCAAGGTAATTTAATGATCAATATCCATTACACTATTTTAATTTTTGTCTAAAGATCACTAAATATTAATTATTTGATCTCAACTATTTCTTTTCCACTTTACCAAATAACCCAATCCAGAAGTCAGCAATACTGCTCAATTTTCTAAAACATTTTACTGTTTAGCATTCTCTAGGTTAACTAGTTTTTCACAGAGTGCAAATGCTTCAGCACTTAGCTGAAGGAAGACCTCTTAGAGGATATTTGATTCCTGGCAGAGAAGATGGGTAACTTTGAAGAGAAAAAGGAAGTGAGAGCACCTATCACGTCTCCTGCTGAGTACAAGGTTGCTGTATTAGTATCCAAGGCTGCTGAAACAAATTATCATGGACTTGGTGGCTGAATATACAGAAACATTCTTTCTAATTCTGGAGGCTAGAAGTCCAAAATCAAGGTGTCAGTAGGACCATACTTTATCTGATGGCTCTAGGTAACTCTTTTCTTCCTTCTTCTGGCGATCCCAGGTGTTTCCTGGCTTATGTGTCTTGCTCCTAAAATGGGCCTTCACATGGCCTTATTCCTTCTGTCTGTGTCCAAATCTCCCTCTCGTTTCTCTGGACCCTAGTCACTGGGCTTAGGGCTCTCCTTAAATCCAGGATGATTTCATCTCAAGATCCTTAACCAATTACATCTACAATGATCTTTTTTCCAAAAAAGATCACATTCTGAGGTTCCAGGTAGACGTGATCGTTTAGGTAAACACTACTGAATCTGCTATAGTTGTCAAGTCTGTTCCAGTCAATGGAAAGACTATATGTTATCAGTCTTCTAACAATGACTAACCAGGAAGGAATAAATTTTATTTTCAAACTTTGGTCTCATGATCTCCTTCTCTCTTAAAAATGACCAAAGATCCCAAGTACTTTTTGTTTATGTGGGTTATAATAGTGGTATTTATCACATATTGATAAAAGAGAAAATTTTAAAAACATTAATTCGTTGAAAATAAATTTTACTATGTGTTAAAATAAGTATTACTTTTATGAAAAGTTTTTTTACTAGATAAAAACACTGTTTTCTACTTTTGCAAATCTCTTAATGTCTAGCTTCTACATTTAATCTTCTATAACATTACACATCAAGTAGTCACTGTACACTAGTGAGAAAATATAAATGAAAATGACAAATAACATTTTAGATTATGAATATAGTTTGATCTCATTAAGCCTCAGCTAGAAAAGTCTCAATAACTCCCCAGGATCCCCTGAGCACACTTTTGAGAACCACAGCTATATAAAAATAATCCTAGTACAAAACCTAGTTACTCTGCTTTTATAAATCTTAAAATAAGAATTTTTTTTCACTTAGAGAAACCTAACATTAAACAGTTGCTTGTTATAATTTTAAATTCAAGGATTTTAGTCTCTGTTGACTTACAGCAGGTTGTTCATTTTAAGACACTAGTAAATATGTTAAAAGATAATAAGAATTCTGGTATAGTATGGTTTTCCTCATCTTTTAGTCTCAGACTGTACCTTAATCCTAGTAACCTTGTTCATAAACTAATGTCAATGGTCAGAGAGTACATATCAGCAGTCTTTAATCATTTCTGGGGGTCTTACCAGTTGTAATAAATTCAATCACAAATTTAGCATACTAATCAATCCCTAAACCCATGCAGAGGCAACCTCCTCCCCACCACCCCCCAACCATTAACCTTTTCTACAGATGAATGTTTCATTACCGAGAGAATACTAAGAAACAGTTCAAGGTTGACGTGTTACTGTCAGAGGTAAAATTGTAAATTCCTTTAGTAACTTTTGCTTTATTTTCTTTCTTGTTTCAGCAGTGCCACACCACTTGCAGGATCTTAGTTTCCTAACCAGTAATTGAACTTGGCAGTGAAAATGCCAAGTTCTATTCACTGGACCATCAGGAGATCCTGGATTGGTTTTGTTTTTTAGTGAATTGAAGACTGCAGTCATTTCTCATTTGTCTCCTCCAAGCATTACACCTAAAAATCCAATCATATCACTTGCTTGAGGTCAGTTTATACTGCAAACTTCCAGAGGGCAAATAAAACAAGAACTAAGTCCCCAGAACATCAAGAGGGGAATGAACATTCAAACTGCTGTGCATTCCCTGGGTGTCAGTCAGGGTCTCTGAAAATGTTGTGCTTTCATTTTAATCAATACTCTGAGAAACTGAAGCAATAATGAGATCATGCCAGGGATATTACCAATTAAATCAAGTTAACCAGTAAGGCCCTTTCATTTTCAAATTCTTCCTAAAACATGCTAACAAATGTTTTTTAATCAATACGAATAAAAACTCCAAAATTTGAGATGCATTTTAAAACAATCTGAAAGAAGTCCTTCTAAAATGTATTTACACTTCCTGCCATAATAATACTACAATAAGCAAAATTCAAAGCATTTCATGATGTAATATTTATTATGAATATCTATTATTGTGCCAACAGACTTGCAGAGCCTACTCAATTCTCTGAGACTCTTAATTTGGTCTCCTCTCCTATCAGCCAGCCAACTTTCAGAATGGAAACCTAACAGCTCCCCAGTCCCAAATTCTAATCTGTTACCTAGGAAAAGAGTGATGGCACCAGAAGAAAATAGATATCAAAACTTGGACATGAGTAACCCTATTTTCAAATACAATCCTAAGTCAACAGGCCATGCAATAAAAATGGTCCCCATTCTTTTGCCAAGTAACCTGCCTAAGATGTATGACAGTTACCTTTTTTGCTGTTTAGAAACCCTTCTCTAAGTTTTGGTTTTGTTTCAGAAGAAGGGAGTTACTGGAAATTTGACTGGAAATAAGGAAGTTAGTGTGCAGTACGTATCTTCAAGGCAAATGCACTAAGGATTTCAATTTATAATGACTATACATGGACAATGGAACTTATGTAACTGGCTCTCAGAAATACTTATTAAAGCTGAAGCACAGAAAAACTAAGTAATTTCTTCAAGACGACTCAGTGAGGAAGAAGAGGCATCAGCCAGAATCAGTTTCCTGTTGCCCAATCTCTTAGAATATATTCCTTTTACACGGTATTGCACTTTACATCATACAGTGATTGTAACCATCTACTATCACTGAGACATTCACTGTGAGATGCTGATGCTGGTGATCGGTGGATTGAGGCACCCTGGCTCCCTTCTGACCAACAGCATACATTTGCAAGAGCATCCAAATCAGTCAAGAGATCCAGTCAGGAATAAGACCCAGTCTTGTCCTCACAGTGCTATTCTGATGAAGTAATTAAGCAACTAATTATCCAAGTAAGCTAGAAAGGGGAACTACAGAGTATCTAGAGAATAAATGAGAGCTAACTGACATAATCGAAGCATTCAGGGTGTCTGAGGAAGTCCACAGAGCCGCGGCTACCTGACTAATCCTAGCTAAGGTCTCTTTCCCATTTAATACATACACCAGTCCCCGCTCTTTCACTCCACCGACACAGACTTTGTCTGACTGCTTCATTTCAAGTCCCACCTTAGGGCCTTCACCTTTGTTCCCTAAGCCTCACTCTTTCTCCAGATGTAATAGCTGGTTGCTACAAATCATATCAGCAGGTTTCCTCAAAAAAGCCATCTCTGTTCTAAATCAAACAGACTGTACCACTGATTTATTCTTTACCAAGACACTGTTTTCTTTGACAGCACTTTTTCTGTTTTATTTTGGTGACCCTAAAAAATATTTATAATGGCTTTCATGAATTTATTCAAGACATCAGTCCCCTTGTCTTATTTCCCTCTTAAGATTTTAAGTCTCAACTAGGTTTAATAATTTTCATAAACGCAAGCCTTATGGTTGTAAGAAGCCTCCACCAACCTTCAGTCATATAAGCAGTAATCTCAAGCTGTTCTGTTCTTATGGTATCCTCTGTACCTCAAATCTTGCCTGGCACATAGCAGCTCTTCAAGAATTATTTGATGAACAAAAGAAATGAAAAAACAGAAGTGGAAAATCATCCAGAACTGTGCCAAGAACTATTCTATAGCACTAGTCGATTTCTACCTGTAGATGAGAGTTCAATTTTGAGGCATATGCTGTGTACAATTCTTCAAATTGTTTGAAAAGACAGACAGAGATGGAAGGGGAGTAAAATACTAACATTTACATTAGGAACAAAAAAGAGTTTAGAGATAATTTTTTCTGTGTATTTTGTCACTTTTTCTTCCAGGTAAGCCTATTATATATAATATAAAAATACCCAAACAGAAAAAAGAAAACAAACAAAATAAAGTGGCAATCACATTGCAATATTTTATTTATCTGCTATATATACAGATATTGATTTATGGTTACATGAAATTCTCTACAAATTTGGTAGATAACCTCTCATGTTCTCTCGATTTCTTGGTCTTAATAATTTCTCTGATTTTTCCTTGTCACTTATCCAAGAAATTTTTTGGATAACTATATTCAGAACATTTGAGTAGAGACTGAGGGATATTAATACATATCCACGAAACAGTTCTTACCTCCTATAATTTTGTAGGACAGATAAAATATGTAATTCCTCAGATCTAAATATCAAAAAGAATGATTCAAACAACAATGATACACGACCTGTGGAGATAGGAAGAATTTAAAAAGTAGTTGCTATCTGAGGTGGGTATTACAGGATTCTGGTAGATAGTGTTAGGGATAGATGCCATTCCATAAGAGAAAATGGCAAGAATAACCACAAGGACGCAGAAAGCCAACAGCTGAATTTGGGCCAGTGAAAACACACAGAAAGTGTTATAGGTGAATACCAGAATTAGCTTCCTTGGTGGCTCAGTAGTAAAGAATCTGCCTTCAAAGCAGGAGATGCAGGAGACCTGGGTTCAATCCTGGGTTGGGAAGATCTCCTAGGGGAGGAAATGGCAACCCACTCCAGTATTCTTGTCTGAAAAGTGCCATGGACAGAGAAGTCTGGTGGACTATCGTCCACAGGCTCACAAAGAGCTGGACATGACAGAGCATACACACAATACGGGAACTAGTAAAAAGGCTAGAAAGGGTGGTCTTAGATACATGCTGAATGGTTGGTACTTTATCACAATGTCAGTAAAAATGCTGTAGAACAACCTGGGAAGTGATATAACCAATGCAGTGATTCTGAAGATCAATCCAATACTTTACGCAGGACAGACTGCAGGAGGAAATCCTAGGGGAGGAAATGGCAACCCACTCCAGTATTCTTGTCTGAAAAGTGCCATGGACAGCGAAGTCTGGTGGACTATCGTCCACAGGCTCACAAAGAGCTGGACATGACAGAGCATACACACAATACGGGAACTAGTAAAAAGGCTAGAAAGGGTGGTCTTAGATACATGCTGAATGGTTGGTACTTTATCACAATGTCAGTAAAAATGCTGTAGAACAACCTGGGAAGTGATATAACCAATGCAGTGATTCTGAAGATCAATCCAATACTTTACGCAGGACAGACTGCAGGAGGAAAAAAGAACACAGCTAGGGAGATCCATTAGAAGGCTGCGCTCATACTCCAGAAATTCATGAGTGCCTAAAATGAGGTATGAATAGTATAAATCAAAAGTGAAAAGGGGCATACAAGGAAGACAAATAAACAAAGACTACATGGAGCTTGAAAACTGACTGGATGTGAAGAAGAAAGGCAGGCATAAAAGTACAACTACCGGCAATGAATAAAGAGGAGTATGAAAAAACAGAAACGAAGAAGTCACAGGAGAAGCTAGTTTGGGAGAGAGTAATTAGCCATGTTATTAAATTTGACATGCTCTCAAAACAGGGCCAGATCTCCAAGTCAGTGTAGAAATGGCTGACTTGAGCTTAGAATAAAGACCACGACTGGACGTGCTGATTGAGGAGTCACCTACACAGGAAAAGATAGAAGTAGATGAGTTCTGGAAGGGCTGGAGAGGGAATCATACTGTAAGAGTGACACGTTCAGCAACTGTCACATTTTGGGGTTGGGGGACTGGGAAGCCAAAGAACACAGCAAATGACTATTAGAAAGTTCAAAGAACTCAGAGGAATAGCACGAAAAGGAAGAGGCTGATTCACAGAGTAAAAGTGCCACAGAATCGTCAAGAAAAAATACTATACATTTCCAATTGCAAGCATGCAATTCTGTAGTTAAAATATTATAAGTTGCAGGACAAAGAATTATTATTCATCTTCTAAGTGAAAGTTTGTTACCTGCCTTCTTCAGTCTCATCTCCTTTCCTCCTCAGGCAATGCTTACATTCTGAGTATCTCAAAGGCCCATGCTCTTTCCTGACTCAAGATCTTGGCATGTAGTGTTCCTTCCTGCACAGAAATACTATTCCCCCCATTTTTCATGGAGTTAATACCAATCCATCCCTCCAATACCATCACTTTCTCAAAGACACTATCCAATACTCCTCCTTTTTCCCAGTAAAAAAATCAGATTACCCTGTAAAATTCTCTTTCCTAGAGACACTTAACAATCATAAAGCAATGTTTGTGTAACTACTGCCATTAGACTGGCAAGCTCCAAGAGTGGTGATTTATCTATTTTGCTCATCCCGTACAAGGAGGTTTTCAATGCATATTTGTTGGACGAATATTTCTGTAAGAACAAGCAAACACGCTAAGCAGAACAAAATAGCATATTACTGTCCATCTTTTGAAATCAGCTGTAAAAGAGGCCCGTTGATCTGCAGCCAGAACTGGCAATCTCCAAGATGAGTTATCAAACCAAAATGCACAAGAAGCAAAAATGCATTGCTGCGGTAAAGATCGCTGACAATTTTTACAATAGATTATAACCATATTCGGGGTGTAAGAGCTGAAATTCTTATTAAGTACTGATTTTTCCATAACACGTGGAAACGCTACATCGTGGCTGAAAATGGTCTGAGAAGCAAGGAGAAAAGGGGTCTGGCTCTGGGAGGTTAACAACTCTGCATTCGCCTCGCTAGTTTAGAGGGCGGCTCAGGGCTGACCCCCGCAGAAATGAGAGCTAGTGCAATTTTTTTGTTTGTTTCTTCTCAAGGCAAATGGAGGTTAGGTGGGGGACGCTACTGTCGGAACTCTGGAGGCCCGAACAGCCTGCACTAATCTAAAACAAGGCTAGCAGATGGGGAGACAGCAGCCCGGGGTGTGAAATAAATTTTAAGATCAGGGTCTGCCCACGTGCGAAAGGTTCTCCCTTGGGACTGGTAGTTGAGGCTCCGGAGGAGTCCGGGGCCTGATCGTTCGTACCTTGCTTGACCCGGGGCTCCCTGGTGCTGGCAGCGGCGGCTGGGACCGGCCTGGACACTGGCTTCTTGTTTGGGGCCTCCCCGGTAGCTCCGGCCTCGGCGGATTTGGCTCTGGAAGCAGACACGGCAGCCCGGACTGCCGCGGCCCCCGGCGTCTTGTGTTTCTTGTTCTTGCCACCCATGTTGCAGCTGTGGCAGAAGATCCCTCCCTGTCCAGCTGCCGGCACCACTCCCGTACGGCCTCCAAGCGATCTTCACATCCCTCCGGTTTCACGCCGCCACCTTGCCCCCTCAATCCGGGCTTCTCGGGCCTGGACGACCGCTGCTTCGTAATTGGTCGGGCTCACCAAGATCCCGCCTCCCAGGTGTCTGTGGCTTGCCGGGAATCCTGGCTGAGCGCCTTTCTTAGCTACGGAGCTGTTCCTCCGCCAGTGGGAAAGGAAAGGAAAAATCAGAGAAGAAAAAGGAAGCGTGGAAGAAGTCTCGGCGACTGTGTAACTCCACTAATTTTATCATTCGCGGGCCCCCGTTGAGGCTTCTCCTAGCCTCACTGTCGTCACTGTCGGTGCGGTCGCGGAGCATTGTGGGTAGGAGGGAAACTGGGTCTCGCCACTTCGAAAGATGGCTGACGCTTTCGGGGATGAGCTCTTCAGCGTGTTCGAGGACGACTCGACCACGGCTCCTGGAGCCAAAAAAGACAAGGAAAAGGAGAAGGGGAAATGGAAGGCTCCGCCAGGGTCTGCAGAAAAGACTGGGTAAGGAAGATGACCCCAGTGTTAAAGGAAGAAAATCGTACTGTCTTTTGAAGACCTCGAGAAGTGGGGTGGGTGTAGGGTGTACATGATTGGAGTAGGGAAGTGAAGGGGGTTGAGAAAAATGAAGAGGGAGGAAGAATGTTGGTTTGAGGACGCTGGGTCTTGGCGTTTCCCGGTGACCGCAGGAACGTGGGCTCCTGGCCCTGCAATTCCCTGGTGCCGGCATGAGGCCTGACTCGGCTCCTGCCTGAGTCTACCCGTGGGGTCGTGAGGGCATGGCAGCTTTTTCTTAGTTTCCGCACCCGCAGCACCAGCACCAACTGGGCACAGAGCCTTTAATACACGAAACGAATCACCAGTTGAGTAAAGGGTTAAGAGGCTTAGAAAATGTGACTTGGAGAGGACAGGACAAATAGCAGAAGAAGGGAGAGAAATTCAGTCTCCAAGCTGGAGTTTTCTTGCCCATAATGAGGTGATAGCGCCGACCACTAGGGTTTTGGTGAAGATTAAATGAAGATTAAATGAGATAATATGTGTAAAGCGCCTAACAGTGGTTAGCATATATTGGATTCTTAGATGCTCGCTTTCTTTGATTTCATTGAGAAAAAACTAAAAAATTACTGGTCCCTGAAACGTCAATTAAAATAAGATGATTCCTTAGTAAGGAACAAAATTTACTCTTGACATTGGAGGAAGATACCCAGTAGATGCTTGAGTTAAATTAGACATAATTTTACTTTCAAGGAATTTTTATTTGAAGTAAGGAAGTGGAACAGATACATATTTTCAAGAGTAGGAGATTGGAATACAATAAGCTGTATGTACAGTGAAGTGTTATTAAAGTTCAGAAAAGTGGTATCTGTTTGTGTTATCCAGAGAGCCTTACATACAAGAAGCTATCTGAGGAAATGATTCCTTATTGATGCTTAGAGTTTTGTTTTTTTTTTTTTGGTAGCACATATTGGCCTAGAGGAAGTGTTTGCTTAGGACTACAAGAGATAAGGCAGAGGATATAAATTGGTTTTAGATTATGAGGAGCCTTGAATAACAGGCAGATGACTTTTTATTTTTAAAAAACCCACTGTGGGGGTGGGGGTGTGCCCAGTGAACATGTAACTTGGTAACTGGAGAAGTAGAGTGTTAGTTTAGAAAAATTAATTTGGTAGCATTTGTTGATATGTTTAAAGAGGAAAGGCACTGATAGTAAAGTAAATTTAAAAGTATTTAAGTTATCTAATTATGAGATTATAAGGACTTCAGCTCAGGAGGTGACAGAAGGAAGGAAAAAGAAAGATATAAAATGTTGTAAAGGGAAAAAATTGACAGGCTTAATTTAAGGAGAACAATGGAAAAGGGGTCAAAAGAGATGTTTTGAATTTGGATATCAGGAAGAAGAAAAATAGGGAAATTTATAGGTGATTTTGATTTGAAAATTAATTTGGCTCAAGGCAAAGTGAAGTGATGATAGTGTATCTGAATTTAAGTAGCCATTGGGCAGTTTTAATTTGGATTTGAAGTAATACCAGAACTGAAGATATATATCTGGATGTTACTTGAATTGGTACTGTTTGAAGTGAAGATTTCTTTGGGAATGTGTAGTTTTCATACACATGACAGAGATTAGAGGGACATCAGAACAATCAAAGAATGTGAAATGACACATGTAAGAATGACAGAAAGGAGAAAAAAAAATAGTTTTCCTCTGCCATTAAGTTAGAGGGTTTAGTAGTTTTGGATAACTTTTCAGGAAAAATGAGGAAGGACAGATGAGTTTTGTTTTTTTCCAAACAGAAATAATTAATTTCTGTAGTTTGAATGGACAGCTATGATGTTATGAAGGTACATGCATGCATGCTCAGTTGCTAAGCAGTGTCCCACTCTTTGAGACCCTATGGACTATAGCCCTCCAGACTCCGCTGTCCATGGGTGTCTCCAGGCAAGAATACTGAAGTGGGTTGCCCTGCTCTCCAGGGAATCTTCCCCACCCAGGGATTGACTCCACGTCTCTTATGTCTCCTGGATTGGCAGGTGGGTTCTTTACTACTAGCACTACCTGAGAGGCTCCTGTTACATCCCTAAAGTCCTTTATTTTACAAGTCTCTTTTTTCCTTACGCTGTTTTCTTCTGGAAGTGTAGATGAGAGGAGAAACCAGCTCATTTGTCCTGTATGGTTTCTTACATCCTGAAATTGCTCTTATACTGTCATTTAACTAGCTTCTTTATCCTCAGTATTTACTACAAACTGGCGTTAGTCTAGAGGTAAACTATCCAATGTATAGTAGTCCCCTCCCCTTATCTGGAGGAGAAGGCCCGGACAGAGAGTGAGATGGTCGGATAGCATCACCGAATCAATGGACATGAATTTGAGCAAACTCCAGGAGATGGTGAAGGACAGGGAAACTTAGCATGCTGCAGTCCATGGGGACATGGCTTAGCAACTGAACAATCCCTTATCTGAGTGGGATAGTTTCCAAGAGTTCCAGTGGATGCCTGGAACCTTGGAGAGTACCAAAACATGTATGTAGTATTTTTTTTAATGTAATACTATCTATGAAATCATAATTTATAAATTAGGCATGATAAGAGATTAAAATTATTATTAATAAAATAATTATATATAAGTTGAGAACTTTCACCTTTTCACTTAAAGTAAGCACTTGACTAGCTTCTCTTTAGCTCTCAAAATTGCCAACATCACTACTTCTGCAGCTTGGGGCCATTATTGAGTAAAACAAGAATTTCTTAAACACAAGCACTGCCATACCAGTTCAGTGATCTGAGAACTTAGACACTAAGTGACTAACAAGCTGGATGCTGTGGGCCTAGGGATGATTCGTGTCCCATGTGGGATGGAGCAGGAATGCACAAGATTTCAGCATGCTGCTCAGAAAAGTGTCCAGTTTAAAACTTACACATAATTTACCTCTGTAATTTTCCATTTAATATTTTTGGACCTCAGTTGACCCAGGGTAACTGAAGCCTTGGAAAACAAAAACACAGATGGGGGGGACTGCAGTAATAGCTACTACCTACCAGTAGCTGTTGAGCACTTAAATGTAGCTAATCAGAATTGAGATGTGTTGTAAATTGAAAATATACACTGTATTTTGATGACTTGATATAAAAAATATCCAGTAGTTCATTTTTATTTTTATATATTGAAATTTTAATATATAGTATATTTGAAATTAAATGAAATATATTATAATTGGCTTCTTTTGAAACTATTTTAATATGGTTACTAGAAATTTAAGTTACATTGGAAATTGCATGTATGTATCTTAAACAGTACTGATGTAGAGACTTGATTAGCTTCAGATTCAGTTGTTTAGATAAGAATACAATATTAAAGAACAATGGAACTCTTCTGAAGGAAAATATTCCACCATGAGGTTAGGTTTTAAACTTCTCAAAGGTATAGGGAGTATATTTCTTTGTTTTATAGTTATCATTAACTGCTAGTAGGTTTTTATTACAATGGTTTGATTGATGCTTACTAATTCAGACCAAATAATAAAATGTTAAAATTAGAGGAATCATAATTATCATTTAAATGTCTTCTTTTACTGAAAGCCAAAGATATTAATGGCTTGTCCAAAGGAGATTCATGTAAGTAATATGGGATAACTATGAATACCTATTCCACTAAATTCAGAGTGAGATGTTTTATGTATTTCAGGTTTTGCTAAGCATCAAAGAATAAACTTCGTTATAGAAAGATTGTAGCATATAGATCAATACTAGTATTCATTGGCTCTTAAAAAAAAACTTTTCTATTGAAGTAAAACATGTAAGAAAGGTGTGGAAGTCATGGGACAAAGTTTTATAAAGTGAACATGCAAATGTAACCCCATTTGGGATGAAAAGTAGAATATTGTAGAAATCTCTCCTCTTTTTCCCCCAGAAAAGTGACTAACATGATAACCACATGTGTTACCTTTTTTTTCCTGTTTGTAGATATAATGTAAATGGATTCATACATGTTATTTTGTGTCTAGTTTTTGCTCAACATTGTAAAATTCTTGAGTGTAGCTCTAGCAGTACTTTTCAAAATATGATTAAGTTTTGATATGGGGTCAGAGGAATATTCCCAGTTATCTGAAAAGTCTGCTCCTTTTCAACTATATGAGACTGGGTTTTTCTTCATATACTTAAGCCAAAAACCATATCACAAGTTGAAATAGATGAGAGTCTGGCTGCCTTCTATTAAGCTAGACATTAAAGGGACTTGGAATAATAGAAAACAGTGCCATTATTCTCATTTAAATCTTTTTGGGTAATACTTATTTTCTGTCAAAAATGTTATTTATGTTAACTTCTAATAGGTCAGTTATGCCTCAGCATTGCCTTGTGCTTAGTCTTGTCCAACTCTTTGCGACCCCATGGACTGGAACCTGCCAGGCTCCTTTGTTGATGGGATTTCCAGGCAAAAATACTGGAGTGGGTTGCCATTTCCTTCTCCAGGCGATCTTCCGCATTCAGGGATTGAACCCATGTCTCCTGTGTCTCTGTGCATTGCAGGTGGATTCCTTACCCACTGACCTGTTTGGGAAGCTCTAACTTCTAATAGTTATTGCCATTTTAAAATGAATAACTAAACTTAAAATTTTTTTCAGTTTTAATAGTTAATATGGTAACTATCAATAGATATGACTACATAAACAAAATTCCTTGGAATACTGAATAACTTTTAGACTGGAAAAGGATTCTGAGATCTAAAATTTAAGAGTCTGTGATACTGTATAGTCTGATTTCCATTTTCCTATAATTAATGGTTTCTGAGCTTCTTTTCATATGCTTATTGGTGATTTAGATATCCTCTTATAAAGGGCTTGTTTTAGTCTTTTGCTCATTTTTAAATTGGGTTATCTTTTTAAATTTGTAGTCTTCCAGTATTTTAGATATATATGCCTTTGGTTAGTTATATGTGTGTTTTTTCCCACTTTGTCTTTCCTCTTTTAAAATTAATTTAATTGGAGGCTAATTACTTTACAGTATTGTAGTGGTTTTTGCCATACATAGACATGAATCAGACATGGGTGTACATATGTTCCCCATCCTGAGCCCCCCTCCCACCTCTCTTCCCACCTCTTTCCTCTCTTAATAGTACCTTTTAATTTATAAAAGCTCTTAGTTTCAATGCAGTCCAATTCATCAGAATTACTTTTTGATTAATAATTTTATGTCATTTAATAAAGCATAAAGATAGTTTTCTTGTTTCATCTTCTAGAGGCTTTGTTGTTTTTGCCTTTTACAATCAGATCTAGTATCTATATTGATTTTTGTGTAAATGAGCGAAGGGTCAGATTGAATTACCCTATGGATGTCCAGTCTACCAAGCACTGTTGATTGTCACTACTTTTAACCAGTAAATCCAACCACATAAAAATTTTTTTCTCCAAAATATCGACACTATGCCATTAGAAAAGCATTAAATGTTTGTTGAAAGTGCTCATGTAAATGTATAACAGTGTTTTATAACTTTTAAGAATATTGTGTTAGTAGTTACGTTAATGTGATAATGTAAGTTGCAAAATATTTTAAAAACAATTTCCAAGAAAATATGAAATGAAAAAGGAGTAATGTTCAGTTTTATTAGTTAAAATTAGAGTATTCTGGGCTCTAGCCAGTTTTGGTTTGTAACATCTATTTATGTGGCTTTTTCTGGTAATAGTATATATTTTACAAAGATAATATTATATGGGAGTTGCCCTTAAAGTAACAAGTGCTGTTTCAGAATTCATTCTAACCTCTTTACTTTTCAGAAAATGTTTTGATGGTAAATTACAATCAGAGTCAACTAATGTTGGAAAAAACAAGAGAGATGCAGACTTTGAGGGTGCCGATGAACCTATTTTTGGAAAGAAACCCAGGGTGGAAGAGTCAATAACTGAAGATTTAAGGTAGTATTTCCACTATCATAAATGTTGGTAACTCCGGATGGGTAGTTACCTGAAGTTTTGAAAGTTGCTTATATGTTGTTACTTTATGAATGTGTTTGTTGAATTAGAGAAATGAAGGTAAATATTCTTTATATACTCAAATAGACATATAACTAGAATGTTTATCTGTGTTTGGGGAAATGGAAAACAGTATAGAAAAGAAAGATTTTTAATATTTTTGAATCCAATTTTAAGAAAGAGTCTGAAGCTTGATTTTTTTCTTTTTCTTTTATTTTGGTCTGCACAAGATCTTTGTTGCCGGGTGTGGGCTTTCTCTAGTTGTTGGAGTCGGGGCTGCTCTTCATTGCAGTGCGCTGGCTGCTCTTGTTGAGGAGCAAGAGCTCTAGGTACTCGGGCTTCGGTAGCTGCAGCAGGCGGCTCAGTAGTTGCAGTGCACAGGCTTAGTTGCTCCATGGCATGTGGGATCTACCTAGACCTAGGGGTCGAACCTGTGTCCCCTGCATCTGAAGGTGGATTCTGCACCGACTGGACCACCATGGAAGTCCTGAAGCCTGATTTTTTAAAATGAAGAAATGACACGTTTCATTTATTTGTTAATGTCTCAAGAAGAGGATCACTGGAAGTGTGAGATAAAAGGAAAGAATAAAACTGACTTGAGAAGGAGCATTAGGAGGAATTAGATTTTCACTCTTGCATGCAGCCGTAGAGTGGCTATGAATCTTAAGATTGTTATCAATGAGGGAGACCCATGGATATCTGAGGTTGAAATAGTTGATGTTTCTCTCGTTTCAAAAGTTGAAACTGTCTAGATATTGATGCTAGTTTCTTAGGTTGACCTGTTTCCTATTGTTATGATGATCCTGACTTTGCTTTCCCCTCCTTGTTGCCATATTCTAGCTTGGCACTACAATGGAAAATTTACTCCAGTGTCTTTTTTTGTTTGTTTGTTTTTTTACCCAGTTAGCTGTTGTGACTAGCAAAAGTAGGTACTATAGATGGTGATAGATGTGTCCCTGAAACATTTAAGATGCACTGTTTGTCCAAGCTAGTGGAATAGGTTACAAAATAATATTGATAATTTAAAATCATTGTTGCGTCTTGTAAGTAACCCTTGAGTTTTACCCAACGTGTGGTTATTGATTCAAAGTAAAACAAAAGTACAGTTAATGAGAGAATAATAAATCTTGTGAAGAAATACATCTATTTTTCTTTAATTTATCCACAGTCATGTCCTTTAAGAGTCTAAACAGAGAACCTAGATGAATAAAACCTAGGATTCTGATGAGACTAAGGAACACTTAAAAATTATAACAACATCTGTATTAGGCTAGTTTATTTTATACTTTCTATCATATAATGGTTTTTATAAGCATCTTAGCTCAGAGGTTAAAGCGTTTGCCTCCAATGTGGGAGACCTGGGTTCGAGCCCTGGGTCGGAAGATCCCCTGGAGAAGGAAATGGCAACCCACTCCAGTATTCTTGCCTGGAGAATCCCATGGATGGAGGAGCCTGGTAGGCTACAGTCCTCGGGGTTGCAAAGAGTCGGACACGACTGAGCAACTTCACCGAGTATTCACCGAGTTGTGTTTTGAAGTAATGATGATGCTTTGTAGAGGTACTTTTTATTTAAAATAGTCAGTGGAACTAAGTTAACATAATTCTTTGAATAATTACGTGGAATCTCTTTGTTTTGTATTTGTAATAAGAGATGCTAGCTGATCATTTTGAATTCTTAGCCTATATAATTCTCAGTAATTTATCAATATTTTAATGTAATTTTAATAATTTTTTTTAAGTTTGGCTGACCTGATGCCCAGAGTCAAGGTACAGTCAGTTGAAACTGTCGAAGGGTGTACACATGAGGTAAGCACAAACAGCGTATGATTAAGTTGGTGGTGTAAGTGGGATTTTGCTTTGGATTATCTAGTCTGATGAGCAAGGGGTTTAGCCTTAGGGCTTTGGAAACAATTAGTAGCTTTTCTGCAGAATATATAGTCTAGTGGAAGGAGCTGGGGCTTTGTATTCAGACCTGAGCTCAGATACTGACAGTGCTTTTCCTAACTTCAGTCTTGGATAAATTTCTTAACCTCTGATGTTAGTTTTCTAATTTGTAAATTTAGAATAATAAGATTTACATCATAGGATTGTTCTGAAAATTATATAAGAAAGTTAGGTAAGATACCCAGCACAGAGTAGGTATTTAGTACGTGTTCATTCCCATGCTCCTAAAGTCAAGTAACAGTGATGTTCTACAGGTCCTGTGCTTTCTGACAACAGATACATTGCAGTTTCATTGTTTCGCCACAAGATGGTGGTCAAGGATAGCTTGTGGTAACCCTTATCACTGAGAGTTTATGAGCGGAAAGGACATAAGGAAGCTGTAACACTAGTTCTTTCTATTAAGCCCCCTTGCCTTTACCATGTAACCTAACAAGTTATTACTACAGATAGTTGGGGAACTTACTAGGAGTCTTTATTGAATAAGCAAAATATTTCTAGATTAACAAAAATTGATGTAGATTTGGAGCCTTTTTTTAATATTTATTTTTTTAATTGAAATTTCCTTCTGTTCCTTTAGAATAGCACTTAATTTGGTGGGTATAATATCCATTAGATCATACATTGAACACTTATGTGAGACCCTCTTTGAAGCTGTGGTCTTTAAAAGATGGGAAAGAAAAGCCAAACACAAATTTAGCTCTCAGGAGGTCAAAGGTTCCTTCTGTCCTCCATGATTATCCTGAAACCCTACATCCTGTTATCTCCTCTCACTTTTTCAGCAGGTCACTTTACCTTTTACTTTATCTAGGGGTCACATCCACTCCAAGGAAAAGGCACTGCATTGTTTAGGTTACGGAGGGTTGCTGCATCAGTGTTCTTGGTCGTATCTTATCCTGCCTCCACAAGGAGGAGGATCACTCCATTTTCCCTTGATTGCTTTTAGTGTTTCCTTTTCTGTTTTCCCTTTCTTATCAGCATACGAATATTTAAAAGCTTCTCTTTTGTTATATGTTTTCCTTTTAACCACTGTGTTGTTTTTCTTCTTCACCATTGTAGTTACTCATTTAATACCTATTTTTTGAACGCCAGGCACATTTTATTATTCACTGAATATAAAGAGAAACACCACACACACACAAATATATATATATGTATATATAATCCTTTTTTTTCAGTGGTGTTAATTGATTGCTCTGCTTAGAAAATCCCTGCTCAGCTTCCTAGCCTTCCAGTCATCTTTTAGTCTACTGTAGTTAGATTTCTTCTTTCTCCATGTCTTTCAAACTATTCTGGCAAAAATCGCCAATAACTAATTGCTAAGTGTGTTTGATTTTTCTGTTGGTTTTCTTTTTTCTGATTCCTTAGTCCCTGTAGGTTTCTCTTCTCCCTATCTGTCTTATGTTAGCATTACACTGTTTTCAGAGAATAAAAATAAAACTGATTCTCATACATGTGAAAACACAATTTGTTGTTGTTATTGTATTAAATCTGAGATGTTAAAATCTTAATTGCTTTGTGTTAATGTTTTTTGTTTATGTCATAGTGAGTATCAAGGAGAAATGTGAGGGAAGTGAAATTGGATCACACCATGATTGAGGATCTAGTCCCAGCATTTTCAGATTCAGAAATTTGATTTTGTCAGTGTGCCAGCAATTGTGCTCTTTAGAACGGAGTCACTTTCATACTCATGGTATAGTATAGCAAAAGAAGGACATTTCCTAAAATTAATGGATAAGTAATCCTCTTACTATCAAACTATCTGGGAATCAGAAACTACTTAGAAGTTTCTTAGAGTCATAAAAGGAGACTATGTGGGAAAGATTGATGAAAACTATTCCTATCCCCCAGAAAGGTTCATTCACTAATAAAAACACCTGAATTTTTGTAGTGCATGCTGGATAAGCTTCCAAATTCTACCCCTTTATAGATTCCATTTAGAATGTCACATTTCTTTTAACACAATCATTATATTAGATACTTTTCATTAGGTTTCATAATTTATTGTTTCACTTAATTATAGTCAGGTTCCACTTACTGCTTTTTGAAATGCTGCACACGTCATCTTGATTGCAATTGAATTGCAAGTTTACCAACAATCTCAATATTTCTAAAACAGCTAATCTTATTTCATAATTGTTGAAATTTTGCTCTTAGATATGATTTCCGACTTCTTTGTGTACCTTACTTTGCCCTTATTATTTATACACTACTTGGCTTAAGTCTGAGAAAATCTGTATGCAGGTCAGGAAGCAACAGTTAGAACTGGACATGGAACAACAGACTGGTTCCAAATAGGAAAAGGAGTACATCAAGGCTGTATATTGTCACCCTGCTTGTTTAACTTCTATGCAGAGTACATCATGAGAAACGCTAGACTGGAAGAAACACAAGCTGGAATCAAGATTGCTGGGAGAAATATCAATAACCTCAGATATGCATAAAGTGAACAGGAGCTAAAAATTTTAGCCTCTTAATGAAAGTGAAAGAGGAGAGTGAAAAAGTGGCTTAAAGTTCAATATTCAGAAAACGAAGATCATGGCGTCTGGTCCCATCCCTTCATGGGAAATAGATGGGGAAACAGTAGAAACAGTGTCAGACTTTATTTTTGGGGGCTCCAAAATCACTGCAGATGGTGACTGCAGCCATGAAATTAAAAGACCCTTACTCCTTGGAAGAAAAGTTATGACCAACCTAGATAGCATATTCAAAAGCAGAGACATTACTTTGCCAACTAAGGTCCGTCTAGTCAAGGCTATGGTGTTTCCTGTGGTCATGTATGGATGTGAGAGTTGGACTGTGAAGAAGGCTGAGCGCTGAAGAATTGATGCTTTTGAATTGTGGTGTTGGAGAAGACTCTTGAGAGTCCCTTGGACTGCAAGGAGATCCAACCAGTCCTTTCTGAAGGAGATCGGCCCTGGGATTTGTTTGGAAGGAATGATGCTAAAGCTGAAACTCCAATACTTTGGCCACCTTATGCGAAGAGTTGACTCACTGGAAAAGACCCTGATGTTGGGAGGGATTAGGGGCAGGAGGAGAAGGGGACAACAGAGTATGAGATGGCTGGATGGCATCAGGGACTCGATGGACGTGAGTCTGAGTGAACTCCGGGAGTTGGTGATGGACAGGGAGGCCTGGCGTGCTGCGATTCATGGGGTCGCAAAGAGTTGGACACGACTGAGCGATTGAACTGAACTGAACTGGCTTAAGTCTTGGGAATTTAGGTATATTGTGAACTGCTCTGCAGATCTTAATCTTCACTAGAGGAAAATTAGTTTCCTGTTCCAGGGAATACTTTATTCTATACAGTTTTCTTTCATATACTGGCATCCCTTTTTGTGTCCATTGAGCTTTTTTGAGCATTCACTAATGTCAAGAAGTACATTAGATACAGAATATACAAAGATAGCTGAGATAAGTCCTAGAAGTTAATAAAATTTCTTTTGGGAGGTAGACTTAAATGCTTTTGATTATAAACTATTAGGTAAGCACTTTTTTGGAATGTTGACACATTTGCATTTGCCTTGTTCTTGAAGATGGTTATTTAATTTTGTAGTGTCTAAGACTGTCAGCCACACTTTGGTTCATCACCTTTATTTTTAAACCATCATTAATTATGGTATGCTGAATGCATCAATTCTTGAATGGTAAATTTTTTTTTTAAACATCAGGTTGCACTTCCTGCAGATGAAGATTATCTACCACTTAAACCTCGAGTTGGAAAAGCTGCAAAGGTTTGTACCTTGAGCGGTACAGTTGGTACAGTTTTGTGAGTCTGTTTTTCTAAAAATCTTAAAGGTAAACTTTAAAATGAGATTTTATATTTCCGTGTGTGTGTGTATGTGTATGTAGATACACACTCTGAAGCTTCCACTTGAAGTCAGATGGTGAAAACCAAATCAGTAAACAACCATACTGAAAACCAAGCATCATGTGATAAGATTTTTAAGCATAATTCTCAGCCATTTCAAAGAATCTAATGAAAAGTATCAGTCTTTCTCTAGAAAAAAATGCATATGTACAATATGTTTTGCATACAGTTCTGGAGCCTAACAGGCTTCTAATGAAACTTAAACTCTAATGCTGATACTAAATGCATTTTGAATCCCTGATAGACTATAAGAGAGTAGTGTAGGTTTTCCAAGTCATCTTCTTTAAGTAAAAAAGGCAGTACTGTGTGGTAAACTTGAATTTTTAAAGTCTGATAGATACATTATTCTGCCTCTGCTAAGTGAACTTCATTGAGGACTTGACTTTTCAGACTCTCAGTGTTCCCATCTGGGAAAGAAAACTATACCTATGTTAGGAGTTGCTGTGGAGATTAATATGTGGGAACTGTGTTCCACAGTGCCTCCCATAAAGCATGTTCTTAATATATGGTAATAATTGTGTTGTAATTAGTATTTGTGTAAGCATAATAATTGAAAGATTAGACAGCAGAAATAACATATTCTGTCTCATTAAAGTTTTCTTTTTAATTGTTCTTAATTTTCTCTAGTGGATAGAATGTTTCCCAAATAGACTCATAAATGCTTCTGTAATGCTCCTGGGGGTAGCATCTCTTGGTTTTAAGTATGTTCTATGTGGCAAGGTATCTTCATACATATATTTTTTTTTACAGGATATCCATTCATTCTTGATGCTTTTCAAAGAGAAGCTATTCAGTGTGTTGATAATAATCAGTCTGTTTTAGTATCTGCACATACATCAGCAGGAAAAACTGTTTGCGCTGAGTGAGTAGCTTTCTTTTTAAATGGGATTTTAGGACTGTTAATATTTGCTGTGTATATTTAGGTGCCCTTGTGTTGGGTGCATAAATGTTTATAAATACTATATTGTCTTATTGGGCTGACCCCTTTATCATTAGGTAATGTCCTTCTTTGTATGTTGTTACAGTTTTAAAGTTTGTTTTATGTAAGTGTAGCTACCAAGACTTTCTTTTGGTTTCTGTTTGTATGGAATATCTTTTTCCATTCCTTCACTTTTGAGTCTGTGTCTTACAACTGAAGTGAGTCTCCTATACTCAGCATATAGCTGGCTCTTGGTTTTTTTTTAATCCATTCAACCATTCTGTCTTGATTGGAGAACTAGTCCATTTACATTTCATTATTGGTAAGTGTGTGTGTACTGTCATTTTGCTAATTGTTTTCTGGCTGTTTTGTAGTTTCCCTCTGTTCCTTTTTTCTTCTCTTGCTCTCTTTGTAGTTTTAAAATCGAATCTTAAGATAGTTTTGTTTCTTACCATACTCTTTAAAAAAGTTTAAATTTTCTCTATTTGGTTTCTGTAAGTAAATTTATACTTTTTATTTCCTTTCTTATTACTCTGGGCTTCATTTGATCTTTTTCTAGTTTTTTAAAGGAAGCAGATGAAGTCATTGATTTCAGACCGTTCCTTTTCTAATATAAATATTTAGTGCTATAAATTTCCCATCAATCATGAATATGAGTCATGATTTACTAATGCTGTGTTCATTTTTTCTGTTTCATTTCAGGTCTTTTCTCATGCTTTATCTTCAGATTCATTAATCTTTGCTTCTGCATTACCTAATCTATCCTTAATGCTTTTCTTTGCTAGAAGTTCATTTGTATCTGTGTTTAGTGTTTTCCATGTGTCTACTTGACTTTCCTCCAGCTTCTTGAACAACGAATACAGTTTAAAAACTGTACTTTCATCTGTGTTATTTCCTGATCTGTTTTAATTAATTGACTTTTCCCTTCATTATAAATCAGTGTTTTACTGCTGCTTTACATACTGCGCTGATGTGATGTTTGGCTGTTTTTAATTTCATCACTGACTTTTGGCAGGTTAATTATGATGTGACTTTACATAATTCTTCTCATATTTCTTATGCTTGAATTTGTTTGGCTTCTCAGATTGTGGATTGGTTTGTTTTCATCAGATTTGGAAAAATTTCAACTATTCTTTGCTTAAAATAGTACCCCTTTTTAGTACTCAGAGGACCTCACTTAAACTTGTATTAGTTACTTTAAGTTGTCTCAGAGCTCACTGATACTTATTATTTTTTGTTTATTCTCTGTGTTTCATTTTGGATAGCTTTAAGTTTATTCTTTTTTTTTTTGCAATGTCTAATTTAATTTAAATTCTATCCAGTTTATTTCATCTCAGATTTAGATTTTTCGTGCTAAAATTTTGGTTTGCGTCTTTTAATATTTTTAGTATTTCTTTTAAGCACGCTATTTAATCTTTCCTCAGTTTTCTTGAATATACAGAATACAGTTATACTGTAATGATAATTTTCTGTGTCGTCATTTACTGATTCTGTTTTCTGTCTCATTTTTGGATGCCTTTTCATTTATTTATTTTTACTCCTTATTTGTTATATTTGCCTTCTTCTATTTTTTAATTCACAAGACATTGTGAATTTTACCTTTTTGGGTGATGACTATTTTTGCATTTCTATTAATATACTTGAGTTTTGTTGTGGGATACAGTTACTTGGAGAAAAATGTAGTTCTTCCAAGGCTTTTATGATTTTAGGCAGGACTAGAGAAGCATTTCGGAGAAGGCGGTGGCACCCCACTCCAGTACTCTTGCCTGGAAAATCCCATGAACGGAGGAGCCTGGTGGGCTGCAGTCCATGGGGTTGCTAAGAGTTGGACACGACTGAGCAACTTCACTTTCACTTTTCACATTCATGCATTGGAGAGGAAATGGCAACCCACTCCAGTGTTCTTGCCTGGAGAATCCCAGGGACGGGGAAGCCTGGTGGGCTGCTGTCTAAGGGGTTGCACAGAGTTGGACATGACTGAAGCGACATAGCAGCAGCAGCAGAGAAGCATTTAACTTAAGGCTACTTTTCTCCATTTTTTAATATATTTCTTGATATTCTAGCCAGTATCTTGTGAATTATAAATTTTTCCACCATGGCTAGTGGGAACCTGAGTTACTCCCAGCTCTGAAGATTGTATCATTTTTTTAATTCTACTCCATTTGGTTGTTTTTTCCCATTGCTTCAAGTTGTTTCCTAACACTTATTCACTGATTATTACTTACTTGAAGACACCAGAATGTTCAGCAGATGTTCAGAGCTTTCCCTTTGTCTACCTCTTTCCTCTCCCACTGTCTGCTTAACTTCCGAAAACCTTCAAGGTTCATCTCCTGGAACTGTGACTTGGAAACTCTGTGGACAATAATCTGAGATTATGTCATTTACTTCCCTCTTCTCAGGGATTACTCTGTGATTATTCACTATCTGAAATCATTGTTTCACATATTTTATCCTATTTTGCAGTTGTTATAGGTGGGTAGGTAAACCCAGTCCTTATTACTCCATGCTGAAAATAAGTAGATGTTTTCTGTATTATTTTTAATACATGGTCTCTATTACTATAGTAGTTCCCTTACCTAATGTGTAAAATAAATACACATATATTGTTTGTGTTTTAAATTTTTTGATAGGTATTATATTTTCTTCTAAAATGTATGTAAAGACCACTGTTCTAAAGTCTTGCTACTCAGAGTATGGTCCTAGACCAGATGCATGCATATCACCTACTAGCTAAATTAGGCAAAAATCTCACACCCCACCTTAGAACTACTGAATCTGCATGTTAACAAGATCACTAGGTGATGCATATATCTGTTAAAAGTTTGAGAGGAACTGGGCTGTTCTGAAAGTGGGTTCTGCTCTTTAATGTGGATGGGATTTTGCAGTCTGTTGCAGATAGCTTCTGTGGTTTAACTTGTTTTTCCTTACTGTGTGCAGCTGTCTCCAGTATCTAGTTCATGAATGTCTTCACCATGCCAGAAAGAAACCACGCACCCATTAATCAGTCATTCCCCATTCCCTTAGCTCCAGTTTCTTTTAGCCACCAGTCTGCTTTGTGTTTGTATGAATTTACCTTTTCTGGCTATTTTATTTAAATAGAATCATATGATACATAGCTTTTTGTTTATGTTTTATTTCACTAAGGATGATGATTTTAAGATTCCATCTGTGTTGTGGTAAACATCAGACTTGAGTTCCCTTTTATGGCTAATATTTTGTGACTGATTAATTATGTAGTATGATATACCACATTTTGTTTATCCATTCATCAGTTGAGAGATATATGAGTGTTTCCAATTTTTTGGCTATTATGAATGATGCTTTTGGAAATGTTTATGTACAAGTGTTTGTTTGAACACATATTTTTCCTTATCTTCAGTATATACTTAGGAATGGAATTAAACTTCGTCGTGTTTAATTTTGTGTTTAACTTTTTGAGGGATCACCAAACTGTTTTCCATAGCAGCTGCAACGCTTTATTTTCCCATAGTTATATGAGTATTTTAGTTTCTCCATGTCTTTGCCAACACTTGTTACTACCTTTTTAAAAAAATTGATTATGTAGTAAACTTATTTTATGATTATTTTAAATAAAAACTTTTTAAATGTGGATTTTCAGCGTAATATAGGTTAGTCAGAATAATACAAAACATTCTGCAAGGTGAACTACTTAGGTTTCTGAAAAGAATTCCAGAAAGAAAAAAGCACAATAATGTTACTTATTTCTAGATAAGATTAATGTTCTGTGGGTATTGGTAGTGATATAATCTTATATAATGTTCATTATTCTAATTTCCAATATGTGGTTTATTTTTAAATAATTTTTCTTTCAGTTTTATCAAGATAAAACTGACACATAGCACTGTATAAGTTCAAAGGTTGCAGCATAATGATCTGACTTGCATGCATCCTAAAGTGATTTAAGAAATGATGGCTTGGTAAATATACATCATTTTGTATAGATACAGAACTAAGTAGAAAAATTTTTTCTTGTGATGAGAAAATAACTCTTAACTTTTTTATATAACTCTTAGCAGTGTTAACTATGTTTATCATATTGTGCCTTACATCTCTACTACTTAGAAATGGAAATTTCTACCTTTTGACCATCTTCATCCCGTTTCCCCCCCTGCCCCCACATCTGGTAACCATGGATCTGATCTCTTTTTCTGTAAATTTGTTTGTTTTGGAGTATAATTGACCTGCAACACTGTGTTATTTCCTGTTAGACAACATAGTGATTTGATATTCCTGTACATTTCAAAAGGGTCACCATGGTAAGTCTGTTTATACTATGTCACCATAAAAAGATATATAATTATTAGACTAGATTCCCATACTATATCTTTCAACCATATGACTCATTTATTTTGTAGCTGCAAGTTTATACCTCTTAAGGTCCCTCACCTGTTTCTTTTCTTCCCCTCAATACCCTCCCCTCTGGTGATTACCTGTTGGTTTTCTGTATCTATAACTATTTCTGTTTTCTTATGTTTGTTCATTTATTTTTTATATTCCACATTTAAGTAAAACAATATAATATTTGTCTTTCTCTGACTTGTTTCACTTAGCACAATGCTTTCTAAGGCCATCTGTATTGTTGCAAATGGCAAGATTTCATTCTTTTTTATGACTTAATAATATTCCACGCATATACATATACCACATCCATTCATCTGTTGATGACACTTGGGTTACTTTTGTATTTTGACAATTTTAAATGATGCTGCGGTGAACATAGGGACATGCATATTTTTTCTTTCAGTGTTTTTGTTTTCGTTGGATAAATACCCAGGCGTGGAATTGCTGGATCATATGATAGTCTTATTTTTAATATTTTGAGGAATCTCCATACTGTTTTCCATGATGACTGCACCAGTATACATTCCTACCAGTGGTACATGAGGGTTCCCTTTTCTCCACATCCTTACCAGCACTTGTTATTCTTGCCTTTTTGATAATAGTCATTCTGTCAGTTGTGAGTGTGATATATCGTGGCTTTGGTTTGTATTTCCTTAATGACTAATGATACTGAGCATTTTTTAGTATGCTTATTGGCCTTCCGTATGTCTCTGGAGGAATATCTGCTTAAGCCCTTTTTTACTTGTTCATTAGGTTGTTTGCCTTGTTCAATTGTGATAGTTGTTTTGTATTCTGATACTAGTTCCTTGTCAGATATATGATTTACAAACATTTTCTATAAGTCATCCTTCTACTTTCTTAAGCATATTCTTTGAGGGACAAATGTCTTTAATTTGACCAAGTGCAATTTGTCTGTTTTCTTTTTGTGTTATTTTAAAGAAAGCATTGCCTATTCCAAGACCACAAAGATTTATGCCTATATTTTCTTCTAAGAATTTTATGATTTTAGCTATTAGTTCTTTGATCCTTTTTGAGGTTTTACATTTCTGTATAAAATTTATAAGGTAAAGGTTCAACTTCATTTTTTTGCATGTGGCTATCCAGTTGCCTCAGAACCATTTGTTGAAAGACTATTTTCTCCTCTCAATCTTAGCACCTTTTCAGAAGTCAGTTTGTGTTCACAGGTTAACTCTTAATAGTTTATAATATATTTTATTTCTTCATCATGGAGAAATTACAGCTTTCCTGTTGAACAGCTGAATTACGTGTTCTTAACACTTAACACTTAATTGCATGAAGAGTAAAGAAGATCATAAAGGAAAAAAAAACATAAAAATTGCACCAATCACCTTGTTCAGCAGTGCCTTTCCCTTGGCATAGTGGTGGATATTTTTCATGAGTTTTGAATATCGTCCTTCAGATAGTCAGAGCCTGAGTATTGTATATTAGTCTTTTCAGACCTTGGCTGAGGTGTAACTCAAAAGTTTTCTTTTTGTAGGGGAATTAGAGGAGTGAAGCTCTGGATCTTAGATTATCATTGAAATGGTATCAGTTGCAGAGTAGTATTAATCTTTGTTAGATTCAGACACAATATGGTCCAGTATACCCTAGTTCTATCCAGTGGAATAGGACTATTTTTTTTTTTTTTTGTCCACTCATTTTTAGAAGGTACTGAAGTCAGAAGCTTGTTTCCTCCTAAGGCACAAATTATAGGTTTGACTATTTTTAGTTTTGTTATTTTATCTCACTTTGAGAAGTGTACAGGTGTATAGTAGTTGGTGCGTTATCCATTTGAAGCCAACATATATAGGTGTTAGAATTCTGGGCATTAGTGTAACTTTGCTTTCGTTTTTTATACTAAAGCAGAGAGATTTTCAGTATAGGAAATTTTCCAGTGTATGTTAAAACCTGCTTTTGTACTTTTGGGTTCAGTTCAGTCCAGTCGCTCAGTCGTGTCTGACTCCCTGCAAGCCCATGGACTGCAGAATGCCAGGCTTCCCTGTCCATCACCAGCTCCTGAAAGGATGCTCAAACTCGTCCATTGAGTTGGTGATGCCATCCAACCACCTCATCCTCTGTCGTCCCCTTCTCCGCCCACCTTCTGTCTTTCCCAGCATCAAGGTCTTTTCCAGTGAGTCAGTTCTTCACATCAGATGGCCAAAGTATTGGGAGTTTTGGCCTTAGCATTAGTCCTTCCAGTGAATATTTGGGACTGATTTCCTTTAGGACGGACTGGTTGGATCTCTTTGCAGTTCAAGGGACTATCAAGAGTCTTCTCCAACACCACAGTTCAAAAGCATCAATTCAGCTTTCTTTATAGTCCCAATTCTCACATCCATACATGACTACTGGAAAAACCATGGCTTTGACTAGACGGACCTTTGCTGGCAAAGTAATGTCTCTGCTTTTTAATATGCTGTCTAGATTGGTCATAGTTTTTCTTGCAAGGAGCAAGCGTCTTTTAATTTCATGGCTGCAGTCACCATCTGCAGTGATTTTGGAGCCCAAGAAAGTAAAGTCTGTCACTGTTTCCATTGTTTCCCCATCTGTTAGCTATGAAGTGATGGGACTGGATGCCATGATCTTAGTTTTCTGAATGTTGAATTTTAAGCCAACTTTTTCACTCACTGATTCACTTTCATGAAGAGGCTCTTTAGTTCCTCTTTACTTTCTGCCATAAGAGTGGTGTCATCTGCGTATCTGAGGTTATTGGTATTTCTCCTGACAATCTTGAATCCAGGTAGTGCTTCATCCAGCCCAGCATTTCGCATGATGTACTCTGCATATAAGTTAAATAAGCAAGGTGACAATATTCAGCCTTGTACTCCTTTCCCAATTTGGAAGCAGTCTGTTCCATGTCCAGTTCTAACTGTTGCTTCTTGACCTGCATACAGATTGCTCAGGAGGCAGATAAGGTGGTCTGGTATTCCCATCTCTTGAAGAATTTTCCACAGTTTGTTGTGATCCACACAGTCAGAGGCTTACTCTGAGTTAGGAGACTGTAAAGAGATTTTAAGAAATTCACTAGGGTTATAGACACTTTTGAAAGCTCTTGAGTGCTGTTGTGGAAAACAGTCTAGTAGTTGTTCAAAAAGATACTTTTAGAATTACTCTACAACTCAGCAGTTCACTCCTAGGTGTATTACGCCAAAGAATTGAAAACAAATACACAGATGCTCATACATGAAGGTTCACAGCAGTACTGTTCACAATAATGAAAAGGTAGAAACAACCCAAAAGTCCATCAGTGGATGAATAGGTAAATAAATCTGGCATATCTTTACAATGAAATACCACTCAGCCATAGCAGCAGTGAAATACTGATACATTCCAAGGGTGGATGAACCTCAGAAACATTATGCTAAGTAAAACAAGCCAGACTCAGTAGGTCACATATTATTTGATTCTGTTTGTATAGAATATTTCAGGTAAATTCTTAGAGAGCAGATTGGTGGAGGCCAGGGAATGTTTAGAGGAGGGGAGCAGAAAGTAGCTGCTTAATGGATATGGGGTTTTTGGAGGGATGAGAATCATGTTAAGAATCAGATAGAGGTGGTAGTTGCACAGCATAGTGAATGTGCTAAAATCCACTCCGTTGTGCACTTTAAAACCGTTTTATGTTTTATGAATTTTACGTCAATAAAAACTCCAATGAAGCGTATATTTGTATGTACGTACCAGATTTTATAATTTCAGTGAGTGGTTCATGGATCTCAAATAAAGATTTCCCCTAGGAATTCAAGAACTTAAGGTAAACTCTAGTGTTAGCTGATATCTGTAACAAGTATGACATTTCATTTATAAATCTGGTGCTAGATTAGTATATTGGTACCAGTTGTTTACCTAGGTAATTGAGTAGCTTTCCTGACCCTGTTTATTTTTTTATTTTATGTAAAGCTTTTAAAAAAAAGTTAGCTTTATTACTATATAATTTAAATATGAAATCCACCCATTGAAAGTATATAGTTCACTGAGTTTAATAAATTTGTACAGCTGTGAAGCCCTCAACAGTTTAGGCTGCTGTCCATAATTTGCCTCCAGCTCCAACGCTGGCACTGATCCACTTTGCCTAAATAGTTTTGCCTTTTCTAGAAGTTTCATATAAATGAAATCATGTAATATGGAGTCTTTTGTGTCTTTTTCTGTTTAAAATAGCACTTAGAGGTTCATTCATATTGCATATATCATTAGTTCATTTCTTTTTATTGATAAGTCATATTACATTTTATGGATACATAACATTTTGTTTATTCAGTTGATAGAAATTTGAATTGTTTTGCATTTTTGACCATTCTAAGTAATTCTGATATGAACATTCATACACAGGTCTTTATGTAGACACGTTTTTATTTCTCTTGGGTAGATAGATACTTAGTAATGTAATTGTTGGATTTTATGGCAAATATATATTTAACGATGCGGTAAATGACCAGACTGTTTTCCAAAGTGGCTGTACCATTTCGTATTCCTATTGTAGTGGATAAGGAATCTTATGTTTCTCTGTCCTAACCACCTGTTGGCATAATCTTTTTTGATTATATCTATTTTAGTGTGGATATCTAATGATGTTCCATAGTGGTTTTGAATTTCTTTGATGACTAATAAAATGTTAAGTATCATTTCATTTGCTTATCACCCATTTGTATATCTTAAATATCTATTTCAGTCTTGCTGATTTTTAAAATTGAATTGGTTGACTTATTGCATCATAAGTAATCCTTTAAATTATCTTAATGCTATCATTTGTAGCACAAAAGATCTTAAATTTGATGTTCAGCTTCTCATATATTTGCTTTTATGGATTGATCATGCTTTTGATATCAATACCTAAGACATTTATGCCTATCCCAATATCACAAATAATTTCCCTTTTATTTTCTTTTTGAAGTTTATAGTATTAGCCATTCCACTTAGAGCTATGATTGCCTTTGAATTAATTTTTATGTATGATGTGAGGTAAAGGTGGGGTTTAAATTAACCTTTTTTGTATGTTGGTAATTGTTCCAGTTGAAAAAATGATGCTTTTCCCACTGAATTGTCTTTAAATTGAATTGACTGTTGAATTCCTAGTGAACTGACCATAAATGTATAGGCTTGGCTTTGGACTTGCTGTTCTGTTTATCTCTGTGTCTATCATTATACCAGTCCACGCTATCTTGATTACCTTGGCTTTAAAGTATGCATAAAATTTAGGTAATTAGAGTCCTCTAACTTTATTCTTTTTTAAAATTGTTTGGCCTCTTCTAGATCCTTTTTGTTCCTCAATAAAAATTAAAGATTAGTGTGTTAATTTCTACCCAAAAAGACTGCTTGCATTTTTATGTGGATTATGTTGTATAGATTAATTTGGGGAGAATTTTCATTTTAACATTATTATAGACTCTTCCAGCCCATTAGCATGGTATATTATTTATTATTCATATCTTCTTTAATTTCTCTCAGCAATATTTTGTAGTTTGTGTACAGATTTTACACATCTTCCTCTTTTTTAACACATTTTTTTCTTAAATCTCTTAAGCATTTTATTGCTTGCAAATGACATTCTTCCTTAAGTTCATATTTGGGTTGCTAATGGCTTGGGAAGTACAGTTTATTTTTATGTTAATATTTTATCTTGTCACTTTGTTAATAAACTGGCTTGCTAAGAAGTTATAGTAACTTTGCATATTCCATAAGATTTTCTATGTAGTTGTCATATTGTCTGTGAATAAAGACAGTTTTTACTGCTTCTTGCTGATGTTTTATCCCATCTGTTTCATTTTCTTATTGCATTGGCAAAATCCAGTACAGTGTTGAATAGTAATAGTGACAGTGGACATCCTTGGATGTTCCTGATCTTAAATGAGTAACATTCAGTGTTTCACCATGAAGTGTAATTTAACTAGCTTTTTCCTAGGTTCCTTTTATCAGGTTGAATAAGTTCCTTTCTATTCTTAATTGGGAACAAATGAAAGAATTTTAAAAATACCCATTTGAATGGCTGTTATCAAAAAAACAAGAGATGATATGTGTTAGCAAGTATGTGAAGAACAGGAAACCCTTGTGCAATTTTGTGGGAATATAAATTGGTACAGTTATTGTGGAAAATAGGGTGGTGGTTTCTCAAAAAATTAAAAATAGAATATAATTCAGCAATCCCACTTCTGGGTATGTATCTAAAGGAAATGAAGCCAGTATCTTGAAGAAACGTCTGCATTCCTGTTATTCGCAATACCCAAGACAAGGAGACCTTTGTCTATCAGCAGATGGGAGGATAAAGAAAATGTGGTTTCTGTCTGTCTATACACACACACACACACACACACACACAATCACAATGGAATATTATTTAGCCATCAAAGAAGGAAATCCTGCTGTCTGTGACAGCATGAATGGACATTGTTTGAGAGCATTATATTAAGTCAGATGAGTCAGAGAAAGAGAAACACTGTGATCTCAGATGTGGAATCTAAAAATGTTGAATTTTATGAAACAGAGTTGAATGGTAGTTTCCAGGGACTGAGATGGGCAGGCTGGGGAAAGTAGGAAGATAGTGGTGAAATGAAATAAACTTCTAGTTATAAGATGAGTAGTTCTGGGTATAAATGTAGAGCATGGTGATTACAGTTAACAATACTATATTATATACTTGAAAGTTCCTAAGAGGGTAGATCTTAAATGCTCTCACCAGAAAAAAAACAAAAGGTAATTAATAAGGTGATAAGGATGTAAATAAGCTTATTGTGGTAATCATTTCACAATATATATATGTGTATCAAATTTTACAGTATATAGTTTAAACTTACATAATGTTATATATCATTAAATCTTAATAAAACTGGGGGAAATAAGTATCGAGGATTAAAAAAGAAGCATTGTTATTTTATTAAATCCTTTTTCCATCTGTTCAGGCAAGGATATGGTGTTTGCTTTTTATTCTTTTAAAGTGGTACATTACAAATTTTCTATTGTTAAAACATCCTTGTATTTCTGGAATTAAACCTAGATGTTTATGGCAGTTGATCATTTTATATAATGTTGCCAATTTCAGTTTACACATATTTTGTTCTGGAATTTCTTTGAATCTTCATGAGAGATTTGGATATGTAGTTTTCATTTTTTTATTTTTAACAAGATCTTTGTCTAGTTTATTTTTTTTCATCTGAAATTCATATTTATTGGGGCATTGTGTATTTTTAAAAATTATTTATTTTAATTGGAGGCTAATTACAATATTGTAGTGGTTTTTGGCATAGTCAGTAAAGCAGAAATAGATGTTTTTCTGGAACTCTCTTGCTTTTTCCATGATCCAGCGGATGTTGGCAATTTGATTCCTCTGCCTTTTACCTGTTAATATACTGTATTGGTGTTTTTCTTTCTGACTTCACTTCAGTTTCATCCACCTCATTAGAACTGATTCAAATGCATTCTTTTAAATAGCTGAGTCTAGTTTTGATATCATGTTAATACTGACCTCATAATATAAGTTGAGAAGTGACCCTCCTGGTCTGTTTTCTCTAAGAGTTTGTATAGGTTTGGTATTTTCTCTTTAAGTGTTTGACAAAACCTGTTAATGAAGCCCTCTGAACTACCTAGGCTTTTCTTTATGGGACAGTAAAAGTGAAAGTCGCTTAATCATGTCTGACTCTTTGCAATCCCATGGACTGTCGCCTGCCATGCTCCTCTGTCCGTAGACTCTCCAGACCAGTATACTGGAGTGATTAGCCATTCCCTTCTCCAGGGGAGCTTCCTGACTAGGGATCAAACCCAGGTCTCCCACATTGCAGGCGAATTCCTTACTGTCTTAGTCACCAAGGAAGCCCAAGAATACTGGAGTAGGTAGCCTATCCCTTCTCCAGCAGATCTTCCTGGCCCACAACTCAAACCAGGGTTTCCTGCATTGCAGGCAGATTCTTTACTAGCTGAGCTACCAGGGAAGCCTTTATGGGAAGATTTTTTAATTGCAAGCTCAGTTTCCTTTCTTCTTGAGTCAGTATGGTAATCTGTGTCTTTCAAGGAATTTCTTGAGGTGGAATTAGATTGATTTTAGATTATTCTTCCTATCTAATATTCGTGTTTAAAACTTTAATTTTCCCTCAGTACTGCTTTATATGTATCCCATAAATTTTGAGTTTTATTTTCAATTTAATTCATTCTTTAGTTTCTCTTTATTTCAACTCTTTACCTTTCAAGTATTTGTTGGTTTTCTGTACAGCTTTCTATTTTGGGGTTTCTAATTCAACTTCTTTGTGGTTGAAAAAGATACTTTATAATTTCAGTAATTTGATTTAATGATTGATGTGGTTGTATTTGTATTTACCTTTTGTTTTTTAGTAACGTTTCATGTTTTTATACAGTCTTCTATTTAACAAATATTTTTTAGTATACCATTTTAATTCCTTTCTTAATTTTTTTTAACCTTTGAATTGCATGTTTAGTGATTATTCTCATAGCCACAATCTCTATAAAATATTGATAGCCTTATTTTCTGTGCTATTTTTGCTCCCTATATATTTCACCTGTATATGCTGTGTGTGCCCGTGTGATCAGTCACTAAGTCAGGTCCAGCTGGCAACCCCATGGGCTGTAGCCCCTCTGTCCATGGAATTTTTCCAGTCGAGAGTACTGGAGTAGGTTGCCATTTCCTGCCCAGGGATCTTCTCAACCTAGGTATCAAACTTGTGTCTCCTATATTGCAGGTGGATTCTTTGCCACTGTGCTACCTGCTATAAATCCAGTATAATACAATGTTAATGTTTTTGCTTTAAATAATCTTTTTGTTTTTAAAAATACTAATTGAATAAAAGAGAAGTACGTAAAGTCTTACATTTACCCACATATTATTTTAAGCTCTATTCTTTGGATTCTGTTTAAAGAATCTTTTAAGAATATTTCTTGTATGGTTGATGTTTTAGCAGTGAATTCCCTCCATTTTTATTTGAAAATGTCCCTGTTTTGCTTTTATTTTTGAAAGGATAATGCCGCTGAATATATAGTTCTTGATTGACAGTTTTTTTCTTTTGAATACTGGGTAGTCATTCTACTGACATTGTTTCCTTCTACTCCATTTTTCCCATCAGAAGTAAGCCTTAATTATGGTGGTGGTCTCGTGTGTGTTTTGAGTTGTTTTTCTTTTGCTGCTTTGAAGACTTTCTTTTTGTCTTTGTCAGTTAGCATTTTGTTTCTAGATGTGATTCCAAAGTTTTTCCTGCTTGGGTTCATTGTGTTCGTTGGACCTATAGATTAATATTTTTTAAAAAACAAGTTTAGAATTTTTTTTAATTGTTATTTTTTTTAAAAAATGTTTGTTTTGTCTCTTTCTCAGTTTGGTACCTCTGTTGAAACACATGGGGCTTCCCAGGTCGTGCTAGTGGTAAAGAATCTGCCTGACAGTGCAGGAGACACAGAGACGTGGGTTCGACCCCTGGGTTGGGACGATCCCCTGGAATAGGAAATGACAGCCCACTCAAGTATTTTTGCCTGGAAAATTCCGTGGGCAGAGGATGCTGGCAGGCTACAGTTCACGGGGCCATATAGAGTCAAACTCGACTGAGTGCACACACACACGTACGTTGGAACACTTGAGGTTGTCCCGCTAATCTTTGAATGTCTGTCTATTTTTCTTCTGTTTCTTTCTTTAGCTTTGATAATTTCTATTGATTTATCTTCATATTTACATACTTTCTTCTGCCTTCTCATATCTGTTCGTGAGCCATCTAGTGGATTTTTCATTTCACTCTTGTACATTATTTTACTTTTCATCTGTAAAGTTTTCATTTGGTTTTATTGTTATAGTTTCATTCTTTATTGAGATTGCCCCTTTGAATCACTGTCCTGTGTCCTTTAATTCTTAGAACATGGTTTCCTTACATTTTTTGGGCGTGTCTTTTACAGCTTCTATGAAGTCTTTGTTTGCTAAGCCCCACATCTGGGCCCACTCACTGTCTCGTGGCTGCTTGTTTTTCTTAGATGTTGATCACACTTTTCTGTTTCTTTTTATGTCTTCTCGTTTTTTACAGCATCTGTATATTCTTTTCTCTTTGATGTATACTTCTTACTATTCATATTTTATCATGTTTGGACAGCTTTTGATTTTTTAATTATTTCACTCTTTGGGGGCATGTTTGGGATGAACATTGTTTTTATTTCCAGAAATCGGTCATAAGCCTACTGTTGGTAGGAACTGTATCTTAAATAAGGAAGATATACCACAGTGCTGTTCAGTCCTGATTTCATGGTGTGTATTTAAATATTTAATGCAATTGAATTTTCTTTGAAAAAGAAAAACTATCTTGTAGTGCATTAATCTTTATGAAAGAACTATTGGAACTTGCTATAATTTCCAGTCAAGGACAGAGTTGATAACTAATACAAGTGCAAAGTGAATGTATATGATTAACTTATTTGTGAAACTCAAAAACAACTCATTTTCCAGTGTTTATTAAGTATTTATAGTCTTTATGTGAAAACTGACAGGCAGAGACTCTGTAAACTTTTAGAGGTCCATCTACAGAGCCAAAGGTATTTTGCTTCTAAATAGGGTACCTATTAGTAATTCATTGATACTAGTAATTAAGTTACATTAACTCCAAGACACCAGAGTTTAAAATGTTTTTGTTCATTTAGACCACTGTTCTTCAGATTTGTCATGATTATCATTATAGTTTGTTGAAAGTGAATAGAATAAGACATTAATATTTTATAAAGTCTTTAGATAATAAGGAAAAATTTGGACACAATTTATATATTAATATAATTAATAAAATCACATACTTCTAAAGAGTTTTTTGTAAACAGTTTATTCTTCCTTATTTTCACATTTTAGATATGCCATTGCATTGGCGCTAAGGGAAAAACAACGTGTAATATTTACTAGCCCAATTAAGGCGCTGAGTAACCAGAAATACCGTGAAATGTATGAAGAATTTCAAGATGTTGGTCTGATGACTGGAGATGTTACTATTAATCCTACAGCATCCTGTCTTGTTATGACCACAGAGGTAATTTATATGATGTCTCATCTGATTTTTCCTTTTTAACTTAATGTGATTCATCAGTTAAAAAAGCTAATGTTTTATTACTTGCTCTATACAAATAAAAGGGCAAAACTTTCTGAGTAGATTTACTTGAAAGAGGTAGTAGAGTTTATCTTAAATTGTTTCAATTTAGTTGTAAATTTCCATTTCTGTCATATAATAAAGTTGCATAAAGTATTTTTAAAGGATATTGTCAGTGACATAATAGATTGATGGTTTTATATAGTTTCAATGATTGGAGTACGTACCTTTGAATAAGTTGTGACACCTTCTTTATGATTTTTTTTTTCTTCTGCATCTGAGTGTTGATACAAATAGATAAATAACTTTTTAAGAAATGCCCAGTTATGTTTAGCTTCTTCCCATAATCACAGTTAAGTTTTGCATATATTGATAGCATCTTACATTTTGGACACTTAGCTGTCTTTACTAAGTACTTTTCTACATGCTTGAATTACATCCTTGCATTCTACAAAGACATATTATACTAGAGAGCATAAATTAGCTTCTGGTTTTAGAGTCAGCCAAAAGCATTGCTCACGTTCATCTTGATCCCCAAAGTAAGTTTATTTTCCATTCTCAAAACTTTCTTCCATCCATAGAAAAATTTCTTTAACTCAGAAATCCGAAGAACAGTTGCTAGGAAGTATTCATGTTCTTAAGATGAGGTAGAAAAAATCGGTAGCAGTATGAGATTTCGTTGTGTTTAGATAGAAGATGATTTTAAGTTACTTTCATTTCCTAGCAGGTGTAGGTCTTGAGTGAAGTGTTTTACATATAAGGAAATAGCTTCATATTCAAGGTATATGATATGGAGTTGATCATAATTCTCTCCATGGATTATATATGATTACTAACTTGAGAAATAATTTTGGATTTAGCAAAGGAGTATTATATACTTAAGATATGTCATTCTCTAAAATTATTTTAATGTTTCTATTTAAAAAGAATATACAAAATTTCTTGTTAGAAGAGTTTTTGATATGTGAGAATCCTGCTAAATCTTCTACTTCTTCTTCAGATTTTGAGAAGTATGCTGTACAGAGGTTCTGAAGTTATGCGAGAAGTTGCTTGGGTCATATTTGATGAAATTCATTACATGAGAGATTCAGGTATATTTTGTAGTGTTATTGAGATGTGTGCCATGTTATTTAAGAATGAAATCAGGAATTTTGAACAAGTTATCTTACTTTCTTGTGGGTAGAGTTGTAGTAAACTAAATTGTGGATAACATGATATAATTTTTCTGGTTGGACCTCATTCAGTTACAGCTTCTTGAATAGTAACAACTTCTGCATGAGAAAATGCAATTTCAGATTTTAAAATGAAATTAAAATTAGTTTGCTTTTAATAGAAAATTCTCTAATATATTTAATATTAAAGAATTTCCCAAACTGCTGGCTTACAGAATTAACTTTCTTGATTTTTATAAATTTATTTTAGTTTTTTTAAAAAACTTAAGACATACATGTTTATAATTTAAAAAATCAGAATTATGAGATAAAAATGAACAACAACAAAAAAAGTCTCTTTACCTGAACTACTGCACTACTATAATGGAAAAGTAAGTGTACGTGGAATTTTAGGTAGAACGTCGCAGAAATTAACATATTCAAAAGTTAAATGTTTAATATGTACACACTTGAAGCTTAGTTTTTATTTGGCTAAAGCACTGAGTTAACCTGTATTTATAGGAAAAATAATACCATTTAAGAAATCATTTACCCTTTATAAACATTTTACTCTTATTAAATTCAAAAGATTAAATTATAAACAGTTATTTTTGTTTTAAATTATGAATCTTTTATTGATTTGTTCATTTGGAAGAAATTCTCAAATGGATTTTCTTGTTTGTTTTTTACATTTTAATAAAACTGACTTATACTTTTGTTTATCAGATCCTTCTTTTATCTCTAGTCAGATCCTTCTTTTTTTTTTTTTTTAAATTAATTTTTATTTTTTAGTTTGTTTTGCTTTACAATACTGTATCCGTTTTGTTACACATTGACATGAATTAGCCATGAGTGTACATGAACTCCCAATCCCGACCCCCACCTCCACCCTCCCGCCCCACACCCTCTCTCTGGATTATCCCCGTGCATCAGTCCCTAGCATCCTGCAGATCCTTCTTTCATCTCTAGAGATCATGAGGGTAATTTAGATGAAAGACACTGTGGTATAATAATAGTGTTTCTTTGAAATCTGTTTCTGTGACCTTCTGTAAGCCAGTAACTTCTGCTTCTCTAAGTGAGATGGAAATACTGTTTCCATTGTCCTGGGACTCTTGTTAGACTGAACAGGATTCAATTTGGAGCTGCTGCTTTTGCAGGCTGTTATTTCAGAGTACATTGTGTTTATGGTGGTCTATTAACTTTCTACTAGATGCAATTCATGGTTAGAAAGTAGTTTACAGTAAGGATCTGTGGCTAAAAATATCTTTGTGTAAAGTGATCTGCATTTCTGATAATTGAGCATGAGAGAAAATGATAAAGTGACATTGAATTCCAAGGTATATTTGTATTTTTCAGAGCGTGGTGTCGTATGGGAAGAAACTATTATTTTGCTTCCTGATAACGTTCACTATGTCTTTCTTTCGGCTACTATTCCAAATGCCCGACAGTTTGCTGAGTGGATTTGCCACTTACATAAACAGGTATTTTCTTTCTCTTTTTTGATGTTTTCAATATTTAAATATTACAAGTTTGCCTTTGTATATCCTATACTTTGTTCCTAATGCTACCTAGAATAAGACATTTTAATGTAAAACTACTTTTCAAAGTAAGCAAGCTTATCAAAATCAACTAAATTTTTATACATCTGAATTTCTGAATCCAACTCAAACCCAGTACATCAAATCTCTGAGAGCAGGATTTTGGGTCATGAAATTTTTAACTTTCAGGAGCTCCCAAATTGATCCTGATGATTTGCCAGGTTTGTAAACTACTGCATCTACAGGGAGCCATGAGAACCTAGTAGAAAATTTCCTCTAAGACCTTGGTACCAGAAAAAAGCTAGGCATCTCTTGAGAGTGTGGGCTTCCCTTGCGGCTCAGCTGGTAAAGAATCTGCCTACAATGCAGGAGACCTAGGTTTGATCCCTGGATTGGGAAGATCCCCTGGAGAAGGGAAAGGCTACCCACTGCAGTATTCTGGCCTGGAGAATTCCGTGGACTATATAGTCTATGGGGTCACAGAGAGTGGACAGGACTGAGCAACTTTGACTTCACTTCTTGAGAGTGTGGTTTGATTTTTCTCATGTAAGTGCAGACTTTTTATTGACTGCGTTTCCTTTTTGCTTTTCTAGTCCAATTTTAGGAGCATTAAAGGACCTTATAACAAGCATTTTTCTTTATTTTATTTTTCTGCCCTTATTTTTCCTTTATACCAGAAGGTTCACAAATTTACTTTTATCCATTTATTAGCTCTCTAGTGGTATTTTTGTAACACCCATGTTGCTCCTGTAGTATAGAATCTCGGTGAATCTTCTGGAAGAGATCAACCTACTGTTTTGTTTTAGTAAAGCTATAAAAAGTCTCTGTGGGGTCGAGAAGTCCCATTTTACCTCAGTGCATTCTTTGTTGCCATACTGCTGCTGCTAAGTTACATCAGTCGTGTCCGATGCTGTGCGACTCCATAGATGGCAGCCCACCAGGCTCCTCCATCCCTGGGAATAGAAGTCTTCCTTAATTAACGGCATCATAGGTCTGAAGTATAAATCATTATGGAAACTCCAATCTTGTATTTGTCCTTGATTTTAATTTTCTTTGTTTTTACAGCCTTGTCATGTAATTTACACAGATTATCGGCCTACTCCATTACAGCACTATATTTTTCCAGCCGGGGGAGATGGCCTGCACCTTGTGGTTGATGAAAATTAAGGGAGTAATTATTCTTATATCTTTAATATCACATAACTGCTTATACCCACTTTTCTTTAAACTAGGGAAGAAGAGCAGAGGTCTGTTTTTTTTTTTCCTAGTTTTATAGTCCAAAGTTATTGTTGATTTTCTTTGTATATATATTTTTATTTCAAAAATTATATTTAAGACTCATATTTTTTTAAATGCATGAATTAGATTCCCCTCCTTTTCCAGTATTTTTAAATGTCTTGAAAATAAGAGGCTCTGTACATGTTTCAGATATCTTATGGTTTTGCTTTTTCTAGTTTTATTATTAAATTATTTATTATTTGAGGAAGCTTTGTTTTGAGGTAAAAAAAAGTTTGGATTATGATTAAGTATTAGTGAAGTTATATAGAAAAATATTTGTGATGCTAGGGTGACTTCAGAGAAGATAATTTTAATACTGCAATGCAAGTACTTCGAGATGCTGGTGATTTGGCAAAAGGAGATCAGAAGGGGCGAAAAGGAGGAACAAAAGGTAACTTGGAACTTTGTTTTTGAGAATTTTACATGGAAATTGTATTTTCAAATTACATTTTTTAAAAAAACATTTCCCCCCCTCTGGAAGCTATATAGACTTCTAGATAGTATGTGGTAAAATTGAATGAGTGAAAATTTGTCTTTTTTCTACATTCCATTTGTTGAGAGACAGTTCATTTTGACAATTGACCTGTTAAAGTATGCAATTCAGTGGTTATTAGTATAGTCACAGAATTATGCAGCTGTCATCACAGTTAACTTTTTTTATTGAAATACAATTCACATACTATTGAAGTCACCATTTTTTAAGGGTGTAATCAAGTGAGTTTTAGTATAGTCATAAAGTTGTACAACTACTTTGTAATTCTAGAACATTTTCATTAACTCAGAAAGAAACCCCATACCCATTCATGGTCATTCTTTATTTTCTCCCAACCTCTTATCTACCCATTGACCTTGAGTAATCACTAATCTAGTTTCTTTTTCTGTTTTCCTTTTGTAGACATTTCATATAATGGAATCATGATATATGTGGTCTTTTGCATCTGACTTCGTTCAGTTAGCTTTTTTTTTATCAAGTTTATCCATGTTATAGCATATATCAATACATCATTCCTTTTTATTGTCAAATAATATTCCATTTTATGATTTTATGACAAATATCTATTCAAATTTTTGGTGCATTCAAAAATTAGATTTTCTTTTTGTTGTTGAATAGTAAGGATTCTTTATATATTCAGGATACTAGACCTTTATCAGATATCTGATTTGTAAATATTTTCTCCCATTCTGTAAGTTAAGGGTATCTTTATTGCTGGTGTCTATTGAAGTACAAAAGTTTTAAATTTTGATGAAATATAGTTATCTGATTTTTTTTCTTGTGTTGCTTGTGCTTTTGCTATCATATCTTAAGAATGCTTTGCCCTACCCAACATCATGAAGATTTATTCCTACATATATATGAGTTTTGTAATTTTATAGTGAAGTCTGTGGTCCATTTTGAGTTAATTTTTCATCATAGTTTATGTACTTTTTTTTACAGGTCCATCAAACGTATTCAAGATTGTGAAGATGATTATGGAAAGAAATTTTCAACCTGTAATTATTTTCAGTTTTAGTAAGAAAGATTGTGAAGCTTATGCACTTCAAATGACCAAATTAGATTTCAACACAGGTACTGTATAATTTCAGTATTGCTTTAATGCCATGTGGAAATGAATGTAAATATATTTCTGGTAAGACAGCAATTGTGTATTGCTAAGATTTGCAGTTCACCTTACAGTTTGAGCAGTAATTCTATCACATTTGTAAAAGCTTTAAGGATCGATTTACCATTTCTTTTCCTTTCTTCTTTTATTGGAAGATAAGTATATATCTCTATATAAAATACTTGTTCTACATGAAATCCAAAGAACCCTACTAAGAAGTATTAGACTCATACCTTCTTATACTTTATTGCCATAGCTCTTTGGTTACTGTGGTTTTCTATCTGATTACTTAAGGTTAGTCTCTTGGTCAGACTGTTCTCTGTTATGTTCATTCTTCTGGAAATCCAAACCAGGAAGACCTGCCCTTGTACCTAACTGTGGCATAATTTTTGAAAAAAGTAGAAAGACTTCTAACAAATCAACTTATTATTCCCACATATTAACTGTAAATGTAACTACTTAAAAGTCACACAGCTAGATAGTAGTATATCCTAGGCAAAAATTGCTGCATGCTGAATACCAACCCAGTTGTCATTTACTTTAGCCTTTTACATATCTAATCCTATACAGTGAAAAGTAAATAATATTTTCAGTCATCCAAAATCAGATTTCAGTTTTCTTGTTTTCTCTATCAAGGCATAGAATTAATCCCATGTATTTTTAAAAATTGGCCATACTGGATCTTCTTTCCTGCACACGGACTTTTCTCTAGTTGTAGTGAGCAGGGGCTACTCTAGTTGGAGTGTGCAGGCTTCTCACTGCTTTGCTCCTCTTGCTGTGGGTCACGGGCTCTAGGCATTCCAGCTTCAGTAGATGTGGCGCACTGGCTTAGCTGCTCTGCAGCACGTTGGCTCTTAGTTCACTGGGTGGATTCTTAAGCACTGGACCACTAGGGAAGTCCCAATCCCATGCATTTTAAAGCTAATTTTTACTTATCCATGGGTAAAAATAACATGGCAGATAACCCATATGCCCACCTAAAGCCAATATTTTTTTTCTTTTTTACTCAGTCAGTTGCTCTACTTAGAAATATTTTATCACTACCAGTGCTGGATGTGCTTAATGCTGCAGGATTTTGTATTGGTTAAGTCAACAAGTATTTTTTGGCTATTAACTTAATAGTCACTGTAAAGAAGGCAGTGTAAATGGTTAAGAGTATAGGCTTTGAAATTGTTGATCTAACAGTTAATACCAATGCTCATTATTTGCTGTATGTCTCACTTTCCTCAGTAGTGAGTAGTAGTAATACCCATATCCTGTGATTTTTTCACTTAAATATTGCATGTATATAGCTATTGTAGTTATTGTTACTGCTTTTATGAAAAAGCGCTTTTATATTCATGGATCCCCAAGAAGGCAATGGCAACCCACTCCAGTAGTCTTGCCTGGAAAATCCCATGGATGGAGGAGCCTAGTGGGCTATAGTCCATGGGGTCGCTAAGAGTTGGATATGACTGAGCATCTTCACTTTCACACATTGGAGAAGGAAATGACAACCCACTCCAGTGTTCTTGCCTGCAGAATCCCAGGGACGGGGGAGCCTCGTGAGCTGCTTTCTGTGGGGTCGCACAGAGTCGGACAAGACTGAAGCAACTTAGCAGCATTCATGGACTAGCTGCTAGATCTGTTTTTAAAGGCGGTGAATTTTATTTAATAATTATGTGGTAAATTTGATATGCTTTCCCTTCTGTCTTAAATCCTGAGTCATTACTTTTACTCTTTATGAATCTGTTCTTTGCAGGGTGTGAAATTTGGTATCACCAACTCACTTAGATATTTATATACCCTTGAATTTTCTCTCCTAGATGAGGAAAAGAAGATGGTTGAAGAAGTTTTCAGTAATGCAATTGACTGCTTGTCTGATGAAGACAAAAAGCTCCCTCAGGTGTGTTTAATGTTATTAAGTAGAGTGTGGATATTAACAGATAGTATATATTCACTTTGTAGTTCATGGTTTTGTTACTCTGTTATATATTGCACTGTTTGCACACTGCAGTACATATGTTGCATTGTGCACTGAAATGATACCTTAATTTTTGTTTTGAACTAAGAAGGTGACAGAAGGAAAGATTTGCTGCCTTGAAGGAACTTTTCTCTGAAAGCTAGCATGATCTGGAAATTACTGCTTCTGTTCCTAATACTACAGAATTTTTAAATGCTAATTTTTAGTCATTCAGTTTCTTAAGTCATAAGGGTAGCAGACACAATAAAGTACACCTAATGAAAATCATGTTTAGTGAAAAACTTGATTTCTGCTTTTCTTTAGTTAATTAAAGTAGTTTTTCTTTTGGTTTCCCTGGTGGCTCAGACAGTAAGGAGTCTGCCTGCAGTGCGGGAGACCCGGGTTCAATCCCTGAGTCAGGAAGGTCCCCTGAGAAGGAAATGGCAACCCACTCCAGTATCCTTGCCTGGAAAATCCCATGGACAGAGGAGCCTGGCAGGCTACAGTCCATGGGGTCCCAAAGAGTTGGAGATGACTGAGCGACTTCACTTTCACTTTTCTCTTGCCTGTAAGAATTGTGTTAAGAGTTCAATACTCATGCCTCATTGCCAACTCCAGAGTTTCTGATTTAATTATCTGGTGTGCCCTGATTATTAGATTCTTTCAGAAACTCTTGTTCTAATGTGCATCCAATCCTGATAACTAGTTTTTAGTCCAACCTAGTACTGTGTGAAAGTTTTATTTTGTGAAAAGAAAAATTGGAAGATCATACTCTGCCTACAAATGATTGCTTTGATTTGTGTGGTCTTTACAATAAGATTGCACTGCATGTTTCTTGGTATTTAAACTGATTTTTCTTTCCAGCTGAGTTAATAGTATCTAAGGGCTGAGCCATGTCTTTGTATATCCTTGTCATTCTAGCACACTCCTTTTTTTGTTTTATTTTGAGAGAAGAGCTCCTTTGGATTTATTATTAGTTAGAAACATAGAATATTGATGGCAGAGACCTCTGTGAAGTGTGTTGTCTATTTCCTTGGGGAAGGACTGCATGACAAATAATGCTTTTGTGGAGTGGCCAACAGTCCTTGTCTGAAAAGGGCTTGGGTTTGAGTTGGCCAGTATTTTTTGTTTATTTTGCACAGATACACACTTTGCCATTTAATAACCATTAATTTTTTAGGAGATGAAGTGATGCTGGAAAATTTGAATGAGGAAGTAAAACATTTATAAAGTTTATTTAAAACATATATTAAAGCTGTGGCAGAATTACATTGTGTTTTGTATTTAATAATCTGGGAATATGGGTTTGTTTTTTGCTTTTTTCTGAAAAAGTTGTATAATGTTTCTTTTAACAGGATTTTTTTCTTGATTACTTACTTTCCTTGGCTTGGTTAGTTTCACATTTGAAAAGTTCTTTTCCTCACATCTTTTAAAAAATATAATTTAATCCAATGTAGGTTGAAAATGTACTTCCTCTCTTGAAACGGGGGATTGGTATTCACCATGGTGGTTTACTTCCTATTTTGAAAGAAACTATAGAAATTCTCTTTTCTGAAGGATTAATAAAGGTATGATTTTATTTTTATTTATTATGCCCTAAAATTGTGTTTTGTGGGCAGTTTGAAAATTATCAAGAACACTGTTCATAGGCAACTTTGCTTTTGTTATTGTTGTTGTTTTTAAATTAATTGAATGGAATGACTTGAGTGATGAACTTGATTTTTGTGTGCAGTATTATGCTTCATAAATTTGGGACTATATATAGAAGTCATTTGTTTCATTTTCTAGTCTTATTGATTCGGCTGCACTGGATCTTAGTTGCCACACGAGGGATCTTGGCTGTGGCATGTGGGGTCTTTTAGGTGCAGCACGTGAACTCTTGGTTGTGGCATGTTGGATCTAGAGTCGTAGCCACTGTACCTAACTACCAGATAAGTCCCTCTTTTCCTAGTCTTAAAGTAAGAAATGGTATCATTACTGAATACAGTGTAGAATTTTCCAGGTGTTGTTTAATTATCACATCTAGAGTTGATTCTGTAAGTGAACTCCTTTCTTTACACAGATTAAAAGGACTAGTTTAGAGGAAACAAGGAGAATTGCCAGTTAGACTTGTGAAAGAGCTATTTAGGATGTTCTCATTTAAATTAAAGAGAGTCTAACTTAATTTTTAATATTATGTCAATACTTGTACCCAGTAACAGACTATTGAAAATGGAAAACAACTCCAAAATGTTGTCATAAACCTTTATAAGATTCAAATTATTTTATATTTAAAACTCAAATTAGAGATTTGTCATGAGAACTTTAGTACTAAATAGGATATTTAAAAGAAATATACTCGCCCTAAAAAGATCATACTTGAGGTATTTTAGATAAAGAATTGGTCACTATTTATACCTAGGACCTAGTAAGGCCCTGTTGATGTTCTTACATAGATTGCATATTTTGTTTAGGTCCATTTTAAGGAATCTTTTCTAAATATAGTGTAGAAGTCAAATCGAGTAAGTGTACATAAAGTAAAACATTAAAGACCCCCATTGCCCTTCACTTCCCATATATATCTACTAGGATACATACAAATAATACTTGATTTAATTTTTAGTCAAAAGTGATTATATTACCTATATTATTCAATTTTGTCATATGTATTGCTCTTCATTCATTTTAACAATTGAATAGTATTCTGTTGAGTTGATGACATAAAGTTTTTTTTTATCTTGTTTAGCTATTGATGACAATTTAGATTATTTAATAGTACTTCAGTGACTTAATTTGTACACATACCTTAATTTCTATACATAACTCTTATGTGCTTTTTGTTGGTAAAGTCTTAAATGTGAACTGAAAGTGCTGCCAATTTTGAAAGATATCTCTAAAACCACTGAATCATCACGGAAGAAGCCAGGAAATTTTATTATGTTTAGAAAAATATTCTACAGCCTAATAATGCCTTGCCCATTAGGCCGGTAATAGTCTCTCCACGTTACCACCTCTGGAATTAAAGAAAGACTTTTCCCTGAATTAAAAATTTGGGGGGGATGTAAGGTACATTAAATATAATATAAATTTATAATATATATATAATTATATGTAAATTTAATAATTTGAGTGTAAAATACTAAAATATACCTGGAGTAGTGTGTCTTATTTTTGTAGCATTTCATTAGCAACTAATGGAGAAGGAAATGGCAACCCACTCCAATATTCTTGCCTGGAGAATTTCATGGACAGAGGAGCCTGGCAGCCTGCAGTCCATGGGGTTGCAAAGAGTCGGACACAACTGAGCAACTAACACACACACACACACACACACACAAGCAACTAATTTTAAAAATTAATGATTTATTTATACTTGAGTATGAGACTAGTTTTTCAGTTTAAAATATGTATTTAATTGTATAATATAGCAACTAATGGAGAAGGAAATGGCAACCCACTCCAATATTCTTGCCTGGAGAATTTCATGGACAGAGGAGCCTGGCAGCCTGCAGTCCATGGGGTTGCAAAGAGTCGGACACAACTGAGCAACTAACACACACACACACACACACACACAAGCAACTAATTTTAAAAATTAATGATTTATTTATACTTGAGTATGAGACTAGTTTTTCAGTTTAAAATATGTATTTAATTGTATAATTATTCATTTAGGCCTTATTCGCCACTGAGACTTTTGCAATGGGGATTAACATGCCAGCTAGAACTGTTTTATTTACAAACGCCCGAAAATTTGATGGGAAGGATTTCCGATGGGTAAGTAAAATAATTCATATATTGAAGTAACTTGAAGCTTCAATTGTTAATCACCTAAGATGATTTTGGCTCACATAGTCTTTGAGGTTTTCAGTTCTAAATACTTAAGAATTTGTATGTGAGCTAATAATTCATTAAGTTTTCAAATTCATTCTATCACTGTTTTTTAGTCAAAAATTACTTTTGGTGAAAGAGTTTGGTGATAAGTGTGCAAATGAGCCATGACTGTTGTAAAAAATTTAACTATATCTAGAATTTTTATTTCTTAAAGTTTGTTATTTAAAATACCTCTGCTATAGTGGATACAATTGTAGCTCACTGTTTTACTCTTCAGATTTAAAATGGAGATTTTTAATAGGTTTGCACATATGTCTTTTCTAAAGCAAAAGTTGGGATCATGAGTGAAATGGTGAGTCGGAGTAAAAACAAATCCTTAACTCCAGATGCAAGTAACCCCTTCTTACTAAACTTAAACTATGGGTCTAGAACTATGGTAAGTGCTGAGGATGTTAAATTTAACACAAAACCAAACCAATTTCTACGGTGAAGTGACTTAGTGCAGGTGGAAGTTATTTTATGGACCCTGAGAAGTACGTACAGGAAGAATAAAACACAAGAAAAAAGTCACTTGTATATATAAGGGGTCAGGAAAGACTTCATAAAGAAGGTATCCTAAAACTGAGCGACAAACAGCAGATGGGTATTTACCAGGCAGTCAGTGAAGCATCACAAGAGTGAAAAGCAGGTGGAGGAAGAGAGCTTTCTAGTTTTGAGTATTTAGTGCAAACCAAAAATTCATATAATGTGGCATTTGGAGCAAATTATTAGCTGTTCCTTTAGTTCTTAATGATTTTTTTCTGCTTAAAGAAATATCTGGCCGTAGTTACTAATCACCAATACACTGAAAAATCTCATGGTAGAATTCTAAAGGCAAAGCATTTTTTTTTATTTGTTTTGAAGTGTGTTGGATGCTAAACAGAAGAGAAATGTTACTATATGGAGTCAGTACCATTTCTTTTTAGAAATTTTCACATAGTGTTCAAAAGCTTTATGTAACTCGTGACTTTAAATTGAAAGATGACTAATTCATGTAGAAATACAATTTTTAATGGTAAAGTGGATAAAGTCTTCCATGTTTTATATTTTAAGTTTCTATAAATTTTTTAATTCTTCATAATTGATCAGTTTAAAAGTAGTTAGTTCTTTGAATAAAATTAATGCTACAAGAAAATAAATAAGTCTTTTCTTACTTTACATACTCCTTGGCCTCCAGTGGACCCCAGAGAAGGATATGGAGTAATGAGGGCAGTTGAATTTTAAAAAGGGACTTTTTCTTGATGATTTAGGAACATAATTATGAAATCTAAAAAGCATAATTTTAGATTAGGTCAAAATGTAATGCCCTTGAGCCCTGTTGAGATTTATCAGACTGCCATTTTGAAATGTTCTTTTCTAATCTTTAAGGTTGGTCTCAGGTTGTTAGGTTTGTTTTTAATGCCATCAGTAGTATGCCTTCTAGTAGCATAGTAGTTCATAACCCTTCCTGAGCCAAACATTTTTTGAAAGTCTGGAAATGCTGAACTCTTTCCACAGGAGAAGAGTATGTACGCTTACAGATAAAACTTTGCCCAGTGTTCAGTTGGTTCAGTTTTACCCTGAAAGACTGTGTGTGGGAGACTTACTAACCTTTCTCTTTAGGTAGCTCTTAATGATGAATGGACTCTTCTGGATTCCAGGGATATACACTGAGAAAATAGAAATTGTGCTTTATGTGTGTGTTAATTTTTATATTAATCCCATTTGGAAATTAAGAAAATTTATGATCAAGTCAGAATTGATATTTAGTAGATTTGGGGTCATTGTTTGCTTTCTTAAACTTTCCTGTCTTCCAGAATATCTAGCTTAAAGATATTTTTTGTACCAGTTAATTAGCCGGTATTGCCTTATAGCCATTTGATCATTACAGAGCTAAAATTTTGCAACATTATTCTTAAGTATTGCTTTTTTGTCTTTTTACATAAATCTTTCCTAAAAGTTCATGTTTTTAGTCTTGTTTCTTTTCTTCAAGTGTATAGCTTGTATATTTTATGATAAGAAAAATAAATCACTGCAGATGGTGACTGCAGCCATGAAATTAAAAGGCGATTACTCCTTGGAAGAAAAGTTATGACCAACCTAGATAGTATATTCAAAAGCAGAGACATTACTTTGCCGACTAAGGTCCGTCTAGTCAAGGCTATGGTTTTTCCTGTGGTCATGTATGGATGTGAGAGTTGGACTGTGAAGAAGGCTGAGCGCAGAAGAATTGATGCTTTTGAACTGTGGTGTTGGAGAAGACTCTTGAGAGTCCCTTGGACTGCAAGGAGATCCAACCAGTCCATTCTGAAGGAGATCAACTCTGGGATTTCTTTGGAAGGAATGATGCTAAAACTGAAGCTCCAGTACTTTGGGCACCTTATGCGAAGAGTTGACTCATTGGAAAAGACCCTGATGCTGGGAGGGATTGGGGGCAGGAGGAGAAAGGGACGACCGAGGATGAGATGGCTGGATGGCATCACAGACTCAATGGACGTGAGTCTGAGTGAACTCCGGGAGTTGGTGATGGACAGGGAGGCCTGGCGTACTGCGATTCATGGGGTCGCAAAGAGTCGGACACGACTGCGCGACTGAACTGAACTGAACTGTAGTGTTTTAGCAGATTTTCTCCTAAACTTGATTATTTTCATTCAGATTTCCTCTGGTGAATATATTCAGATGTCTGGTCGTGCTGGAAGGAGGGGAATGGATGACAGAGGAATTGTAATTCTTATGGTAGATGAAAAGATGAGCCCAACGATTGGAAAACAACTACTTAAGGTAACCAAGTTAAGCTTCTGTGCCATCACCAGGAATTTGAGAAGCATACTTCAGGACCAAAATTAAAATTAATCAAAATTAATTGCATCAGTTCAAATACTTTCTGAGTAGATAAGTTAATTTACTAAACTATCTGGGCTTAGAAGACGGTAGAGGAGGGTGCCTGCTCAAATTGCTGATACTTTGTACCCTACTTTCTATTCGAATAGGAAAAGAGCAAGTCATACAATGGAGGGGATGGAGGTCTGGAGAGAGGGCAAAAATGTTTATTTTGCCCTCCAAATATAAGACAACTCTATCTGCCCACTCCACTGCACAGATTGCTCCTCACCTATCAGAACTAGAAGTAGGGCAGATGATATCAATATTTTGCACAGTTAACCTTCTGTTTTTGTAAGCCCAGATAGCTTAACAAATTAATTTTACAATCTACCATTCTAATTCATCCTATTGAGAGTGTGTAAATATCCAAATAATAAATTTAAATATATAAGCTTTATTTCAAATTAACCTCCTCATTTTGCTTGTTTAATATTTGTGTTTTGGATTGTCTAAGATATTTGTTTTGTTTTGAAGAGCTTCTCAAGGAAGTTTTGACCTGGTTGCTTTCCTTTCCCTTTTCCATGTAGTAAAGAATTATTAAGCATTTCCCTAGAAAATGCTGTCAAGATAAGAAACTTAATTAACATGCATTAAAAATATAAAATTAACTGCCAGCTGATTAGCTACTTAAAGCTTCAAAACATGTAAAGACATGCATAAGGCAGTATCTTAGGACTTGCCTGGAAAATTTGAGATAAGGTTGTGAGAAGCCTGGTATGCTGCAACAAAAATAGGTTAATTCTTTTATTTTTTTTTGTTTCTATATGAGTGAAGGGAAGCTTATCTATACATATTCATAGTGATCATATGGTATCTTATTTTCAGTTTTAAAGATTAACACTTGGAAACCCATTTTTAGGACCTATGTAACTAACTTTAGTCCTTTGTGTACAGAAAATAGCCAAGACTGAAAACTTGTATTATTCTTTTCTTTTAAGTTTTGTTGGCTATAATAAACACTGTTTTTCTTTCCTCATATTTTGTGTATGAAAATAATTGAGTCAGGAGGAAATATCTTAATGACAGCTTCTTGGTTCCTTTAGTACAGATTTTTTTCATTCCATTTACTTGACGGCTCTAGATTTGTTACCCTATAAGTGTAAAGTTCTGTTCTCTTTAATTTAATTAAAGGGAGGAGTTTAAATTTTATTGTGGAAAGGACACTTAGCATGAGATCCACTCTCTTCATAAACTATTACTTTGTAAAATTATGTTGTTATTGAATACTGTATAGCAAATCTCTAAAGGATATTTATGTCGCTTCACTGCAACTTGGTGCTCTTTAATCAGTAACTTTCCAATTACTCCTCCTCTCAGTCTCTGACAACTATCATTCTACTCTTTGAGTCCATGAATTTGATTTTTTTAGATGCCTCATATAATGGAAGTATGCAGGATTTGTCTTGCCATGAGGGGCTTATTTCATTTAGCATAATGTTCTTAGAGTTCATCTGTGTTGTTGCATATTGCAGAATTTTCTTCCTTAAGTCTGAATAGTATTTTGTTATGTGTATTTAATCACTGTATATATTTTACAGTCATCCTTGGTATTCTCAGGGGATTGGTTTTAAGGACCTCTTCCCCATACCAGAATACCAAAATCCAGGGATGTTCATGTCTCTTACAAATGTCATAGTATTTGCATATACCCTGTATACATCTTTTTCTTTAAATCTTCTCTAGGTTATAGTATGGACTACGGTGTTAATGCTATTTAAATAGCTGTAAATACAATGTAGATGGTTGTTGGTGCACTATGTCACATACAAGTTTTGCTTTTTGTAACTTACTACAATTTTTCCCAAGTATTTTCAATCCACAGTTGATTGACTTCTCAGATAGGGACCCTGAGGATACTGAGAGCAGGCTGTATAGCCATATTTTTTAGTATCCAAATTAGAATACTGTAATAGTGAAATAAGGGACTGTTAATGATTATTCCAATATATCATGTATAAATTGGGGTTATCCTGGGGTCACTGGATACAGTGTTACAATGTTGCTGCTGCTAAGGCGCTTCAGTTGTGTCAGACTCTGTGACCCCATAGACGGCAGCCCACCAGGCTCCCCTGTCCCTGGGATTCTCCAGGCAAGAACACTGGAGTGGGTTGCCGATTCCTTCTCCAGTGCATGAAAGGGAAACGTGAAAGTGAAGTGCACTCAGTCATGTCCGACCCTCAACGACCCTATGGACTGCAGGCCTACCAGGCTCCTCCGTCCATGGAATTTTCCAGGCAAGAGTACTGGAGTGGGTTGCCATTGCCTTCTCCGGTTACAGTGCTATGTTGAGTTTAATGTGATGGAGAATTCAGATAGGTGTATTCTGCAACAGCTGGAATATAAAAGAGCTTGAGGTTGGAAATAAGCTCTTATAATATTGAAGCATCAAATTTCTTAAAGGTAGTACGAGCAGAAAGGAAAAAGAATAATAAAAAGTTGGTCTGTTTGCAAAATTACAAAGTAGGTGGAAGTTGTCTTTCATTCCTCTTTCTGAAGAATGTGGTTTTCATATAATTCCACATTTCCCTTTGGCTCTATTTTCTCAGAAAGTGGATACAAATTAAGGTTTTTAGGGACTTACTAATCCCCTATGGTAAATGGCTCTTGATTTTTCAGTAATTAAGGAATATGATCATTTGAGACTGTTGAAAGTTCTACTCCTTGTCATAAAATCCTGTATGCATACATTTATAATTCTGAATGCAGTAGGCTGGCTTATGGATTGCAGTTTAAAAGTTCCTGAATACCTTAAGAATATTTGCATATTTTGCTATGCCATTTATGGATATGAATATTTTGTGACACTTCTAAGTATTCTAGCAGTATCTTTAAGAATTGGTCATTTCTCCTATACAACTACATAATCATTTTCAATCTTAGAAAGTATTTGCATTTAGAAAGTAGTATTCCTGAAGAAACATTGTAAGAAAAGTTTAGATCTTTAGAAAGTATTTTGGATATAAACCATATTGCAAATTAAGGTCACACTATTTTGTGATAAATGTTTTATTTTGCCTGGCCCTTCTTTGCTAATAGCTACAGTTAGGGAGAGAAAGAGGAATTGTCAAAGTGTGGATAAAGAATGACTGATATATTTTGGGGAAATACTAGAAAGTTTTATGTCATTCTAGGAAACTGAGAGTTTCAAGATAGCTCATTTTTATCGGAAATAAGTTTAGTGTGCTCTGTCAACATAGGTTAGGTTATGCTACTATAACAAACCTAAATCTCAGTAACTTAAAGGTTTGCTTCTCTTAACCTGTTCATTGCAGGTTTACAAAGGAGACTCAGCTTATTATTGGTTATGGATTCAAGCTGATAGAGAAACCACTGTCTTGAATACTAGCAGTCACTGTGCCAGGAGGGAAAATACAGCTTTTCACACCACCAATTAAATATTTGGCCAGGAAGTGATATACCACTACACCTGATTTGCCCTCCACACTGAGGGCAAAAGGTGTAATCCTGTCAAGTGCCTAGAAGGCAGACAGCTAAGTGTATTTGGCCAGTAGTATATTAACTACTACTGTCTTATTTAGTGATTTCCGCCCCCTTTCACTTTCCCAAAAAGATACTCTTTTACAACTTTGTGTGGGTCATTTAAAAGAAGGAACTTAGTATGTTTCTATAGTATTCTTTAATGTAGACTAAATTATTAAGCACTTTGAGGTTAACATGTTTGTGTGAATTTATTTGAAAAACCTATAGCATTGACATGTTTTTTTCTCTCTTAGGGCTCAGCTGATCCTCTAAATAGTGCTTTCCATTTGACCTACAACATGGTTTTGAACTTACTACGAGTAGAAGAAATTAATCCTGAGTACATGTTGGAAAAATCCTTCTACAGTTTCAGCATTATAGAGCAATTCCAGGAGTAGTAGAGAGTAAGTATAAAATTACTATAATGCCTTTATTTAGCTAGGATAGGCTAAATAGCAAGGTTGATGTGTTATTGACTGCTTTGGCCCTTGTTTTTTTTCTGGTAAGCCAAGAATTGGTCCTTACATAAAAGTATAGTAATGTTCCACCTGGAAAATTTTAAAATAAAGTAAGAAAACCCTGTCAGAACATGATGCTGCTGCTAATTCAAATGTAGTATACTTTATTGTTATAGACATATCACATAGTAACTCATTTGTGAATAATGATATAACAAAATTAAGATAATGCTTTCTGAAGTCCAAAAGTGTGTGTTCTATGGGTAATTATGTTCAAGTAGAGTTCTGTGTTGTGTGTTGATCCTTATTTTAGAAGATATCATGGCTGATCATCATTTAAAGCTGATTAAAATCTAAAATAGAAGAAAGATTTAAAACGCTGGTTTGGGTAAATCTTGTAAAAATAATGCATAGTCTAAAGAAAAAACACAAATTTTGCAAAAGATACACAGGAAATTGAAGCTCAGTTGTGATCTCACAGACAGCCACACAGCCAACTGTTAACACTTTGGGTTCTCCCTTTTTTTTTTCATACATATTTTTCATATTGTTTTTCAAAGTCAGATTTAACAATGCTTTGATAATAACAGCAATGCTATTTATAATATCAATTGTTAAACATTTACCATATGCCTAGCATTTTGTTAAATGCTTTACATTCACTGACTCACTCATTCTGGCTTTTTAAAGTTAATTTCAAGTATCCTTTGAAAGTGTAGTTTTTAATGACTACATAATTTCACTTTGCAAATGTCCTGTGAGTTATTTAATAATAAAGGCAACAATACCTTTCCATCAAAAGTAGATAGGACACTACCACTCAATTTTCATGTAGCTAAAAGTAGACAAAATATAATAGTGTGCCTTAAAAAAGTGAAAAAGACTTGGAACATTGAAGTAAGTTAAATTCACATTTTTTTTTTACCCTACCTAGATGAGAGATCATAACTCTTTCCTCTTAATTTCTTACATCTTAATTAAGAACAGCTTCTTCATTACAAACTATAGCTCTGGAAAAGCTTTGACATCATTTTACAGCTGTAAAAGAAATAAGGCATAAGAGAAGTTATCAGTATATTAGGTTACACATTTGATTGATGACAAGTTTGAGATTAGAATCTTGATCTTGTTCCTAACTAAGCCATGGTGTTTTTATTAAAGCATGAATCGTCCCTTTTTGATTATAAGAGTAGATGTAGTAACTTATCTCGGAGAAGGCAATGGCAGCCCACTCCAGTACTCTTGCCTGGAAAATCCCATGGACGGAGGAGCCTGGTAGGGTGCAGTCCCTGAGGTCGCTAAGAGTCAGACACGACTGAGCGACTTTACTTTCACTTTTCACTTTCATGATTTGGAGAAGGAAATGGCAACCCACTCCAGTGTTCTTGCCTGGAGAATCCCAGGGACGGGGGAGCCTGCTGCGCTGCCGTCTATGGGGTCACACAGAGTCGGACACAACTGAAGTGACTTAGCAGCAGCAGGAGCAGTAACTTATCTGCCAAACATGGATGAGAAAACACTTGAGCTGACTTATTTTAAGAATTTTGTGTGTGTGTGTGTGTGTGTGAGCGTGAGTAAGTGAGTTGCTCGGTCGTGTCCCAACTCTTTGCGACCCCATGGACAGTAGCCCATGAGGCTCCTCTGTTCATGGGATTCTCCAGCAAGAATACTGGAGTGGGTTTCCATTCCTTTCTCTAGCAGATCTTCCCAACCCAGGGATTGAACTTGGGTCTCCTGCATTGCAGGCGGATTTTTTACCATCTGAGCCACCAGGGAAGCCCTTTTTAAATTTCCAGAAGCAAAGCCATTGATTGAATCTTTAAAACACATCATATAAAATTAATCACAAATATATAATTTTAGATCACTTTACATTTTATTGGGTTGGCCAGAAAGTTTGTTCAGTTTTCCATGAGACATTGCAGGAAGACTCAAATGAACTTTTTAGCCACCCAATACTATTTCCTTGTTAAGTATTTAATATAGTATGGATGTGAGAGTTGGACTGTAAAGAAGGCTGAGCGCCAAAGAATTGATGCTTTTGAACTGTGGTGTTGGAGAAGACTCTTGAGAGACCCTTGGACTGCCAGGAGATCCAACCAGTCCATTCTGAAGGAGGTCGGCCCTGGGATTTCTTTGGAAGGAATGATGCTGAAGCTGAAGCTCCAGTACTTTGGCCACCTCATGCGAAGGGTTGACTCATTGGAAAAGACTCTGATGCTGGGAGGGATTGGGGGCAAGAGGAGAAGGGGATGACAGAAGATGAAATGGCTGGATGGCATCACTGACTCGATGGACGTGAGTCTGAGTGAACTCTGGGAGTTGGTGATGGACAGGGAGGCCTGGTGTGCTGCGATTAATGGGGTCGCAAAGAGTCGGACACGACTGAGTGACTGAACTGAACTGAACAGTTTGTCTTGATAATAAGCCATAGCCTTAGCAAAGAGAAAGGATGATTCTTGTTTCAAAGAATTGTGATTTTAAAGGAGCTATAAATCTGCCTTCATGCAAAAAATAATATGTGATAATAGAATTAAAAAATATGTGATAATAGAATTAAAAAATCAACAGAATTAAGTACAGTGTGGCTTTGGGTTTAAATTAAGGAGATACTGAAATTAGATTGATACTGAAGAAGGAAAGTCATTAATTTTACTGTAGTTCATAGAAATTTCAAATGGCTGTTGTTGAATCAAGTATATAGTTACAAGCCACCTTAAATATCTTCACTAAAAAGAATGAAACTTTAAAATATTCCTCCAAGGCAGTTAGCACTGTCATTCATGATTAAGATAATTATGCATACACATACAGCCAGAAAGGCTGAATAACCAAAAGAAATAAGGAGTACCTTGGTGCATGCACTTTTGCTTTTTTCCCTTCTTTATAAAAATAATATATTTGAACAGTTATTAAGTAACTTTTAAAAAATTGAAATATAGTTGATTTATATAATATTGTGTTAGTTTTAGTATACAGCAAAGTGATTTGGTTATACACACATGTATATGTATAAATCTATATTCTTTTTTAAAAAATTCTTTTTCATTATAGTTTATTACAGGTTACTGAATATAGTTCCCTGTGCTATATAGTAAAACCCTGTTGTTTATTTTTTATATGGTAGTGTGCCTCTGTTAATCCCTTGCTCCCAGTTTATTCCTCCCCAACACTTCCTATTTGGTAAAGTTTGGTAAATTACTTTCTGAACTTTACCTTCTATTATTCTTTTGTAATTCCATGGGAAATATCCCAGATACAGTAGAGGATAGTGGCAGAATTCTCCAAGTATTTTCTCAGTTATGTTGCTGGGAAAGTAATTGTGTTTGCTTTGTTGAACTTTGCTGTTTGGTATTGGAATACATTCTTAAATAAATGTGGTTCTTTATTTATATTCTTAAATATTCAGATTTAATTTTAATCTATTTATTCATTAATAGATAATGCTATGGTTAAATAGCAAGAGCTGTGGAGTTAGACCTGGGTTTAAATCCAGACCACCTCAGCCTTGTGTTGTTTGTGTTGTACTTAGTCACATAGCTGTGTCTGACTCTTGTGACCCATGTCCATGGGGTTCCGCAGGCACGAATACTGGAGTGGGTTGCCATTTCTTTCTCCAGGGGCTCTTCCCGACCTAGGAATCGAACCCGGTCTCCTGCTTTGCAGGTAGACTCTTTACCAACTGAGCTACCAGCCTTAGTTTGCTTTTTTATGCAATTGGAATAATACCTAGTTCATTCAACTCATGGAAATTAAATAAGATAATTTATGTTAAATGGTCAGTAAATACCTATTTTATTAGTGTTAGTAATGCCATAGATCAGTAAAGCCATTTAAACCTTTCATAAAATTTCCTCAGTACTGGGGTAGCATTTCATTTCCCCATCTCTCACAACTCTATCTATTGCACATTTTAAATGATACAAATATATTTTTGGAACCACCATCTCTCTCCCTCAAAAGGGGAAAATTGGTTGGAAATTGTCCTAAGAGTTATGGGCATATCTCACATGCTGTTTCCTAAGATACTGAGGCTTTCTTATGGCAGTACACTACAGGGAAACCAGCTTATACTGAGGTTCCTCTACTTTTTGATTGGCTAGAAAGAGATACTGTCCTTAATTTGGGAAAAAGCAGGCTGCACCTAAATTAACTTCCTAGAGTGATACATAGCTGTAGTTAGAGTCCTACTTACAAAAGACATGTGATTTCTTAAAATGTCTCCAACTTTTGATTCATTAGTTAAGTAGCCTGAGAACAGAAATGCTTTGGAGTGAAGGATGGGGGCCTCAGGCGGAGTCTTTGTGTATATCATCTCTCCATAAACAACCCCTGTCAGTGCTTATTTAGTATTCTACTGATACCTGCAGTGTTACTTTGTAATTTTTGGTAGGGCAGCAAGATTAGCATTTCAGTGTATAGTTTTCCTTCTCATAGAACCTCTTATTGACTTTAGCCTACCAATTTTTTTAAATCATAACTTTCTGATTATGTTTACTGCTGTAACATGTGTTAAGAATAGCCTTCTATTCTCAAGTGAAAGGAACATGATTCTTGTAAGAAGTAGGGCAGTTCATTAAAAATAACCAGGATGATGCAGTATGCCTCAGAAGGTGTCAAAGACCAGAAGTTAGAGGTCAAAAGAAAAAAGAAAAGAAATAAAAAAAAAATCCAAAGAGCATGTCTCAATACTTACGTAGACTTTTGCAGCATCTTGACTCTGGTGTCACTAAAAATAAGCAATTAATAAAAATAAATAGGCTTAGAGAAGGAGGAAGTAGTCTTCAAACTCTGGGTCTCCTTACATGTCCAGTCTCCAGCCAGCTTTATAAATGTCTAAATGTGTCTTTCTTAAATTGTGGTGCTCAAAGGTAAATCATAGATTCTGCATGGGGTCTGGCCAGGGACAATAGAAATGTTACTGCTCTTTTTGATTTTTCTAAGAAAGAAGTCAACTGCAAGAAGAACTATAGAGAAGAGCGTTGCACCTGCTGCCCACCATTGAGCCAGGGGATTATTTTTGGCTCTGCTGCATCTTTGTTGCTACTCGGACTTTTTCTTTGGTTGTGGCAAGCAGGGGCTGCTCTTTATTGTGGTGCATGGGCTCTCACTGCTGTGGCTTCTCTTGTTGCAGAGATGGGCTCTAGGTGCGTGGGCTTCAGTTGTTGGGGCGTGTGAGCTCAGTAGTTGTGGCTCGCGGGCTTTAGGGCACAGGCTCAGGAGTTGCAGCGTGTGTCATTAGTAGCTCTGCTGTATGTAGGATCTTCCTGGACCAGGGATCGAACCCGTATCTTGTGCATTGGTAGGTGGATTCTTCACCACTTAACCACCAGGGAAGCCCCTCTGTCAGTTGATTTTTAACAAGTGCTGCTAGGACAGTAGAATAGCCACATGCAGTAAAGTGAATTTGGACCCTTACTCCACACCAAAACTGAAAATGGATGGACGTCTTGAATAGAATAGCTGCAACCTTAAAACTCTCTGAAGAAAATATAGGTAGAAATCCTCATAAACTTCTATTTCCCAATGGTTTCTTAGATAAGACACCGGAAGTACAAGCAACAAAAGAAAAATTGAACAAATAGGATTTTGTCTAAATTTTGAAACATTTGCACTTCAACATACACCAGCAGTAATAATAAGAAAACCCACGAAGTAGGCGAAAATACTTGCAAATCATGCATCTGATAAGAGTCTGGTATGTAGAATATATAAAGAGCACTTAGAACTCAGCAACAAAAAGCAAATAATCTAATTTTCAAATGGACAAAAAATTTGAATAGACGTTACTCCAACAAAAACACATAAGTACATGTAAAGATGCTCAACATTATTAGTCACTAAGGAAATGCATATGATAACCACATTGAGATACCACTTCACACTCAGTAGGATGGATTTGTTGTTGGTTTTTTTTTTAAGTAATTGACAAAATGGTGAGATCACTGTAGAAAATAGTTTAGCACTGGTTCGATCCCTGGTTTGAGAAGATCCCCTGGAGGAGGGCATGGCAACCCACTCCAGTATTCTTGCCTAGAAATTCCCATGGACAGAGGAACCTGGTGGGGTCGCAAGGAATCAGACACGACTGAACAACTAAGCACAGCAGAGCAAGTTAAGTATAGAATTATCATAAGACCCAATGGTGCCATCTGCTAACGGGTATACATAACCAAAAGAGTTGGAAATATGTTCAAACAAAAATTGGTGTGTGGAAGTTCATAGCAACATTACAGCCAAAAGGTAGAAATGGTCCAAATGCCCATCAACTGTTACACAAAATGGTATACCCATATAGAGTGATGTTATTTCACCATTAAAAGGAATGAAGTACTCATACATGGATGAGTACTACAACATGGATGATCTTTGAGAAAAGAAAGAAAGTGAAAGTGAAGTCGCTCAGTCATGTCCGACTCTTTGCAACTCCCATGGACAGGCTCCTCCATCCGTGGGATTTTCCAGGCAAGAGTACGGAGTGGATTGCCATTTCCTTCTCCAGGGGATCTTCCCGACCCAGGGATTGAACCCAGCTCTCCCACATTGTAGGCAGATGCTTTACTGTCTAAGCCACCAGGGAAGTCAGATCTTTGAGAACATTATGCTAAGTTACGGAAGCCAAAGACAGAAGCCACATGATGTATGATTCCTTAGATATATGGAATATCTGGCATAGGTAAATTCATGCAAACAGAAAGGTTGCCGGGGTCTAGGGGAAGGAGAGAATGAGTGTTTGCTAAGAGGGTATGGAATTCTTTTTTGGGGTAGTGAAAATATTCTAAAACTACTTGACTGTAATGGTTTCATATACTGTGAGTGTGCTGTCTGTCATTAATGGTAAATTTTATGTTATGTGTGTTTTATGCCAATAAAAATACTGTTTGTTCACAGTGGAAATGAGCAAGGAAGGTGGGTCTGCACTAGGTGAAAGATGGCATCATAGATGTTTAGATTAACTAAAAGAACAATTGCTAAAAGGCTAGTGTTTTAGCCACTGACTGAGTAGAGAGAGAACTAGTTAAATTTCTTGTCTTCTGTTTTAGAGACATAGTACCAGGTGTGGTGGAAGCCTAATGAAATTAGCAAAATTGCAGAGTCAAAGTGTCATATTAGAAGATCCAAAATAGTGCTACTCAATGTAACTTTCTGTGGAAATATTCTGTGCTATTCAAGTAGAGAAGTCAACACCCACATATAACTGTTGAGCATTCTAAATGGTACCAGTGCAACTGAAGAACTATTAAAGAGAAGGGAGGAACTAGGCAGCATGCTTTATGGGGGTCTCTGAATCTTTTCCTTAAAGCTTTTAATCTGTGCAATATGTAGTAGTACAATCCTTACAGTTACAGTAGTCAAAGATGTGCCCTTGGTATAATCTACATAAGATGTATTTTTTGATACTGTATATGTGTTTTATTTATAGAAGTAAAGAACTCAGAAGAACAGTATAATAAAATAGTAATACCAAATGAAGAAAGTGTAGTAATCTACTACAAGATTAGACAGCAGCTTGCCAAACTGGGTAAAGAAATTGAAGAATACATTCACAAACCAAAATATTGCTTACCCTTTCTACAGCCAGGTCGTTTGGTAAAGGTATGTCATTTTTATTATAAAATTTTCAATATTTAGTATTTTTTAGATAAAGTAGGCAGATGCTTCCTGCTACAGTAGTTGATCTGTACTAAGTTTATTGTTTAACCTGTTTCACATGATACTGATTAAGGAAGGAGGGGTCATTTGAAGGCCTTTTAATCTCCACTGGTTTTCATTTGGGGGAATATAAACTGAAGTAGATGGAGGAGCCTGGAAGGCTGCAGTCCATGGGGTCGCTGAGGGTTGAACACAACTCAGCGACTTCACTTTCACTTTTCACTTTCATGCATTGGAGAAGGAAATGGCAGCCCACTCCAGTGTTCTTGCCTGGAGAATCCCAGGGACGGGAGCCTGTGGGCTGCCGTCTATGGGGTCACACAGAGTTGGACATGACTGAAGTGACTTAGCAGCAGCAGCAAACTGAAGTAGACAGTTTTGGAATTAATATGAAATATTTCTAGTTAAGAAATGCTGTCCAAGAATAAGCAATTTTAAGACCTGGATGAATTCATTAGTTATCAAAGATTTCACATATATTCCAAACAAATATAAGATACCATTTTTCACAGTTTTTTTGCCAACTGAAAGATGCCTGTTGCTTCTTGGAAAGCCTGTGAAATTTGGCAGTGATTTCTTTCTGTAGTGTCAGTGTCTTTTTTTTTTTTAAATAGAGACCTTTAAAAAAAAATTTATCAGGAAAACTCAGAATGTTTTATTAGCCTATAATGTGGGCATGACATCTAAATTGCCTTTTAACATAAATACTCTTTTTGTACTTGCTTTACTTTCTTTTCAGGTGAAGAATGAAGGAGATGATTTTGGTTGGGGTGTAGTGGTGAATTTCTCAAAGAAATCCAATGTTAAGGTAAACTGTTGTCCTGAAAGTAGAATTGTATATAAATTTTTAGTGAAATGTTTTTTTAGGATCAGGAAATCAATCAGATTAGAAATAGCATTACCTTAAGAGAAGCTATAATAAAGTCTATATAAGGAATTAATTTTTTCAAGTAATCATAGATTTTATCCTTAAAGTGGTATGGTTATTTTCCTAACACTATCACAAATTTTAATTTCATGACTGTTTTACATTTTTTCTCTGAGTTCACCAGTCCTTTTTTATACATTATCTATGAATTGAATATTAGAAAAAATTAGCATCTGACACTGAAAATTAGAATTTCAATATGAGTATATATCAGAGACTTAAAAGCAAGGTAGGAAAGCTGGTCAATTTTAATTATTCTCTCTAATTCATATGAAGGCAATAATAAAGTTGATTTTGGTCATTGTTTATTTAAATACTTTGAAAATGTCACTCATACATAAAATCAAGGATAATTTTAATAATGTTAGAAGAATAATCACCTCAATTAAATCAGCCTTCCTGTCTATTATATTTTCTTTACTAGTTGTAGGCACCAACTAAACAGGTGCCAGTAAGTGACCTCAGACAAGACATTCTGTATCTCCATGCCTATTTTTCCTTATTTTTAAAATGAAAGGTTTGCTAAAGTGACATTTACAGTGTTTTAAAGTTGACCATTTCATGAGTTTGTCATCATTAACTTATTAATCCCACCTTTGTGTAAAGGTAATTGAGAATTAAGTTTTGGAATTGAAAGTTAGTTCTGAAATATGTAAAGGAAATTTGAGATACTGATGCCATTTGTTGTGGAGAAATAAAGTTCCTAGGTTTGTGGAAGGTGTTTTGATTAATGGCCTATGGTTAATCCTACTGAATAGCTTCTTAAGGATATTTAGTTTACTATTACCATCTTCATAGATTACTTTCATTAGCAATTATTAATTTACAAAAATTTTTTTTCAAAATATTGTCACCCTCATTGTCTCATTTTGTTCTAATTTATGAAGCATTCATTGACTACAGACACAGAATCCCTATACTTACTTATTTGGTGAACATAGCAAATAGTGAAAATAACATGGCAATATATGAAATACTTCAATAAAGACATAAACAGAGTGCATTTAGAGCAGGAGGAGGAAGATATTTTGTGTGAGCTGTTTGAGATGGCACCTGAGGAGGAAGAGAACTTTTGAAGTTTTAAACAGAGCCTTAAACACTGATGAGAATTTCATTCCATGGATATTCGCTGGTGGAAGTAGAATGCAGCAGGTGCAGAACACTTCAGATTAAGGGAAGGAGAAGAATCAAAGTTTTGAGATTAATCACCAAAGTACTTAAAATACAAATTTTAAGTATGTTGGGTCTGGATTTAAACATTAGAAAGCAGTAGCAGGACGTTGAAGGTTAATTGGTTGGTTGATTTGCTTGGCGTTTTTTTTTTCTTTCAGTTTTATTGAGATACAGTTTATATATAGCATTATATAAATTTAAGGTGTACGGCGTAATGATTTGACTTATATACATCATGAAATGATTATCACAGTACGTTAAGTGAACACCCATCATTGCATGTCGAAACATTAAAAAAATTTTTAAACTTTTCCATGTGATGAGAATTCTTAGGATTTACTCTCAACTTTCATTTGTAACCTATAGCACTGTTATTATATATATCATGTTGTACATTATGTCCCTAATATTTATCTTACAACTCTGTTTGTATTTTTGTAATAATGTCATCTCATTCCTCCTTCCCTCACCCTTGCCTCTGATAACCAAAAATCTGATTTCTTTCTCTATGAGTTTGTTTTTGAAGCATAATTAACCCACAACACTATTAGTTCCTATTACACAACATATTTTCTATACATTTCAAAGTGTTCACCTTGATACTTTTACTTGTCACCATGAAAAGATATAGGCTGTATTCGCCACACTGTACAGTTCATGCCTATGAGTTATTTAACTGAAAATTTGTATCTCTTAATCTCCCTCACCTACCTCTCCCTCCTCCCCCGTCCTCTCTGACAACCATCTCTCTGCGTCAGTGACTGTTACCATTCAGTTATGTTGTTGATTAGTTTTGTTTTTCATATGCCACAGTTAAGTGAAATCATCCCATATTTGTCATTCCCTGCCTGGCATATCTCATTTAGCATAACTCCTTCCAGGTGCATCCATGTTGCCGCAAATGGGAGGACTTCGTTCTTTTTGTCATGGCTTAGTAATGTTCCATGTGTTTATGTGTGTGAGAGACATCTTTATCCTTTCCTCTACCGACGGACTCTTCTTGGCTTGCTTCTACATCTTGACTGTTGTAAGATACACAGTGATGCTGCAAAGCATGTAGGGCTGCATGCACATTTCCTTTTGGATAATAGTGGTTTTGTTTTCTTCAAATAAATAGGAACAAGATTGCTGGATCATTTGGTAGTTACATTTTACCGTTTTGAGGAACTGTCATACTGTTTTCCATGGTGGCTGTACCGATTTACACTCCCACCAACAGTGTATAAGGGTTCCCTTTCTTCCACAAGTTCTTATTTCTTGCCATTTTGATAATGGCTCTTCTGTCAGATGTGAGATGATACCTCATTGTGGTTTTGATTTGCATTACCCTGATGATTAGTGATGTTGAGCATCTTTTCATGTACCCAATGGCCATGTGTATGTCATCTTTGGAAAAATGTCTGCTCAGCTCCTCTGCCATTTTTCAGTTATGTTTTTTGTTTGTTTGTTTTGATATCAAGTTGTATGTTCTTTAGTCACTGCTGCTGCTGCTAAGTCGCTTCAGTCGTGTCCGACTCTGCAACCCCATAGACGGAGCCCACCAGGCTCCCCCATCCCTGGGATTCTCCAGGCAAGAATACTGGAGTGGGTTGCCATTTCCTTCTCCAATACGTGAAAGTGAAAAGCGAAAGTGAAGTCATTCAGTCATGTCCGACTCTTAGCGACCCCATGGACTGCAGCCCACCAGGCTCCTCCATCCATGGGATTTTCCAGGCAAGAGTACTCGAGTGGGCTGCCATTACCTTCTCCATCTTTAGTCACTAAGTTGTGTCTGACTCTGAGACCCCGTGGACTCGCATGTAGTTCATCGCACTTGCATGTAGTTCGCTGGCTCCTGTCCATGGCATTTCTCAGGCAAGAATACTGGAGGTGGTTGCCATTTCTTTCTCCAGGGGGTCTTCCTGACCTAGGGATCGAATCTGCATCTCCTGCTTGGCAGGAGGATTCTGCATCACTGAGCCACCTAACCTCTTATTGGGTATAACATTTGCAGATATCTTTCACCATTCAGTAGGTGATCTTTAAGTTTTGTTGATAGTTTCCTTCACTGAGCAAAACCTTTTCGGTTTGATGTAGTCCTTTTTTTTTAATTTTTGCTTTTATTTCCCTTGCCTGAGGAGACAGGTCTGAAAAAAATATTACTAAGACCAGTGTTAAATTACCTGTGTTTTATTCTGGCGGTTTTATGGTTTCATACCTTACATTTAAGTCTTTAATACATTTTGAGTTTATTTTTGTGCACAGTGCAAGAAAGTAGTCTGGTTTGATTCTTCCACATATAGCTGTCCAGTTTTCCCAACACCATTTGTTGAGGAGACTGTCTTTCCCTCATTGTATATTCTTGCATCTTTTGTTGTAGATTAATTAATTGCCAGTATAAGTGTGGGTCCATTTCTGAACTCTATTCTGTTCCATTATGTATGTCTTTTTTGTGTGTCTGCCATGCATTTTTGATGACTGTAGCTTTGTAGTATAGTTTTGAATTGGAGCGTGTAAGATTGTTTTAGTTCTTTGGGGACTTTTGTGTATCCATATGGCTCACATGGTAAAGAATCTGCCTGCAATGCAGGAAACCTGGTTTCTCTCCCTGAGCTGGGAAGATCCAAGGGCATGGCAACCCACTCCAGTATTCTTGCCTGGAGAATCTCATGGTCAGAAGAACCTGGCAGGCTACAGTCATGTCAGTTGTGTCTGACTCTTTGCAACCCCATGGACTATACAGTCCACGGAGTTCTCCAGGTCAGAATACTGGAGTGGGTACCTTTTCTTTCTCCAGGGGATCTTCCCAACCCAGGGGTCAAACCCAGGTCTCCTGCATTGCAGGCAGATTCTTTACCAGCTGAGCCACCAGGGAAGCCCTCACTTTACCAGGTAGGAAATAGGTAAAAGTGAAGTGAAAGTGTTATTCGCTCAGTCGTGTTTGCCTGCCAGGCTTCTCTGTCCATGGAATCCTCTAGGCAAGACTACTGGAGTGGGTTGCTCTTCCCTTCTCCAGTGACTTCCCTGGTGGCCAAGTTGGTAAAGAATCTGCCTGCAATGTAGGAGACCCGGGTTTGATCTTTGGGTCAGGAAGATCCACTTGAGAAGGAAATGGCAACCCACTCCAGTATTCTTGCCTGGAAAATCCCATGGATGGAGGAGCCTGGTAGGCTAAAGTCCATGGGGTCGCAAAGAGTCGGACACAACTGAGCGGCTCACTTTCTCTTTAATGAAGATAATGGTGACCTCCCTCAAAAGATCCCATGCATGTACACTACACTCAGTGCCCCCAACCCTGCAGCAGGCCACCACCGACCCACGCCTCTGCTGGAGACTCCCGGATACCCACAGGCAAGTCCAGGACAGTCTCTTGTGGGGTCACTGCTCCTTTCTCCTGGGTCCTTTCCTGTTGTTCAAGCTGGATTTAGAAAAGACAGAAGAACCAGAGATCAAATTGCCGCATCCGCTGGATCAAAAAAGCACGAGAGTTTCAGAAAAACATCTATTCTGCTTTATTGACTACACCAAAGCCTGTGACTATGTGGATCACAATAAACTGTGGAAAATTCTGAAAGATGTGGGAATACCAGACCACCTGACCTGCCTCTTGAGAAACCTGTATGCAGGTCAGGGAACAACAGTTAGAACTGGACATGGAACAACAGACTGGTTCCAAATCTGGAAAGGAGTACATCAAGGCTGTGTATTGTTATCCTGCTTATTTAACTTATGTGCAGAGTACATCATGAGAAACGCTGGGCTGGATGAAGCACAAGCTAGAATCAAGATTGCTGGGAGAAATATCAATAACACCACCCTTATGGCAGAAAGAAGAAGAACTGAAGAGCCTCTTGATGAAAGTGAAAGAGAATGAAAAAGTTGACTTAGAGCTCAGCTTTCAGAAAACAAAGATCATGGCATCCGGTTCATCACTTCATGGCAAATAGATGGAGAAACAGTGGCCACTTTATTTTCTTGGGCTCCAAAATTACTGCAGATGGTGACTGGAGCCATGAAATTAAAAGACAGTTACTCTTTGGAAGAAAAGTTATGACCAACTTAGACAGCATATTAAGAAGCAGAGACATTACTTTGCCAACAGAGGTTCATCTAGTCAAGGCTATGGTTTTTCCCAGTGGTCATGTATGGATATGAGAGTTGGACTATAAAGAAAGCTGAGTGCTGAAGAATTGATGTTTTTGAACTGTGGTGTTGGAGAAGACTCTTGAGAGTCGTGGACAGCAAGGAGATTCAACCAGTCCATCCTAAAGGAGATCAGTCCTGGGTGTTCATTGGAACGAGTGATATTGAAGCTGAAACTCCAATACTTTGGCCACCTGATGTCAAGAGCTGACTGATTTGTAAAGACCCTGATGCTGGGAAAGATTGAAGGTGGAAGAAGGGGATGACAGAGGACGAGATGGTTGGATGGCATCACCGACTCAATGGACATGAGTTTGAGTAAACTCCGGGAGTTGGTGTGGACAGGGAGGCCTGGCATGCTGCAGTCCATGTGGTTGCACACAGTTGGAGACGACTGAGCGACTGAACTGAACTGAGTCAGTTAAAGGAAAACAGCAAGCCCATCTTCCAGAACATTAACCAGTCCAGTCTTACTCAGTGTCTTTTAACTGAGCAAAGTCTTCTTAGTGTCTTTCAACTGAGGGTAACCCACTCAGTGTCTAAAGTGAGTAAAAATCTTCCCAGTATCATTCAGCTGAGTTTCAAAGATAACCTACTCCCCCAAAGAGGAATTTATTACCAAATATCTTGTCTCCAAGAAGGGAGACAGACCCAGTTGACCTCTGCTAGTACCAAGACTCTGACTCTTCATGGAATTCAGACAAGGGAGAGAAGTCCTTTACTCCAAGTCTGTTTGTTGGTCACCAAAATAGCTGTCGGGAAAAAAATGCATACCCTGGAAGTTGAGAATTGTTTAATTTGGACAGAGGACTTAAGCCAAAGAAACAACCTCAGATGGCTTTGAGGGATTGTTTTGAAGAGGGAAGGATGGAGTCAGATACATGGAAAGTTTTTATAAACAAAAACTAGGTAGTCAGAGCTACTGCTGTTAATAAAGAAAACCAGACACCTTCAGTATGAATTTAACACTTCTCTGTGTTTGGGAAGATGCAAGAATCTGGGCTTATTCATATTGTTCCTTTGATATGCACCTTAAGTGTCCTGTTTTTCTCTGTCCTGAATCCCCTCAGAGTGAACCATTGGGGTGAGGTGGCTGCAGAGGTTGAAGGCTGACAGCCTGTTTTGTCTTCATCCTGAGTTCCCCTCAGGATCCACCATCAGGGGTGCCTGCAGTCGGTAATGGATGCACCATTCTTTGTTTTCTCATTTGGCGGGTGACATGACATTCTTTGTCCGCAGAGAGAAAATGCATACTTCAGAAGAAAATATTTTAAAGCATTTTAAGGAGATAAAAATGTATCATCGATATTTCATGTTGTTTCTTTACATTTTACAGTCTTGATTATCAAAACTATATTTCTTTATGTGAAGGATGATATTATTAATCTATCTTTATCAGATAGAAAACGTTTGCTGAGAAAAGCTTTATCATCTTAGGAAATAAATGTAACAGCAAGTTTTCATTTAATGCTGCAAAAAAGGAGGCTTGGAACAATTTTCCATACTAATACTTGAGAGTTATCTCTGTAATGTAAGTGGTTTTGGTAGTTCAGCATACTGTCTTTGCTTTGTGTCTATACTACACTGAAAATTGTTTTAAAACTTTAAAAATAATCATATTTGGGGAAAAAAAACATGCTGAGACAAAACTAGTTTCCCTTTTGAATTGGAAAACGGTTTATGCTTTCTTTGAAGAAAATTGTACTCAGAGGTTTAGTTGATTATGATTATACTTTTGTTTTGGAGATATATTTTACTGTTGTTAGGCAAATTTATAGGTTAGTACAGAAATAGGTTGTAGGCATGAATTAATGGGTATTTCTTGACAATTTTTGCATAAGTCTGTGCAGGAGGGATGGGAGAAGATCGAGTAATCACTTCTTTCCCTGTTCACCTCTCGTTCAAAATAACTACCCCTTATGGGGAAGCTACCTGTATTTTTGGTGGGAATGTAAATTTGTGCAGCCACTGTGGAAGGCGGCATGGAGGTTCATCAAAAAACTAAAAGAGTTGCCATGTTGTGCTGTGCTCAGTCACTCAGTTGTGTCTGCCTCTTTGTGACCCCATGGACTGGAGCCCGCCAGGCTCCTCTCTCCGTGGGGATTCTCTAGGCAAGAATGCTGGAGTGAGTTGCCATGCCCCTCTCCAGTGGATCTTTCCCACCCAGGAATCAAATCCAGGTCTCCCACATTGGAGGTGGAGTCTTTACCATCTGAGCCACCAGGAAAGCCCAAGAATACTGAATACCAAAGTTGCCATATGATCCAGCAGTCTGACTCCTGCCATATATCTGGACAAAGCTATAATTCCAAAAGATACATGCACCCCTGTGTTCATTATTATTCACAATAGCCAAGACTTGGAAACAGTCTAAATTTCCATAACAGATAAATGAATAGAGAAGATGTGATACATGTATACTATGGAATACTGTTCAGCCATAAAAAGAAATAATGCCCTTCGCAGCAGCATGGATGGAACTAGAGATTATCATACTAATGAGTCAAAAAGAGAGAGACAAACATGATATCATTTATATGTGGAATCTAATATATGACCCAAGTTAATCTATCTAAAACAGATACAGACTCACAGAAATAGAGACCAGACTTGTGGTTGCCAAGAGGGAGAGAGGTAGAGGAGGGATGGAATGGCAGTTTGGGATTAGCAGGTGCAAGCTATTAATACAGAGTGGATAAACAACAAGGTCCTGCTATATAGCACAAGGAACTAGATTCAATATATTGTGATAAACCATGATGGAAAAGAATATAAAAAGATTGCACTGTATGTATAACTGACTTGTTTAGCAGAAATGAATACAGCTTTGTAAATGTTGTAAACTATGAAAGTGAAAGTTGCTCAGTCGTGTCTGACTCCTTGCGACCCCGTGGACTGTAGCTTGCCAGGCTCCTCTGTCCATGGGATTCTCCAGGTAAGAATACTGGAGTGGTTTGCCATTTCCTTCTCTAGGGGATCTTCCCAACCCAGGGATCAAACCCAAGTTTCCTGCATTGCAGGCAGATTCTTTACCATCTGAGGCACCAGGGAAGCTGTAAACTGTACTTCAATGAAAAAAATAACTTCTCTGTTTACCTAATTTTACACAAAAGAGATTATTCAAATATTGAATCAAAAACTAAAATAATCTACTCTCAGTGTATTTTTCATCTTGTTTAATTAGAGTTATTTGAAGATACATATTTTCTGATACTGATCATTCTTTTGGTTTCATTTTCTAATTCTACCATAAATTGAACTATAGTAATAAGCTGATCGTTAGAAACTTAACGATGGCATATCAGGTGACAGTAATCATACTATTTAAATTCATACCAGAAAATTCCTCTGTTTTCTCATCCAGTGGAGCATGTTGAAGAGTGAAAAGGGACAGGCTTCATTTCTGAAGGAAACATTGTGTAGTATATGCCAGTCATAGTGCTAAATGCAAGAACATAATTACTGTACACATGGAACTTGTAATTTGTGTGCCAGTTTTTGAAAATTAATACACTTTTATCCCATTTTTCTTCTAGCCTAATTCTGGTGAACTGGATCCGTTATATGTAGTAGAAGTACTTCTGCGTTGTAGCAAAGAGAGCTTGAAAAATTCAGCTACTGAGGCTGCAAAGCCAGCTAAATCTGATGAGAAAGGAGAGATGCAGGTTTGTACTTTACTTTTCATTTCTAGATTTCAGCTACTTATAATCACTAGATTTCCTGAATGTGATTAAAATAAACACTCTCATGATTTCTAAATTGGAAGTTTTCAAGGTTTGTTAAAGCCATCTAAAACCAGTAGGATGATTAATCCCTTTATCAGATTATGGCAAGATAATTAGTGACATAGTGAAGAATAAAGAGAATTTAGTAATGAAGCTGGAATTTACCTGGGCTAAAAAGATGTTTATCATTAATTTGTGATTGTTTCATTTTACACTTTATTCCATCCATACTTTTTTTTTTTGCATTCCTATGAAAATAATGACTGAAAATAGCCAATCTTTTGAAAATAAGTTCTAAGATTCCTTAAAATAATTTAATTTACATGTCCTTTTAATTAAGTGCAAAGCATTCAGTTTGCCACATTAGAAACCCATATTGAATGTCTCCTATTTTATTTTAACGGAGAAGGCAATGGCAGCCCACTCCAGTACTCTTGCCTGGAAAATACCATGGATGGAGGAGCACTACAGCCCGTGTTCAATGCCTGGTCAGGAAACTGGACCCTACATGCTGTGACTAAGAGCTGGTGCAGCCAAATAAATAAATATATTTAAAACAAAATAATAGTTTCTATTAAGGTATAAGCTTCCACAATGGTTACTATCCACTTATTATACCTGTCACATAGTGTAAATGCAGTTTTCTTATAAGGATTCAGACTAAATTTAAGAAATGGCACAACTTGAAAATGTGCAGTGTTATTGTTATATATGTATAACTTTTCTGTTGGTAGGTTGTTCCAGTTTTGGTGCATCTCCTGTCTGCTATCAGCAGTGTTAGACTTTACATCCCTAAAGACCTTCGACCACTGGACAACAGACAGAGTGTTCTAAAATCAATACAGGTATACACATTAATTTTATAAGTTAAATATAAATTTTATGTAAATAGATTGTATAACAAGGCAATTGATATGCTTTTAAATATATTGCTTTCTTTCAGAAAAAATATAAACAGTGCCAATAGTGGCAATTATTTTTAACAAACATAGTGGCAGCAGGTCTATATGTAGATTGCCCTCTCTTTGAATCTACCAACAAGTTAGTCTCAAGGAGGGCTCACAAAGTAAAACGTGACCACTGTTGTATGTTAAATACATTTGCTTTATTGGTTATGAATGAAAGTAACTATAGAGTATGTTAAAAGTTTTTATATATAAAATCATGTGCCTGGACTTTTGATTAATACATGGATAAAATAGTCTTATGGAAAATTATTAGTTGGTTAGTAAATAAATATTTTAAGAGCATTTTTTTTTACTATGTAGCAAAGGCCATATACTAAAATCTGAGAAAACTGGATGCTTTTCGTGTGGAGTAGGAATTTGTAAGCTGTGGTCCATATGTGGGCTTCTTAAAATGAATAATTCTCTTAACAATTTTACAGAAAGTTTTGTGGGCAACCTTTTTTTTTAAATTTCTAACTGACCAAATCCTATATTACGTTTAAGGCCTATCTAAGACCCTGGAAGTCTTCCAATGGGATATCAGACTGTAATAAACTATCTCTTCTCTGAATTCATATGTTCATTATATTTAATAGTTAAATCATGTTAGGGAAAAAAAATGTAGCAATGGGGATCTGGATCCCTTAAAAAGTTTGTCTTTTTAAGTCTTTAAACACAGTACCATGCTACCTAAGAATCAGCCCAAAGAAGTAATCAGAAAATTGAAAAAAATTTACACTTGAGATGTTCAATTCAAGATTATTTATAATGGCAAGAGTTACAGCAGTAAATGTACAGTAATGGGTTTTATCAGTAAGTTGTGCCACTTTCAGAACTTACTAAATTCTAAATATTAGAATTATTAATGAATTATAATACATGTCTATGTGCATAGGAAAAACATAAAGGAAATAACTGGTTTAGCTTAGTCTTAACTAATATTATCTGTGAGGTGAAAAATGAATTTTAAATATTTTGTTTCAGGAAGTTCAGAAACGTTTTCCTGATGGTGTTCCCTTATTAGACCCTATTGATGACATGGGCATTCAGGATCAAGGACTGAAAAAAGTTATCCAGAAAGTAGAGGCCTTTGAGCATCGAATGTATTCTCATCCTCTTCACAATGATCCAAATTTGGAAACTGTGTATACACTTTGTGAAAAAAAAGCACAGGTATGGCAGAAATAGTTTTATCATAGAATTCTGTGTATTTCACTATATGAAAGAGTATATATGTTTTTTCATTTTATTTTTCTGTTGGTTTCATCAGCTAAAGCAGGAAGGTGTCTAGCTATCAATTCTTACCAGCAAAAAAAAGTTGATCACTTTACTTGAGATATCATTCACATAGCATAACATTCATCCCTTTAAAGCATACCATTTAGTGGTTGTTAGTGTATTCACAGTATGGTCTGCAACTATAACCACTATCTAACTGCAGAACATTCTCATCACCCACAAAAGAAACCTCATCCCTGTTAGCAGTCACTCCCCATTTCCCTACCCTCCAGTCCCTAGCAGCTGCATATCTCATTTTTGCCTTATGGATTTGCCTGCTCTGGAGCTTTCATGTAAATAATACAATATGTGGCCTCTGTGTTTGCCTTCTTAGTTAACGTCTTCAAGATTCATCCATGTTGTAGCATGAATCTGTATTTTATTCCTTTTTATAGCTGAAAAATATTCCCTTATATATGTGTTATACCACATTCTGTTTATCATTCATCAGCTGATGAACATTTGGAGTTTTTCCATTTCTTGGCTGTTATGAATAATACTGCTATGAACATTTGTGTACATTTTTGTGTAGACATATGTTTTCATTTCCCTTAGATGGAATTGAGTTGAATTGCTGGGTCATAGAGGAGCTCTGTGTTTAACTTTTTGAGAAACTGCCAAACTGTGTTCCAAAGTGGCTGCACCATTTTATATTCTCAGCAGCTTATTAAAGTTCCAGTTTCTCCACATCCTCCCCAACATTTGTTATTGTCTGCATTTTTAATTATAGCTGGTCTAGTGGTATAGAGTAGTAGTTCACCTTTTTTGGGTAACTAGCTGTGTTCTCTAACCAGTTAAAGCATTCTTACAGCCTTCTGAGTAATGAATTTAGAAGAAGCTTTTTGAAGTGAACACATTTCTTTCCACTATCCACTTCTCTTCAACTAGAATCTCTTGGATATCCAAATATCATTTTCTCCTTGAAGTTTATAACTCTTTGCTTTTATGCTTTTTCAGCTTTTATCACATGCCACTCTTAACTGTTTGTCTTTCTGTCTCACAAACTAGATTTTAAGCTCCTTAGGCTCTGGTGTTTCATTTTAGCTTACTTACACTCTTTCATGTCTCCCATAATGACCTGTTTTTATAAAGTATATGCTTCGTGTTTATTGAATAAATAATATGAGTAGAAACTTCTTTGCCTAATAAAGTAATGTGTTCAGCTCATGGTTTTAACAGCATTGCCCCTTCCTAGCTTTTTGTGAACTAACAAGATGTGGCCCTGTACCATGTTGGGCACAGCAAGTATATTCTCAGTGAACATGTAGTATATATACTATGCTATGGCCCAACATGAAGGTTTCTTCTCAAAATGAGGAAACTGAGACATTAAAAGCTTGAGTATGCTCAGTGTGCTAGTATGATCCTAGCCTCCCATCTCTCACCAGGACCTTGCAGCTCCCTCCCTGCGTCCAGTTACTCCCTACACCAGAGAATCAACTTTAACAGTTTCAACACAAGAACAAAGAGACCTGAGTTTGGTTGAGTGATAAGTGGAGAGTATCCATGGATAATGTGAGTGAAGCCCCAGAGAAAGAGGTTTCTGAGCTACTCAAATGTAACAAAAAGGCCCTGGTGTCTGGCTAAAAGTCTGGCTAAATGAACTTGTTATAAAGACTGCAATACATGCAAAAAGTGCTTATGCAGAAGCATTAAGTTCTAAAAGTAAGACCTAAAATTGATGTGGACTGTGTTTTTACTTTTGCTAAGTAGTAGTCATACACCAGAAAAGACTGAAAGGAAACCACAACTTGTTGTGAGATTATAGTAGGTATCTCCCCTGTTCCCCCTTACTTACACTGCAAGAAAACTATGAAGAGTTAACAATTTTATGACCTTCTAGAGACTGCAAGATAAACTTAACATTCCTTAGCCCTGCCTAGGAATCCCTTCAGAATTTGACTGCTCAACTGTCAACATTTTAAGTCCTCATACCCTCTGACCAAGCTTTCTCCAAAGTGAGGCAATATGAGGATGTTCTTGTAGCATTGTTTGAAAAAGCAAATGAATATAAACAACCTCTGAGTTCATCAATAGAAAGTTAGATACATGAATTATGAATATCCACACAAAGGGTATCAAAATGACCCTTAAAAAGAATGAGGTAAATGTATATGTACTTTTTGGAAAAGAAATCCTGATTGTATTAAGTGGGAAAGGAAGCTGAACAACTTTTGTGGGGAAACCACTATACCTGTGTATTCATGTATTTACAGACATGGGTAATCTATTCTGTGTTCTTTTAAGGTATGTAGAAAAAGATCTAGAACAGCATCATGTGTATAATTCAAGCTTCTCACATAATTTATAATTCTTTAGTAGACAGTTTTTAAAAAAATGAAAAACAGGTGAAATTAATTTTAATAAGATTTTTATTTAGCTCAGTATATCCGGAATACATTTCAACATGTAATCAGTATAAAAATTACTGAGGTAAAAATCTTAAATAGTAGACTCTCTTCTACCAACCTATAAGCTTTGTATGCCTCTGAGTATTTAGCACAATCTTCTATGCTAATAACATAGGTGCATCTTCAATTAAAGAAACTTTAGAAGATAATTTTTTTTCTGATAGGTCTAATAAACATGCCAGGTGGCATAGAGGTAGCATGCTGGGTAACATATAAAGCATTCCTTCTTATCCTCCTAGCATTCATTGTGACATGTCAGTTCATGGCAATGTAAATAGTTACTAAGAGTTTAAATTCTGGAGTCTGAATCCCATCAATCCCAAGCTTGGGTTTGAATCCCATCTTTTATTACTCTTGATCTCTGTGATCTTGACCAGTTTACTTGGTAATCTCTCTCTGCCTCAGTTTTCTCATCTGTAAAATGCACATTTATGTCTGCTGTAAGAATTAAATGAAATAATGTAAAGCAATTGAAGAATCAGGATTCATAGTTAGCTCTCAATAAATGTCAATTACTGACCACCATTGTTGCCTTTAACTTCACCTCAGTTGAAGCTTAATAAAGCATCTGCAAAATACCAGAGTCTTTGAATTTCAGCTTCTCAGTTCCTAAACTTTCTGTCAATGTTTTTCTGAACTTCAGGCCTCCACTTTAGAATCCCAGTGTTTTCTTGCTTTATACTGTCATCTCTATCACAGTTGATGAGTTTATAATATCTATATATATTATTAATTCCATTAATATACAGATTAATGGAATTTTAAAACACATCTAACCTAAAATATGACCTCACAATAACAGTTTCCTTTTAAGTTTTCATCTCTGTCTACAGAATAAAGACTTATTTTCTTTGCTAAATCATTTTCCAGCTTTTAGGCAGATTTTTATGCAATTTGAGGGCTTAAAAGAGAAAGAACACAAGATTCATATACTCATCTTTCTTTCCTTATTCTGAGTTGCCCCTAATTCCATAAGGATGAAAAGTTGGAGCTGATGTGATTGCTACCTCAGATAACATCATTTTTCTTGTATAATATCCTGGAATAGTAAGAAACTGCTATGTTCCTCTCCACCCCTCCCCCCAATATAATATTTTTTGTTTCATTTCATGAGTAAATGTAATTTTTATTTTGTTTACTTTATTATTGAACTTCTTTTTACTTTTATATGCCTTGATTGCAATAGACATTAAATCCGCAAAGCGAGAACTAAAGAAAGCAAGAACTGTCCTACAAATGGATGAGCTCAAATGTCGCAAACGTGTTTTAAGGAGGTTGGGATTTGCTACATCTTCTGATGTCATAGAGATGAAAGGACGAGTGGCTTGTGAGATAAGCAGGTAATACCTGGTTGTTCTAGAAAACTGATTCTAAAATGGAATACTGATTTTAAAAGAGGGCTGTTAATCTTTTGGAAAAAGAACTGTTTTAAAAATAATAGTTTGTTTGGTGCTTTTCATATTAAGATACAGATTTTGGCCATGAAATTGAGATATTAGGGAGAATAAAAATCTTGGATCTTACTAATTCATGCAGACACCATTAGTATTTTCATGTTCCCCTTTTCTTTATTTTATAGCACTGGAATTTTTATGTGACTGTAGTCTTAGTTTACACATGAATTTTTATACTTTTAATTTTTTGTAGTTACAAACAGTTTCCCACCTTGAAACTAAAATCATTGTCCTCTTTTATGTAAAGTTTTGGGCTAACGTAGCATATTATATGCCACAGCTTAAAATCAGATATAATCTTTTGTATATTAGATATAAGTTGTTTGTTTTGGTAATCTATCACATTACAAATGACCTTAAAGCTAAATGACTTAAAGCAGAAGTCATTTCACTCTCTCTGGCTGTTTCTGTGGGTCAGAAATTCTAGAAGAATGGGCCCTTAGGAAGGTTCTGGCTCAGGATCCCTTGTGACTGCCATCATTTTGAAGATATTTTGCCATAGTCAATTATTCTCTGTGAGTCCATAGAAGACATCTCAAAATAGTTTTTATGTACTCACCAAGGCCCTAATGTATGGGGTCAGAAAATTACAAGCCTTTTAAATGCTTTTGGACATTCCTGATGAAGACTTACTCATACCATTCTTGTGGATCAACTAGTTCAGGTACAACTTAAGGTATCTGCAGGGGCCAAGATTCTGTGGCAAACAGAACAGTTGTAGGCCACCGAAAGGAGGCAGCAACACCCAACCCCAATTAGTTATTAAAAAATAATGTGATATCAGAGTATAATGTAGAAAAGTCAAATATCTGGTTTCTTTCTTTCTTTTTTTTTGATGAACTCTCTTGATTTTTAAATGTTCACAAAATATTTCAGAATTATGTTTTTAGGTTCTTATGCAAGCTAAATATAAAACACTTCGTGTTAGATTTGGCCCACAGGCTTGTATTGAATAGCTTTCCTGCTTTGTAATTAAAGAAACCTAGGCACTATAAAGTTAATAATTTATGCAGGATTAAATTTAGACTATAACATTGATCTGCTTATTTAAATGCTAACATTAATGTTATTGGAGTTATTTCTTTCTGATGTTATATAGTATTCAATAATTGAATTATTAAATTAAGATTGATATTAAATTAATTTTAAATTATTAAATTAATATAAATTTAATATATTATTAAATGACTGATTTTTCTCTTGGGTTTCTGCCCCTAGATTTAGTCTTGGAAGAAAGAATATTTAGAGAGATAATATCACATATCAAAGCACATTACTTTTCCCCCCGATTTGCCTCTCCTGATACATCTTGGAGAATAAAACCACTGCAGGCAAAACCTGAGGAGTCATCCCAGATTCCTCCCCTCCCTTCTTACTCTCTTTCCACATCTTCACGCTTGTTTTCTCCCATCTCTGTGCGGTTTTAACTGTTCCCACTAACTGAAGTGCATCCCTTTTATAAGTTTCTGCAACCCATCCTTTATTCTCTTGCTTTCAGAATTGTCTTTGCAAAGCATAAATCCTAGCATGTCATTCTTTGGTAAAAGTCTGTCAATGATTCTCTGTTGCTTTTAAAATAAATTCCATAATTGAGTATATTCTTGCCCTTTCCTGTGTATCCCTTCTGTTGCCACATCCCACACATGCTGCTTTCATTTAGCATGACCTTTCTGTCACTCCCCATTCCTGCATGTTTTTTTCAAGATCTTCTGAAACTTGCTTTGAGTTTCTTCAGATTGATTTTAGTCTCCTCAACTTCTTTTTTGCATAATTGCCTATATAAACCTCTACTAAATTGCTGTTATGTGCTTATTATCTTTCTCATCTGCCTCTCCCACATTAGACTATAGAAGTAGTCTTATTTGTGTTTTTTTCTATTAGGAACTTAACTCTGTTTATCATTAGGAACCCATATTTAGCTTTTGACTTTTGTTTTTGATTAGTTACTACCGTAAAGCTTGATGGTTTGTGACTTTTCTTTTAGAAATCTTAGGAAGTTTGCAAATTGTGTGTCTGCTATGGATACATTCTAATTAACATTTCTGATAAAGCTGTTTCTCATCTTCTAGTTTTTAAAGTTATTTGTAAAAAATAATTCAAATTTAATTGAGCTACAAACAATTTAAAAGGTTCTTAAACCTAGGTAGTAAATGCTAATGGCTAATTTTTATGGTATTCTAAGAGTCAAGAAAAGATTATTTGTTTTGATAAATACCTGTTTTGCTGTTTGCTAGGATGAGCTCTTTATATCAGACACCCATTTTACATTTACTATTGACTTATTCATAAATGCCTGCCATTTCCTTAGATAAGTCTTAATTAAAACTGTATCTTAAGGATGTGTGGGTATATATATGTGTTTTTCTATTCTGATATTTGAAGTTTATTTTCTTTTTTTTTTTGTGGTGGTACAGTGCTGATGAGCTCCTTCTAACTGAGATGATGTTTAATGGCCTTTTCAATGACCTATCTGCAGAACAAGCAACAGCACTACTGAGCTGCTTTGTGTTTCAAGAGAATGTGAGTTTATGTATTTAGCACATCTTATTTATTAATTTGCATTTTAATCGTTTAATATTGATTTTTTTTTAAACAACTTTTTTTACTTTACAATACTGTATTGGTTTTGCCATATATCAACATGAATCCGCCAGGGGTGTACATGAGTTCCCAATCCTGAACCCCCCTCCCACCTCCCTCCGCATATCTCCTCTCTGGATCATCCCCGTGCACCAGCCCCAAGCATCCTGTATCCTATATCGAACATAGACTGGTGACTCGTTTCTTCATGATAGTATACATATTTCAGTGCGATTCTCCCAAATCATCTCACCCTCTCCCACTCCCTCTCCCTCTCCCTCAGAGTCCAAAAGACTGTTCTATACATCTTTGTCTCTTTTTGCTGTCTCGCATACAGGGTTATTGTTACCATCTTTCTAAATTCCATATATATGTGTTAGTATACTGTATTGGTGTTTTTCTTTCTGGCTTACTTCACTCTGTATAATCGACTCCAATTTCATCCACCTCATTAGAACTGATTCAAATGTACTCTTTTTTAATGGCTGAGTAATAGTCCATTGTGTATATGTACCAAAGCTTTCTTATCTATTCATCTGCTGGTGGACATCTAGGTTGTTTCCATGTCCTGGCTGTTATAAACAGTGCTGCGATGAAGATTGGGGTACACGTGTCTCTTTCAATTCTGGTTTCCTCGGTGTGTATGCCCAGCATTGGGATTGCTGGGTCATACGGCAGTTCTATTTCCAGTTTTTTAAGGAATCTCCACACTGTTCTCCATAGTGGCTGTACTAATTTCCATTCCCACCAACAGTGTAAGAGGGTTCCCTTTTCTCCACACCCTCTCCAGCATTTATTGCTTGTAGACTTTTGGATCGCAGCCATTCTGACTCGTGTGAAATGGTACATCACTGTGGTCTTGATTATCATTTCTCTGATAATGAGTGATGTTGAGCATCTGTTCATGTGTTTGTTAGCCATCCGTATGTCTTCTTTGGAGAAATGTCTATTTAGTTCTTTGGCCCATTTTTTGATTGGGTCGTTTATTTTTCTGGAATTGAGCTGCATAAGTTGCTTGTATGTTTTTGAGATTAGTTGTCAGTTGCTTCATTTGCTATTATTTTCTCCCATTCCGAAGGCTGTCTTTTCACCTTGCTTATAGTTTCCTTTGTTGTGCAGAAGCTTTTAATTTTAATTAGGTCCCATTTGTTTATTTTTGCTTTTATTTCCAGTATCCTGGGAGGTGGGTGATAGAGGATCCTGCTGTGATTTATGTCGGAGAGTGTTTTCCTATGTTCTCCTCTAGGAGTTTTATAGTTTCTGGTCTTAAGTTTAGATCTTTATTCCATTTTGAGTTTATTTTTGTGTGTGGTGTTAGAAAGTGTTCTAGTTTCATTCTTTTACAAGTGGGTGACCAGTTTTCCCAGCACCACTTGTTAAAGAGATTGTCTTTAATCCATTGTATATTCCTCCCTCCTTTGTCGAAGATAAGGTCTCCATAGGTTTGTGGATTTATCTCTGGGCTTTTTGTTCCATTGATCTATATTTCTGTCTTTGTGTCAGTACCATAGTGTCTTAATGACTGTGGCTTTGTGGTAGAGCCTGAAGTCAGGCAGGTTGATTCTTCCAGTTCCATTCTTCTTTCTCAAGATTGCTTTGGCTATTCGAGGTTTTTTTGTATTTCCATACAGGTTGTGAAATAATTTGTTCTAGCTCTGTGAAAAATACCACTGGTAGCTTGATAGGGATTGCATTGAATCTGTAGATTGCTTTGGGTAGTATACTCACTTTCACTATATTGATTCTTCTGATTCATGAACATGGCATATTTCTCCATCTATTAGTGTCCTCTTTGATGTCTTTCATCAGCATTTTATAGTTTTCTGTATATAGGTCTTTAGTTTCCTTAGGTAGATAGGTTCCTAAGTATTTTATTCTTTTTGTTGCAATGGTGAATGGAATTGTTTCCTTAATTTCTTTTTCTACTTTCTCATTATTAGTGTATAGGAATGCAAGGGATTTCTGTGTGTTGATTTTATATCCTGCAACTTTACTATATTCATTGATTAGCTCTAGTAATTTTTTGGTGGAGTCTTTAGGGTTTTCTGTGTAGAGGATCATGTCATCTGCAAACAGTGAGAGTTTTACTTCTTCTTTTCCAATTTGGATTCCTTTTATTTCTTTTTCTGCTCTGATTGCTGTGGCCAAAACTTGCAGAACTATGTTGAATAGTAGCGGTGAAAGTGGGCACCCTTGTCTTGTTCTTGACTTTAGGGGAAATGCTTTCAATTTTTCACCATTGAGGATAATGTTGCTGTGGGTTTGTCATATATAGCTTTTATTATGTTGAGGTATGTTCCTTCTATTCCTGCTTTCTGGAGTTTTTTTTTTTTTTTTTAATCATAAATGGATGTTGAATTTTGTCAAAGGCCTTCTCCGCATCTATTGAGATAGTCATATGGCTTTTATTTTTCAATCTGTTAATCTGGTGAATTACATTGATTGATTTGCAGATATTGAAGAATCCTTGCATCCCTGGGATAAAGCCCACTTGGTCATGGTGTATGATCTTTTTAATGTGTTGTTGGATTCTGATTGCTAGAATTTTGTGGAGGATTTTTGCATCTATGTTCATCAGTGATAATACATTGATTGATTTGATATTGAAGAATCCTTGCATCCCTGGGATAAAGCCCACTTGGTCATGGTGTGTGATGTTTTTAATGTGTTGTCGGATTCTGATTGCTAGAATTTTGTGGAGGATTTTTGCATCTATGTTCATCAGTGATACTGGCCTGTAGTTTTCTTTTTTGTGGCATTTTGTCAGGTTTTGGTATCAGGGTGATGGTGGCCTCATAGAATGAATTTGGAAGTTTACCTTCCTCTGCAATTTTCTGGAAGAGTTTGAGTTAGGATAGGTGTTAGCCCTTCTCTGAATTTTTGGTAGAATTCAGCTGTGAAGCAGTCTGGACCTGGGCTTTTGTTTACTGGAAGATTTCTGATTACAGTTTCAATTTCCGAGCTTGTGGTGGGTCTGTTAAGATTTTCTATTTCTTCCTGGTTCAGTTTTGGAAAGTTGTACTTTTCTAAGAATTTGTCCATTTCTTCCACGTTGTCCATTTTATTGGCGTATAATTGCTGATAGTAGTCTCTTATGATCCTTTGTATTTCTGTGTTCTCTGTTGTGATCTCTCCATTTTCATTTCTAATTTTATTGATATGATTTTTCTCTGTTTGTTTCTTGATGAGTCTGGCAAATGGTTTGTCAGTTTTATTTATCCTTTCAAAGAACCAGCTTTTGGCTTTGTTGATTTTTGCTATGGTCTCTTTTGTTTCTTTTGCATTTATTTCTGCCCTAATTTTTATGATTTCTTTCCTTCTACTAGCTCTGGGGTTCTCCATTTCTTCCTTTTCTAGTTGCTTTAGGTGTAGAGTTATGTTAAGATTTTCTACTTCTTCCTGGTTCAGTTTTGGAAAGTTGTACTTTTCTAAGAATTTGTCCATTTCTTCCACATTTCTCGTGTTGCTTGAGTCACACATTTCCCTGCTGAGAGTTTGGAACCTCTTGCAATCATCTGACTTTCAAGATACACACAGTTCTGCATTCCTTTATCTTGGAGGTTCTTAGCCACTTCTTACTGTCCAGATTCCTGCTTTTTGCAGTATTCTTCACTGAACACAAGACACATGATTGTTTATTTTTAGTCATCAAGTGGTTTGTTAAGAGTTAAAAATACCCTATACGTGTACCAATTGTGTCCTACTTTTTTCCTCCCTCTTTTTCATTTTGCATGGTCCTGCTAGTTTCTCTCCTTTACGGTTCATGATATAATATTGATTGTTCAGTATATGATTAACTGATGCTAGTGGCTGGACAGTGGTATTTGATGCTTTAATACTGAGTAAAATTGAATAGTCACATGTGACTTATTTCAGATAGGCCTATCACTTTTATGCATAAAGTGGCTTGGCTAAAACTGACTCCATATAATGTAGCAACAGCTTTATATAGAAATATATTAAAATCATTGTAAAAATAATTCAAAGAATGTATGACAGGGTTTTTACTGCTTATAAAATAAGTCATCAATCTCTGGGTGCTTCAAGGATATAAGATGAATTAACATTAGTTTTTGTTGTATTTTATTTAAAATAAGTTTGGTTGGGATCATCTGAGCTCCTCCACCATTTATTACTTTTATCCTTATCTTTGTACACTTTAGAGGAGAGATTGTATTTCTGGACAGTCTGATAGCTTTTGTTCTCCAAGTTGTAGCTCACTTGGCAGAGCAGCTCTCAGGGAAATTGTTAATCAGGAAGAACAGTTTGGGGGGTGTGCGTGTAGTGGGGAAGAGGTTCGTAGGACATTTATAGCAGACACATCGAAGATACTTTATCATTGAAAAAATATTTTTCATATATATTATCCCTATAATAACAGGTGGTGTACTGTAAAATAAAAAGGTTTTATTTTTCAGTCTCCATTTGAAAACTTTCCCCAGAGCCAGTGTTAACAGTTTCTGTATCCTTTCTGTCATTTTCTATGTAGTTTTATATTAAATATGAAATATAGTTTTATGTGGTTTACATAAATGACCCTTTAAAATACTCTTGTTGGTTTATATAGAGTTACTTTTTAGCTGATTTGTAGTACTGTGTTCAGAAAATTAGTGATAGAATTGTTCTCTTGGGTCCTTGAGTCGCCAGCAATGTTGTAGCAGACATCTTTGTGCTCAGGCTATGTTTCTCTAGGATGCCGCGATGCCTTGAAGTGGCATTACTGGGTCAAAAAATATGCTGGTTTTATATATAGATAGATACATTTAGATAGATGTTGCCAGACCACTCTCCAACAAGTGTGAACTTTTTCAATTCAATATAAAAGTACTCATTTTACCTTCATAGGTACTTGAATGCCAAAGTATCTTAGGTGTGAATTTTTTAAAGATAATAACTTGATATCTCATTGCTTAAGCATCTATTAACAGTTACTGGTTAGAAAAAAACCCTTTAGAAATAAAATACTGGAGAAATTGGTCATTAAGGGACATTCCTCCTATGTGTAGACTGTTTTACAGCATCAGTCTATGTTTAAAGGTTATTACTGAAGGGAAATTTAACATGTCCTTCAAGTTAAGCAGGTCCATAACATGCTGTTATGTAAACTGTATAATCAGGAAATACCGTTTGGAGAAAATGCCTCATTTTGCAATTTGACATACTTTTATTTGAGCTTTATAACATACAAAGGACACATTAGTATTCGCTTAAGATGATTATTTACACATAAACAATATTTATTTTGTCACAGATATTGTGTCACTTTTCACACATGTTGCCTTGTAGAAGCAGGGAGTCCTGTTTCTTCTGATGGTGCTCCCTGCCTGGAGATGGCAGGATTAATGCCGCTGCTGGTTTGCCTGCCATTCACGGGAGTGGAGTCATGGCATGGTGGGAAAGAGATGGGAAGATTCAGATTTAACCTCAAAGTGATATGACTTTTGTGTTAGTTGCTGAACTTCTGGTAGGTTCAGTTTTCTCTGTGTGTGAAATAGTTTGATAGTTCCTATTATCGGTGTTTTCATAAAGAGTGGAAATACTGTGTATTAATAAGTACCTGAACATAGATGGTACTCAATGGCTTGTAACCATTAACAGTCTTTTGAGAATCTTTCATCTTTAGAATGCTTTAGGAATTGATTTCAGGATAATTTTTGGAGAAAAAAGGAAGTTCTTCTAATTTGCAATGGAGTCTCTTTGGCATACTCAGTGAACTGGTAGAATAGTAATAATTGGCAACTTCTGTGAGTGCTGGCCACTTTATAATTAAAAACAAATAAGTTATAAATTACATTAATAATATATTAATTATAGTTATATTAATAATATAATATTAATATAGCAATATTATCAATGAATAATATAATTTAATTTTATAATGTTTATAAGTTAAAAACAAACTGTTGTCTCTCCTAGTAGAGCAGTTTATTTTAGATAACATTTTATTAGTTCTAAGTCTTATTTTAAAAACAAAGATTTTTAAAAAGATCGCTTCTATTTCTGGCAACATGTAGGATTAGAAATGCTTACTGATACAACTCAACTAAACACGTGCATGTGTTCAGTCATGTCCGCTCTTTGTGGCCCCCTGTAGTGCACCAGGCCTCTCTGTCCATGGGATTTTCCAGGCAAGAATACTGGAGTGGGTTGCCATTTCCTCTTCTAGGGGATAGTCCCAACCCAGGGATCAAACCCACGTCTCTTGCATCTCCTGCTTTGCAGGTGGATTCTTTAACACTAGTGCCACCTGGGAGCCCTCAACTAAACATGCTAGATGATATATCACAATATACACATGCACATGTTTGTTTTATATATTAAAAATATAAAAATATTTTTAATAAATAGCTGAGCTGGTGGAAGAGTAAAGGGATTTTTATAAGGCTGGAATCAGTTAATGCTGTAGATTTGAAGTGTGCTATGAAAGTACTTGCCAATTCCTGTCACCTGAAGCCTGAATTGTGATAGTCTCTGAACATGGCACAGGAGATAAAGGCTGAGCAGTGAAGAAAGACAGATGGAAGGCCTGTGGATAATATAAGGATTCCCAAAGGGAAACATCCTCTCAGAAGAAACCCATCAAGAAGAATCCTTAACCATAATACCACACTCATACTCTTCTGGAGTCAGAACTCGTACTATCTGTGTGGCTTAAAGAAAAAAATTGAAGTGGACTGATAGTAAATCTAGCAGAAGAGACCACATATATCTGGAAGAATGCTCTTTCAACCAAATACTCTTAAGAGTCCCCAGATTGAGAGTCCCAAGAATATGAGCTCTTATCTAATATGAGAGTCAGCAGAAAAACAAACTATATAAACAAACTATATTAGAGTTTATCTCAAAGATTCAGATACTAGAATTACCCTATAGGAAATAAATCAACATATCTGCTGTATAGGAACAAATAAGATTGAGAATATGATGCAGGATGGTGAGAATCAAAATTCACCAAACAGATTTACAGACGATCCAGAAAGACCTGTAAATGATACATACATAGTAATTTGAATGAAAAAACAGATTAAGCAGACTAGACACAGTAAAGGGAGGGAAGATAAACCTGAAGAGACCAAGATTAAAAATAGAAAAGAAAGTTTAAGAGATATGGAGGGACAGAATGGAAATGTCTAACATGTTGAATCAGAATCTCAGAAAAGGAAAATAGGATGGAGGATACATAATTCAAAGGTGTAGTAACTGAGACTGACCTAGAATTGGTGATGTGTACAAATCCTCAGACACAGGAAGCCAGCGAATACTAAATCAGGTAAGTCAACGGGAACTCATACTTACAAACATGATAGCAAAACTGCAGAATATTAAAGACTCTGGCAGTAGAGGAAGCAATTACAGAGAAAACACATATAACCCAGAAAGGCAGCTCATATTTTAAAGCAAAAGTAGAAGCCAGAAGATAGTATGATATACTCAAAGTGATAAGGAAAAAAAGTAATCAGCTTAGCATTCTGTAGTTAGGTATCATCATTCAAGCATTAATGCAAACTCAAAAAATTTTCAGACTGAAAGCATAACCAAAGTTGTAACTGTTTTGTGAGTTAGGAAAAAGAGAGGAAGAAAGTCAGGTGGTAGGGGAAGAGCCGTGAGATGATTAGGAGGTTGTTTGTGAGTTAGTCTTCCCATGAGCCCCAGAATATTTAGTAAATTCCATTAAAAAATTAAGAAGCACTGTGTGTGAATTGATTGCTTCTGATGACTGGTAGAAGCTGGATTTGGTTGTCTTTGCATTTTATAAGGCTGAACACTGATGTCATTGTTGAAATACAGAGATGGAAGAGTGGTGAATTGAGGAGTAGGACCTCAGACCCTGTGGGCACGGGGTGGGTGGATGGCTGTGAATGAAAGCTCTTAAGGCTATGATATTGAGGTTTAGACCGAGTTTAATGAGCTCTCCCAGGAGAAAGGGATGACCTGGCTGACAGATATAGGAAAAAAATCATCTTAAATTTGCCATTTGAAATAGAATCCCACTCACAATAAGTTATAGATAGTCAAGACCAATCTACTTGCTCATTGTTTAATAGACCAGGCCACAGAACTGATGAAAACAGCTGCATTTCAGAATATATTCTTATCTTTGTAAATTTTCTTTTTGAAAAGTCTTTCCTAAACTTTGATGGAGAACTAGCTTAAACTGTTAATGTATGTATGTAATTTCATCAGATTGGCTATAATAAAGTGAGTGTAAGATTGGTTAAAACCTCAAGAACAAAGCAGGTTCTTAGACCAGGGACAGAATTTCAGTTGAGGTCACTACAATGAAAGTAGTCTACATTTTGACTACTCTTTGGATTTTATCAAAGTGCCCATATAATTATTTGTTCATTTGTGAATTATGGACATAAGAAGATGCTATATCTCCCAGAGACTTAACCAATATGAAAATAATTGATCTCTTCACAGCCAAGTGGTTGGGAAGGTTAAAAGTGATTTATTTTTCTTGTTTTATGTATATTAGAACCAGAAAATTATCAGGCTTGATTACATAAATCTTAGTTGGAATGTGTTTTAGGAGTCTTTTCTCCTTTATGTATTGCGGGAAACAAATTCCTTTTGAACCAAGTAGGGCATAATAATTAAAATACTTCAGAACCTGTTCCTCGTGATTTTATTCTTAAGTACAATAAAATTTAAGTTTTGTAAGCATTCTGTCATTTTTAGGTAGAAAGATACCTAGATGTTTATAGAATATAATGTTGAAAGACATGGTTAATCTGGTACAGGACTATCAGTGCACAATTTAAATGTCAAGCAAAAGCACTTAATCTGGCGGGAAATCTAAGGCAAGATGCTAAAATATCATTTTAAAATTATTTTTTTTAAAGTATTCAACTTGTGAGTGTTCCAAAGAAAGTATTTATTACTACTATTCAGGGACACACCCTTCAAGTGGAAAAATAAAACTTAAATTATGATCATGTTAAGTTTTTATGTGAGAAAATCAGGCCATTTATGCTGGTATAGCTTGTCACGTTTTCCTTTAGAAACGCTTGGCTAATTTGTCAGTGACTCACTACCTATCCTGAAAGTATCAATAAAATGATACTGTATAGCAATCAGACCTCAGACCCTCCTCAGTTCAGTTCAGTTCCGTCCAGTCGCCAGTTGTGTCCAACTCTTTGCGACCCTGTGAATCGCAGCATGCCAGGCCTCGCTGTCCATCACCAACTCCCAGAGTTCACTCAGACTCACGTCCATTGAGTCTGTGATGCCATCCAGCCATCTCATCCTCTGTCGTCCCCTTCTCCTCCTGCATCCAATCCCTCCCAGCATCAGTGTCTTTTCCAATGAGTCAACTCTTGGCATGAGGTGGCCAAAGTACTGGAGTTTCAGCTTTAGCATCACTCCTTCCAAAGAACACCCAGGGCCGATCTCCTTTAGAAAGGACTGGTTGGATCTCCTTGCAGTCCAAGGGACTCTCAAGAGTCTTCTCCAACACCACAGTTCAAAAGCATCAATTCTTCGGTGCTCAGCTTTCTTCACAGTCCACTCTCACATCCATACATGACTATTGGAAAAACCATAGCCTTGACTAGACGGACCTTTGTTGGCAAAGTAATGTCTCTCCTTTTCAATATGCTATCTAGGTTGGTCATAACTTTCCTTCCAAGGAGTGTCTTTTAATTTCATGGCTGCAGTCACCATCTGCAGTGATTTTGGAGCCCCCCAAAATAAAGTCTGACACTGTTTCCCCATCTAGTCCCATGAAGTGATGGGACCAGATGCCATGATCTTTGTTTTCTGAGTGTTGAGCTTTAAGCCAACTTTTTCACTCTCCTCTTTCACTTTCATCAAGAGGCTTTTTAATTCCTCTTCCCTTTCTGCCATAAGGGTGGTGTCATCTGCATATCTGAGGTTATTGATATTTCTCCCGGCAGTCTTGATTCCAGCTTGTGCTTCTTCCAGCCCAGAGTTTCTCATGATATACTCTGCATATAAGTTAAATAAGCAGGGCCACAGTAACAGCCTTGACGTACTCCTTTTCCTATTTGGAAGCAGTCTGTTGTTCCATGTCCAGTTCTAACTGTTGCATCCTGACCTGCATATAGGTTTCTCAAGAGGCAGGTCAGGTGGTCTGGTATTCCCATCTCTTTCAGAATTTTCCAGTTTATTGTGATCCACACAAGACCCTCCTAGGGCTCTTTAAGGTTCCTGTTTAACTGTCCTCCCACCCCACCCTTCTAAGGTAAGGGGAGGGAGCGATATACAATGGGAAGGTAAGAAGATTTATGAAGTAAAAAATATTCTCGGTCTCTAAGAGGGAAGATTAATGTTTCTCTTCTTTCTGTTCCAGACTGTCCTTTTATTCGGGCCACTCTTCATTCTCCATGTACTGCATGATGTTCGTGGCAGTAAGTACTTTGGGTCTGCTGATGGTGGGTTATGGGTTTGGTTTTTCTCCTGTGCGACTGCCTCTGACATTCTCATTGGCCTCACTGCCCAAGTCAACTGGAAGCCACTGCTTGTTGCACTAAGTTCAGAAGAGGAATGGATGGCTGCCTGTGCTCTGCAAGGCCAGTTACAATTGTTTGAAATGACTTTTGTCCTTCATTTAGAGGAAGCAGACAGGTGCATTGTATAGCAAGCTGCAAATTGGCAACCTTCAGGATAAGAGGGAATCTTTACTCTTGAAGCAGACAAGTGGTCGAAAGTTACTTGTCACTTTTCTGACAGTGGTAGAAGCCTAAACAGATCATCAGGTCTGCAAGTCCAGTGCTAAGAATTAGGTGACGTGTCCCCTTACTTTGGGCTGTTTTCTGAAGAGGTTTTCTGGAATATACAACAGCTCCTGCTTCATCTCAGCAGGTCACTGCTCTGAAATCCAAGCCAAGGTGGTGCTGCTGCTCCTCGTAGCCTCTCCCTGAGCCGGAGCCCTGGCCTCAGGTGCACAGTGTGGGTGCTGAGTGGCCTGGCTTTCCCCGCATGGGGGGCTGCTAGGGTGAGGAATTGTGATTATTGGATGTGAAGGCAGCTCTGTTGCTCTCATCTGAGCAAGTCTTATTTTCCTTCCACTTAGGGAAAAATTGCCCAGACTGCTTTCCATGGACTAGAAAGGTTTCAGCTTCAGGTAGAGCCAGTTGCTGCTTCAGGAGCTTGTCATGAGTACAATCTGCAGGAGCAATTTTAGTTGCACTTGTATTATACAAAGTCAGCAGTGAAGAGTTAGAGAAGACGGGCACCCATATTTTGCATATCAAACTAGAGATGAATGTGTATCGAGAGCAATTAGTGCAAGACCAGGCTTTAGGGCACTGCAAGGGGTTTTCAAAGGTCAATTTAATTGACTTACTTTTATCAATCCTCTCTTTATGTATAAAATTATCAAAATTTGGTGGGAAAAGAGCTCTACCATTACAGATCAGCTGTAATTTTTCTTGTAAGTGGACTTTTATATAGTTGTGCTGTGTAAATTTTCTGTTATCTGGCTGTTTTCAGTTACCCTTTTCCCTCAGATCACAAGTACTGTATAATAATTAAATCTATGATGTGGAGTAAAGATTCATGATGTGTATTAAGATTACCCTCTGGAAGTACTTGGTTGGTTTCATTTAGGAAGAATTTAGTATCAGTTTTACCAGAATCTTACTTTTATTTGAAAAAACCAAACTCCAGAAATTAAAAGAGCATAAAAAATTGCAGATGTGTTACATAAAATTCAAATCTACAACTTCAAAACCTTTTCAATAAAGCTAATTTTTGGCTTCAACATCTCTGGAAATTGCAAGGCTTTTCTCATGTGTTAATTTGCAAGGAAGAAACTACCAATTCAACAAAATTCAGAACTTCCTTTTTAAAAAATACCCAAACGTTTCTGAAATTGCCATGGGAAATGTGACTTATTTGATGGTGAAAGTGAAAGTCGCTCAGTCATGTCCGACCCATTGTGACCCCAAGGACTGTTCAGTCCATGGAATTCCCTAGGCCACTGGAGTGGGTAGCCTTTCCCTTCCCCAGGGGATCTTCTCAATCCAGGAATTGAACCAGGGTCTCTTGCATTGTAGGTGGATTCTTTACCAACTGAGCTATCAGGAAAGAGCTATTTGATGGTAGTAACAACAAATATACTGTTTAGTTCATTTATCTTACTAGGAAAAGCTACCATTCTTCCTAAAGGGAGCCACCATTCTTTTTTTCCTCTTTTTAAATAGGGCGTGGGATCAGGGGAAAAGGGAAAGGCTGGAGCTATTAACATATCCCGAGAACTTTCCCCCAAAGCAAAGTTTGTGACTATAGTGAATGGCTTTTGAATGTTTGTATGCCCCAGAGCCAGACACTACCAGGGCTGCTTTTGTGGTTTGTTATTCACTTGTGTGTCAGTATCTTTAAGTCCTTCTTTATGAGAGAGACCTAAGAATCTGAGGTTGGTTGATACTGAAAATGATTTGCTTTTACGCTACTCTGTTTTTTCTCTTTCTGATAGCTCCCATGACATTGAAGAGGGATGACTGCCACCCCTTTCACAAATGGGGAAATAGGGGCCTTGGGAGGAGCTGCTAAGGTCTATAAGCTCTCTGGGAATCTCTTGTTAATCAGGCTCCCTTGCTTTGTTGATTCTTGAGCTGAACTCTAGTCCACTAGTTATTTTGAAAATCAGGTGATACAGATCTCTGAAAGTAAGATGTAACATGTAACTTCATGTTACTTCAACCGACATGTAACTTCAACCCACTCTTTAATTTCAAAGAATATTCTCAGATGTATCATACTCTAGACTTTATAATTATTTTTGCTCTTCTTAGCTCCTTTGACCTTAAAATATCTGAATATTTGCTCAAACAGAAACATTTAATGAGTTTTGTGAAATATGAAATTATTGTATGGAGGATGAAACTAGAGAGGGCCTTGATGGCTAGCCTGCCCTGTGGACACCCAGGAACAAACAAAGAGGCAAATTAAAGATATATGCAGAGGGAAAATTCGGAGAAGGCAATGGCAGCCCACTCCAGTACTCTTGCCTGGAAAATCCCATGGACGGAGGAGCCTGGTGGGCTGCCGTCCATGGATTCGCGAAGAGTCGGACACAACTGAGTGACTTCATTTTCACTTTTCGCTTTCATGCATTGGAGAAGGAAATGGCAACCCACTCGTGTTCTTGCCTGGAGAATCCCAGGGATGGGGGAGCCTTGTGGGCAGCCATCTATGGGGTCACACAGAGTCGGACACGACTGAAGCGACACAGCAGCAGCAGCAGAGGGCAAATTACCTCAACTCTAGTTTGGTAATTGGGTCTGTGTGAGCCATTTAGATGTACAGGTATAATGCAACAACAACACAATTCAGATGAGGTTTGTCATAGACCAAAGCAGCAGGCAGGCTACAGCAGCCACGCTCTGGGTTTCACCGACTCTGAGCAGTGGAAATACTGACTTGATGTGGATGTAGGCTCTAGCTTTCATTTCAGCCCCTGAACACATGGATGTCTCCTTGCTTTCCAGCTTTCGTATTTATTTATATATATCACTTAACCACTACCTACCCTCCTGCCCCCTGCCGCACACACATTCCTTAGGCAATGACTCATCTTGTTCTCCTAGGCATCTTGGCATCATGGTCAATCCCAGATTTGGAAGATGTATCATTTAAATCCTGAGGATAGTCTTTGATAGCCAAAACTTCCCTGTCAATTCCTGACACACAGAAATTAACTTCTAGTTAAAAATGTCTCTTAAAATACCTGACAATCATTCTTCTCTAGTGGGAACCCTGTGAGTTGGGAACCCTGTGAGTTCAGTTTAGTCGTTCAGTTGTGTCCGACCCTTTGCGACCCCATGAATCGTAGCACACCAGGCCTCCCTGTCCATCATGAATTCCTGAAGTTCACCCAAACGCATGTCCATCAAGTCAGTGATGCCATCCAGCCATCTCATCCTCTGTCATCCCCTTCTCCTCCTGGCCCCAATCCCTCCCAGCATCAGTGTCTTTTCCAATGAGTCAACTCTTCGCATGAGGTGGCCAAAGTACTGGAGTTTCAGCTTCAGCATCATTCCTTCCAAAGAAATCCCAGGGCTGATCTCCTTTAGAATGGACTGGTTGGATCTCCTTGCAGTCGAAGGGACTCTCAAGAGTCTTCTCCAACACCACAGTTCGAAAGCATCAATTCTTCGGTGCTCAGCTAGCCCCCTGAAAAACACCTAGGTTGGTAGGAGCAAAGGGCAGGGCTTCTTTCCATATAGACAATTGATGTGCAATTGACTCTGACTCCCCTTGACTTTGGCCAAATGCCAGATTCCAAATTTACTTGATTGTTCAGGAAAATAGACATGGGCTGAAACCATCCTTTTTTCAGTACAGTAAGGAATATACAGTTTTTCCCAGCACTGTCATAGGGAGACTGTCACCCTAGATTGCTTATATCACTGCTGTTATAGACGTTTGTTTGTAAATTACGACAATTGTTTATATCACTGCTGTTATGAATTTTCTGTATAAATTATTCCAGTGGGAACCCAGGTACCTCTCAGTGTGTATGTTTCAGCTTGGTTTCCCTGCCTGTCAGATGCCTCCTATCTGAGCCTTGCCCCCTGCTGTGTTCAGGTAGTGCTTGCCTGCCCAATTTAAGCAGGGATTTGAGGTTTAACTTTAGGGATTCTGTGAACCTAAAGAAAACAAAGGCATGCCTTTCAGTTCTCCTCTGGCCAGGTCTCTCATCACATGAAGGTGGAACAGCAGTGTACTTGGTATGGTCTTAGGCCAAGGTGTTATTTCTTTGTGTTGAGCATGCTGTTAGTCTAGTTCAGGGGTTGGCAAATTTTTTGTCGTAGGTCATGTAATATTTAGGCTCTGTAAACCAGGTGCAATCTCAGTTGCATTTTTTTTTCTTCAGATCAGTCAGTTCAGTCACTCAGTTGTGTCTGACTCTTTGGGACTCAATGGGCGGCAGCACGCCAGGCCTCCCTGTCCGTCACCAACTCCTGGAGCTTGCCCAAACCCATGTCTATCAAGTCAGTGATGCCATCCAACCATCTCATCTTCTGTCATCCCTTCTCCTCCTGACTTCAATCTTTCCCAGCATCAGGGTCTTTTCAAATGAGTCAGTTCTTCGTGTCAGGTGGCCAAAGTATTGGGGGTTTCAGCTTCAGCATCAGTCCTTCCAATGAATATTCAGGACGGATTTCCTTTAGGATGGACTGATTGAATCTCCGTGCAGTCCAAGGGACTCTCAGGAGTCTTCTCCAACACCCCAATTCAAAAGCATCAATTCTTCAGCACTCAGCTTTCTTTATAGTCCAACTCTCACATCCATACCTGACTAATGGAAAAACTATAGCTGTGACTAGACAGACCTTTGTTGGCAAAGTAATGTCCCTGCTTTTTAATATGCTGTCTAGGTTGGTCATCATTTTTCTTCCAAGGAGCAAGCATCTTTTAATTTCACGGGTGCAGTCACCATCTGCAGTGATTTTGGAACCCCCCAAAAAGTCTTTCTTTCCATTGTTTCCCCATCTATTTGCCATGAAGTGATGGGACTGGATGCCATGATCTTAGTTTTTTCAATGTTGAGTTTTCAACCAGCTTTTCTACTTTTCCTTTCTCACTTTCAAGAGGCTCTTTAGTTCTTAACGTTCTGCCATAAGGATGGTGTCACCTGTATCAGAGGTTATTGATATTTCTCCTGGCAACTTGATTCCAGCTTGTACTTCATCCAGCCTGGCATTTTGCATGATGTACTCTGCATATAAGTTAAATAAGCAGGGTAACCATATACAGCCTTGATGTACTTTTTCCAATTTGGAACCAGTCTGTTGTTCCATGTCCAGTTCTAACTGTTGCTTCTTGACCATTCATACTGTTCATGGGGTTCTCAAGGCAAGAATACTGAGGTGGTTTGCTGTTCCCTTCTTCAGTGGACCATGTTTTGTCTGAACTCTCCACCATGACCCGTCCGTCTTGGGTGGCCCTACCCAGCATGGCTCATAGTTTCATTGAGTTAGACAAGGCTGTGGTCCATATGATCATATTTCAAATAACTGTTTAAATATGTGAAAATAAGCCCTTGACTCTAGTTGAAAATTGGGTGGAGGGACCGTCTTAAGAGTAAAATATAGGAATACCTTGTTTTATTGTGCTTCACTTTATCATGTAAATTGAAGGTTTGTGGCAACCCTGCACCAGGGAAGTCTATTGGAGCCATTTTTCCAACAGCATTTGCTCACTTTATGTCTCCGTGTCACATTTTGGTAATTCTCAAAATATTTCAGACTTTTTCATTATTACTGTTCTATTTGTTATGGTCATTTGTGGTCTTTCATATTAGTGTTGCAAAAAGATTGCAACTTGAAGGCTCATATGATTGTTAGTACTTTTTAGTAATATATTTTAAAAGTAAGGTATGTACTTTTTTTTTTTTAGACAAAATGCCACTGCACACTTAATGGACTATACAGCATAGTGTAAACATAACTTGTATATACATTGGGAAACCAGAAAATTCATGTGACTTGCTTTACTGTGATACTCACTTTGTTGCAGTGGTCTGAAACCAAAGCCACATCATCTCCAGGTATGGCTTAATACAGGTTTGCCTGTATTAAAAGACTTTATGAGGCAACAACATTTTGTAGTTACATGTTACAGAGTCAACTGAGGAACGGCAGAAACAAACCGGCTTCAAGAAATACTTTATTCAACAGTTTAATTGAATTTTAAAATGAGATTGTATAACTAGATCCTTTAATAGAGGATATTGGTCCAGTCATAAGATTTCTTCAAACTAGTTTCTGCTGACTGGAACTAGGCTCTGCATACGCAGTGGTTGTACCAGACTGGCTCTGAGCTCTTGATTCGACTCAGTCTTAGCCACTGGACCACCAGGGAAGTCTCCACAGATAGTTTTAACCAGCTCACACAGTGGGAATGCTGACTGGTTGTGGGAAGGGATCCTGCCTATATTCCTTAGCCACCTGGTGGTGCTTGTGGTGGGTTAGTTGCCAAATTGTGTCTGACCCTTCCAACTCCACGGATTGCAATCAACCAAGCTCCTCTGCCCACGAGATTTCCCAGGCAAAAATACTGGGTTGCCATTTCCTTCTCCAGGGGATCTTCCCAACTCAGGGATCGAACCTGCATCTTGTGTCTCCTGGATTGCAGGCGGATTCGTTACCAACTGAGCCATCAGGGAAGTCACCTGGAGCCCAGAACAAAGATCTGACCAAATCTTGACCCAAAGGCATTTCACCAGGGAACTTGGACTCCTGTTTGTTCCAACATGTCACTTAAGAAAAACAGCATCAGAAATACCACTGATGATAGCAGTAGTAGGGTATCAGCCTGCCACAGAAAGCATGACAGCAGGCTTAATTCTGATTATTAGAGTTAGGATTCCAAAGAAAACAAGGTTTTGTTGTTGTTGTTTAGCCGCAAAATCGTTTCCAACTCTTCATGGCCATGGACTGTAGCCCTCCAGGCTCCTCTCCATGGGATTTTCCAGGCAAGAATGGAGTGGATACCATATCCTTCTCCAGGTAGTCCCTGTTTTCAGCCTGCCTTTTTCTGTCAACAAGTCTTCCTTTGCTGTCTCGAGTTTCGTGGATTGCTCTGCTTACAGAACTGGTAGCCACGTTCCATCCTGTTCCTCTGCTGTCCTGCCTTGGGGCTTCCTGAGTCTGCAGTATTACAGTGTGAAGCCTCTGCTTCTGGGGAGCACCTTAGTGAAGTGCTGCAGGTGCTTTTGTCTTTTATTTCCAGTTGTGACCTTTCTACTTCACCAGAAAGTTGAATTTCCACTTGTCTCACTAGCCACCTGGTTTTTTAGTGTGGCTCCACTCTTCTTCATTTTCTATTAAATGGCTCGTTCTTGTCTAACCATAGCTTTTGTTTGCCAGCAGCCCATCATGTATCTGTTAGGTACTGTTTCTACAACTTGTGAAAACTAAACAGTTCCTTCACAAATAAACCCCAGATCAGATGGAGCCCAGCAGATTTCCAGGCCAAGTCTGCCGCGAGTCATACTCTGTGCCCTCTCATAAAGTCAGGCAGGGCTATGTGGTGCCCTTCAGTTTTGTCTGTGGATTGGCAGTTTCCCCCAGTGGGGAAATCTGAAAATTGTAGATGCTACCACTGAGCCAGCCAGTCTGGTACCATACACAGCACTGGATGTAGAGTTTTGGAAGTTCTAAATCTTCAGATATAAGCAATTGAATGCTTTCCTTCTTGTAGTACATATGTAGGGAGAAGGGAAAGAGTGCAGGTTGCAAAGGCAACAAAGGTTACAAAGCCTTTTTATTCTCAACTCTGGCATTAAAGCATGAGCAGTCCCCATATCTAGTTCTAATATAGCAGTGCTGAGATATATCAGATATTCAGTTTCTCTGAGACAGAGACAGAGGAATAGACTTGTTTTTAAAGGAACATATATGCTTTCCTCTCGCCTGTCAAAAGACAAGGAGTAGAGTAGAAAAAAATATATAAATACACAAAGTCAAAGAATGGAAAAGGAGACAATAAGCAAGAGGTACAAGATTTTGGAAAGTGTTAAATGAGTACTAGGGGGAAGCTGAATCTCCAGTGCCTCTCGAGGGTGGGAGCTTAAAAGATCTGCACTGTGGAACCTGAGAAAGGCTTAGGAAGTGGAGCCCCCAGAAAGCAGCATTGTACGCTTTCTTGGACCTGCTTATGTAAGATAGACGTTCGGTGGCAACACAGGAGGTCAGTTGTCAAGGTCTGGAATTCAGGGCGTGTCAACCGTGAACTCAGGTGATCCAAGGTTCAACAAACTCAATGTGTTTACCTCTTGAGGGTCTACTAAAACCGAAGTCCTCACCAGGAACAGCAGGGCTAGAGGTGGTGCCTGGCTTTTGCTACATCAAGTGCGGTGGACCCAGATACAAAACAAGCAAATAGGAAGCCCACTCAATTAGCCAGTCTCACTCAGAGCTGAGAATTGTTCTGTAACGAGAGCCTTTACTCAAGCCATGGCCGTTAGTCCCCAGAAGAAATGAACACAGATTCTTATTTAATTAGGTACTTAGAGGGGAAAGATTTCACCTAGAGTATACTGCAGTGTGTTTGGTTATTGATCCATAAGCAATGTTATTTTCACAGGGATGTTGAGGAGGAGATTGGGGCAAAATAATACTTAACTCAATATATGTGTGGGCTACCTAAAGTCAAAGTCCTGAGTTTCCTTTATGTTGGAAGTATAAAATAAACCCCTAAGTCCATTTGAGAGTTGTTTTTCACTATGTTCCTAGCAGGGATGGGTGCAGTTCTCCCTAATATGTCTGCATTCATGTCAGGTATTTGCAATTCCTAAGTATATGTTTTTATAGTCTAAATAACAGACGCCTTGAACCATCATCTGGAAAGATAGCTTAACAATAATTAGAAGAGAGACAACTGAACTTTTGGATAATAACATACAAAACTTGGCCCCTAAAGAATTGTTTTCCTTAAAATGAACAAAAAATTTCCAGATAGAACTAATGAGGTGAATCTTATCTGGCACGGCTGTGGTACCTAACTGGCTTCAGCTAGCACATGCTAAGTAACTTGGCCCCAACCAGAACCAAGTATCTTACCACCTCCAGAATCTTGAGACAAGCCTCTTACTCTTTAGTTGTTTATAGCTTCAACAGCAGCAAACAGAAAAGGGGAGAGGAGCTCTGCAGAAAGCTCTGCACTTCAGCCTATTAATGAGTTCAACTCAGTTAAACAACTGGTATGCTCTTTTAGGATTAGATGTTTATACTATAAAGTGCTTGATAAAATTGACAACCTCTGGGTCTTTGCCAGGTGTTAAAAACTGAACACGCAGAGCAGTGCCCAGAGAACTAGGAATGGACTTATCTATCAACTTTAAATAGGCAGGGTCAGTGGGCATAGCCACATAAACTGTTTTCTGCAGACTGCATTTAAGTAAGTATATGAGCCATAAGTTATTCAACAGTTTTTAAAATGAATATTAAGAATTATATTAGATAGAAGTTAGAAAAAAAAAAAAGACCATATTTGCTGAAAGGTGTTCATAAGAAACTATTCCAAATTTGTTCTTTATTACATCTTTGGGGATGCACCAAAGTCAAGGGCAGGCTGACACAGCAAAGGGGGAATTCTCAGGTCTGATTAGTGAATGGAAAAATCATAGAACTTTAAAGGGTACAGGTGCTATTGAAAGAATACTTTCACTGGATCAGGACTAAACTACAAACTGTATTATTTAGTTAGGCAGATTATTGTATTTACTTATAAATATAGATTTAGATTTATTTAGTCTCAGTCACTCATGTTAAATAATTTGAGGCTAGAGGAACTCTCAAGTAAATTGTTTGGGTGAATTAAGCAAACTTAGTTCCTAAATAGGCCGGGCAGAAAATACAGTAGCCTGGCCCAGGGTAAGGGCAGCCTGTGCTCAGCGCACTAGCAGTTGATCCCAAAACTCTGAACGAATGATCACTGTAACTCACAATGGAAGGGAAGGAGCAGCCCCTGAAATCCTAGGTTATAAACACAGAAATGCTTACCTTGTTTATAATTTGGAGAGTGGTCTAACTAGATAGATAGGTAATAAATTCTTGTAAACTGTTACTAGGGCAATTTGTATTTTTATTTTGGGATTAATTTTTAGGTATTCATGAGTACAAGAATGCTTGCCTAAAGCCTTCTTCCATATATAATAACACTGATTAATGATTGTTAATACTTAATGCTCATTTAAAACATCAATCCTTTAGAAATATGATATTTAATATAAAATATAGTCTCTTCAGTTGGTATATTAAACTCTTCCCCCCGCCCATCTTTTCTATTAGCTTTATCTTCAAGCCAGAATGAAGGGAGACTGGGCAAGACTTTTACGCCCTACACTGCAGTTTGGTCTTGTTGCTGCATCCATTTATGTGGGCCTTTCTCGAGTTTCTGATTACAAACACCACTGGAGTGATGTGTTGACTGGACTCATTCAAGGAGCTCTGGTTGCAATATTAGTTGTAAGTATACATGGCAGCAGCCTACATCTTGAAATTGATGAACACTTGGACAAATAAGTAGGAAAAAAGGTTCCAATGAGAAAACTATGTTAAGGCAGAAAATGTGGCTCAATACCTGCTACTGGGTAAGGACCCCAATGTTGTTAAAAGTCATTTTAGGACAGACAGCAAATAATATCTAGGTTATTTACTTTCTGCAGAAGTTATTAAAAAAATTTACTAAGTTTTTTTTAGTTGTAAAAAGCCCTGGGTATAAAGTTTTCTTTTTGGTATAAATTGAAAATAATTTACAGGAAAAATGACACTTTTTTAAATTAAGGGCTGGCTGGCAGAGTGAAGCTTTTTGCCGAAGACATAACAAAGCAACTCTCAGGATGTCTTTAACAAAAACTCCTGTCAGCTACTCATTTGTTGTTGCTGTTTAGTCACCGAGTCGTGCCCATGTCTTTGTGACCCCAGGGACTCTGGCCTGCCAGGCTCCTCTTATCCAGGGGGTTTCCCAGGCAAGAATGCTGGAGTGAGGAGCTACTGCCTTCTTCAGGGGCCCTTCCTGACCCAGAGGGTAGACCTGCACCTCTTGCATTACAGGCAGGTTCTTTACACTGAGCCACCAGGGAAGCCCAGCCACTAATATTGGTGCCTTCAACTTGTTCCCTGTAATGTATATCCTTTTATTTTTTTCACACTGCTTATTGCAGTTTTTGTTATGGTTTTTCAACTTATTTAAAATTGTATCATTTACTACTCTGCCCCATTCTAAATGTTATCTGTTCTACATAGGCTGTATATGTATCAGATTTCTTCAAAAAGAGAAATTCTCCTTTTAAAAAAGAAAAGAGGAGGATTCTCATACAACTCTGCATGAAACACCGACGACGGGGAATCACTACCGGAACAGTCACCAGCCTTGAAGGTGGCAGAGTGCCCAGATGAAGCTGGCCTGCTTTCTAAAGAAAAGTGATTGCAACCAGAAGGCAAGAGGATGCGTCTTTCTTCCCGGTGTACAAGCCTTTAAGGGACTGCTGCTACTATACCTCTTGGATGCCTACTTTACCTGTGTGTATATAGTTACATTTAACACAATGGTTATCTAATAGCTGTAAGTTCATTTAAAAAAACTTCAACGGCCTTTCACTAAACAATGCCCCTCCTGTACATTTTTTATTAAAAAATGTAACGCTTATGTACAAATGTGTATGTAATATGCTTTCTTAGAATGATGCTTGATTTAAATATAATACACATTAAAATGTTTCAGGACAACTGTCTTGAGATGGGAAAACCAAATCAATACTTATAGGCATTTGTAGTTGATTGTAATCAGACAGGTGGAGAACAATTTACAGTTCCACATTCCTTAGCTGACCATTTATAAGTAGAGGCTGGCGGCAAACACAATATCTCTCTTGATTTTGGTGATTCCTAAGAGAAAAGAAAATATTTTAAATTTCAAGACCACAAAGAATGTAATGCCCATCCATTGGGGTTTTTAACAATTCTCATTAAACTGGTCAGAAGGCAGTTTGGAAAATACAAAACACTTGCTGGTCTGAAAGATGCCCAGAGGAGTTCATAGCCATCTCTGAGAAATGGGAAACTTCGAAACCAGACCGCTGTTCTTATGAATCCTGACTCTAAAGTACCCCATGTGTGTGGGGGCTAGGGATGTCCAAAATTATTTTAAAAGACTTGGAAGGAATAAGCTGTCAAAGGAAGTTAGTTACCCAAAAGCATGAATTTTCAGCCTACAATGGAAGGCACTATATTTCAGTTACCATGTGAAATTCTTTCTGGGCTAAGGCAGGCCAAACTTTTCTAAAGTTTACAAAGCTTAAAGCCAACAGTGATTAATAGGTCTGCTCTATTTAACAATAGAAAACGTAAGCCAGTTTCTGCAAACAACTTCTTAGAACACTAAGCAGATACCAAAATCAGTAGGTTTGACTGTGGGCAACCAACTCAGAGCAGCACCGTGTCTCTATTCTTTGGTGTTTGACGTCCTTTTTTCTTGGCCAACATGCAGATGGCATGAAATTATATGCAAGCGTGTGTGCCACCCCGACCCCAGCACTACCACCATGATCTAGCCAGCCTTTCCTGAGTTGGTCTTCCTGCTTCCACCGAGCTAATCTACAGACTTGCCTACAATGCACCAGCAAGAATTGCCTGGTGAAACCCATGCCAGAGCACCCACTCCTGTGCTCAAAACCTCCGATCACTTCAGAGGAAAAAGCTGAGTGCTGGGCTTACAGGACCATTCTTTTCTTCTTCCAACTCCCACTGTTCGACTCACTGTTCACTGTGTTCCAGCCACACTGGCCTGTTGCTCAAGTACATATGGAGGGACTCTAGGCCATCATATCCATCTTTCAGTTCTCTGTTGTCTCTGTCTGTATCACCACTGATGTATTTTAACTGCTGACTGGTTTACTGCCCACCTCCCTGCACCAGAATGTGAGCGCCATGAAGGCAGGGGTTTGTGTCTTTTTTGTTCACTGCTGTACTCCCTGGTGCTTAAACCAATGCCTGGCACACAATAAGTGCACAATAAATATTTTGAGATTTTATCTATATTCATTTACAAACTGTTTCGAACACACACTGATATTTTCTTTGAATGCTACTAGGTGGTCTGCCATGGAAATCCAGTGAAGAATATCTGAAAATGTTCTCCTAGGTTGTTGTCAAGAGGTCAAATCTCAACAGGACTTGCTGAAATTACTAGAAAAATCTTATGGGCTGGATACTGACCTTCTGCAAATTTATTTTCCAGCTCAGTGTTTCCAATGGCTTTTGCTGCTTGACACATTTGTCGAAGTAGTTCTTCCAGGCGCCTCATACAACGAATTATGCTGCCTGGACAGAAAAGGAACAAATCACTTGTAAAGTCTAAATAATCAGGAAAAGCAGAACTTTTGTTAAGACACAAGGAAGGCAAACATGGGATGATTAACTGATAGTCCTTTGAGGAACTTCTATTGCAGTAAATCAGTAGTAAACTTGACTAGTGACTGCTAGGCACCAGGAAGGCTGCTGCTGCTGCTAAGTCGCTTCAGTCGTGTCCGACTCTGTGCGACCCCATAGACAGCAGCCCACCAGGCTCCCCCATCCCTGGGATTCTCCAGGCAAGAACACTGGAGTGGGCTGCCATTTCCTTCTCCAGTGCATGAAAGTGAAAAGTGAAAGAGAAGTTGCTCAGTTGTGTCCGACTCTTAGCAACCCCATGGACTGCAGCCTAACAGACTCCTCCATCCATGGGATTTTCCAGGCAAGAGTACTAGAGTGGGGTGCCGTTGCCTTCTCCGACCAGGAAGGCTACAAAGATGAAAAGTTTAAATCCCATCTTTGACTAATGGTAGAGAGAGTCATGGATTTGTTATAATGTGTTGACACTTGCTCTTGCATAAGTACACAAAATGCCCCGGGAACAGGACAGAACAACATGGGTGAAGGGCAGCAAAGGTGACATAATTTGGGTCCTTTATGCATAAAGTCACTGTCAGACAGTGACAGAGCAAGACCATTGAGGCAATGCAGAAATGCCCAACAGACTACAGTATGCCCCGAGTGTGGCCTACTATGGCCTCTGGATACTATCCTGGGAAGAGAACACAATAGGGAATGTTTAAGGAAGGGAATAACAGAATCAGATTTTCATTTTAAAGTGCAATTGATCATTCTTCTGGACCTTAAACAGGCTCTTTCATCAATACTTTTTTCACACAGTGTATCCTCAATGAAGCATAGAAGAGGCGATCAGTCCCTTCCCATTGGGATTTGACTCCCTGAGACAAGTGTTTGCATCAAAGGTGAAGTTGTAAACACACTTTCACTTCTGTCAGGCTTACATGAGGAGGAGCCTCGGGATTCTTTCTCTAAGTGCTACCTAAGTTGAAACTCTTGGATTTTAGTTTTATGCCTGCAATACAAGAGGAGTATCAGTTCTCTCTGGTATGCAAGCTGTGACCTCACACTTCAGGTTCTTATTTAACTCCTTGTAACACTGGAATAATTTGTTAACATGTATCTTGTAAAACACTCATTGTACTGTGTTCAGGGCTCTTTTTACCTTTTAATGCCCTCCACATTATGGTCCAATGTGCCCAATGGAGAAAAACAATGGAGATTTAACTCATAAAGCTCTTGCTCTTAAACATGGTATGTTATGTTGGTAGCTGGAGAAGATGTGGATGAGAAATACACACTACTAAAGTGGCAGCAGAAAGGATGGGATTCAAAACAGAAGAGGGTGCAGAAGAGTGGAAGAAGGCCCTGGAATCGAGACCAATTTCCTCTGAAGAGGAGAGAGTAAGGGACAAGAGATATGCACCTGAGTTTCTAGCTTAAGACAACCTACTGGCACCTGCCTGTCCTCTGAAGCAGAAGTGATCATCCAGAAAGCTGGCACAAGTTGAGGTAGGTGCGCAAGGAGAGCAATGAAGATCTGGAGTCGTCTGTAAGATGAGTCTCAGAGCCAGAGACCACAGTCTCTGGAGGTAGGCAAACTAGGGATTACATTTCAGCTGTGCCATCTACTGCCTGAGGGACTGTATTAGCAAGCTAGGGAAACACTATAAACGAGGCAGAATGTTCCAAGTGTCAGGTACCGAGCTGGTGCACAACAATCTCCTCTGCTGCTGCTGCTACTTCTATCATTACTAGGAAAGTTTAATGTGATTCTGAGGTTACAGACTATGGCTTCTGAAGACACCAAACGATACAATCTTTCTTCTGGAGAACTCTGCTATTGAAGTACAGGGACAGAGAATGAATTACTGGACTGATCCACCTTGAGGTGCATATAACGGCAGATGGAAACACAAGAATCTCAGTTGCATCCTAATTCTCCTTCCATGACTAGAAAGGGAACTGTGGCTCAGAAGGGAAGTTCTAAGCAGTAAGTGTGGCCCCTTCACGCAGGAATCCAAGAGAATGAAGAAGCATACCTACCTGGGCATTTACTTCCTGTTACTGAAACAACTGATTCTGACACCAATAAGCTATATTAAGATTTTGAAAATTAACAGAACAAATGAAAAACAGACTTGCTGCTGCTTTTACAAGTAACCTTTAACAACAACAACAAAAAATTTTTTCACAAAAGATGTTCCCAAGTAGGAGGAGACCGTGTCATTGGTTACTTCCAACATCCTACCACCATCTTACAAATGAGAAACCCTAGAGGGGTTAATGACTTTCAGGTTCACCCTTTAGAGCAATGGCTGCCCATTTAAACTGTGAGGCTAAGAGTTCCTGGAAGAATCTCGGACCTTCAACCACTTTACAAATACAGGTAAGAGTATTAGCCTATTCCCAAGGAATAGGAAGCTGCCGGGTTGGCCACTAGCCACTGTAGGGTCAGAAGGTGGCATCCCCTAGACCCACTGGTAAATTCATGACTTGATAAATGGATGGCACCTACTTTGATCTCTTCCCCTGGATGCGTGTTTCAGCTCCTACTGCCTTTTACTGGCACCCCTGTGCAGGCACAAGCAACATAACAACAAGGGCTGCAGTCCTGTGGGCAGGTGAGGAGCCTATCCCTGACCCCCTGCACCCCAGGAGGAACAGTGCTCCTCTACTGCCCCCAAAGCTAATACCATTCCTTCAAATGCCAATAGGAGCCCTGGTGAGTCTGTTTCAGCCCTGATTCAAACATAAGGTTCTCAATGGTCCATGTGTGATATTTCTGTACCAGAATAATCATTTGTGGACCCTAAGTTTTAGCTTTAAAGATATTATTTTGTGAAGTTCAATTATTAGCATATTACTCATTTTTGCTGTAACATTTTTTACTTAAGTGAAAGTTACTTCTAGGCCACAATTATAAAAAACTGTTACAAAAACAAAACAATGCTATTAATTCTACCTAGATACTCTTACTGGATCAACAAAAAGTTGATCACCCACACATATTACCGACACCTCAAACTCAACATTTCACAAAGTGAATTCATTCTTTTCCTTTCAAATCTTCTCTATTAACTTGTGAAAAACTTCAAGTTTACTCGTCTATAAAGTGGAGATAATAATAATTCTTAAACCTAAATGGGGTTATTATGAGAAATGAATGAAATAATGTATGCAGGGTGCTTAATAAGTGGCAGTAATACAATAGGAACTGGCTGTATTTGTTATTTCTGTTCTCAGTGCAAAGAATGCTGAGCTCTAGTACTGCTTTGCATTGAAAGAAGGATTCCAATCGCAATAACATTTGGGTGTCTAAAGAGAGTGGGGGCTGGAACGGAGAACGTAATGGACATCAGATTACCCATGCAACTAGACAGTAAATGTGTGTTTTGCAAACACTTCTATTTGAAGAAAATAAAGTTAGATAGTGGTTAAAAATGTAAATATATAGCACTTCAAAAAGGAAAGAATGGATTCCGCAGGCCACTTGAACTGAAATGGAGCCCTTCATAAATGTTTGCTGTGCAGGTGCCTGTGCTCACAAATACTGTTTAGACTGAATTCAAATGTGTCCTGGAAAACACAGATAACCTGATATTGTTTAGATATTTCTACAAATTGAGAAACTCATATTAATAGTGGAGAAGGTGATGACACCCCACTGCAGTACTCTTGCCTGGAAAATCCCATGGATGAAGGAGCCTGGTGGGCTGCAGTCCATGGGGTCGCAAAGAGTCAGACACGACTGAACGACTTCACTTTCACTTTTCACTTTCATGCACTGGAGAAGGAAATGGCAACCCACTCCAGTGTTCTTGCCTGGAGAATCCCAGGGATTGGGGGAGCCTGGTGGGCTGCCATCTATGGGGTCGCACAGAGTTGGACACGACTGAAGCGACTTAGCAGCAGCGGCATGTTAACAGCCAGAATCTGCAAAAGCTATCAGAGGCCAAACATATGAAGTAAACTGCTAAGATTAAGGTATAAACTAAAGAAACTAAACACACATCTGAGCTGCCAGATACAGCTCACACCAACTCAATTTCTGGAAACTGAGTTCTGACAGTTTCAGACGACATGAGAACAATTAAGAAATGAGGCCAGGAGATGCAGGGTTGCCCATACAATGGCTGTGGCAGTTGGCCTCAGTCTTGTCAAGAAATCACCTTGTGTGTACAAACACCGTTCACAGCTGCGCGCAGCATAAAGGCCATTTATTCTCGATGGAGGCTCATGGAGACTCCTGGGAAGGGGTGAATTCCCAGCACACTTTCTACCTACTACACTTTTCCATAATCCAAAGCTTCTCCTTACTCCCAGCTTTAGAAATCATTCTGCCTCATCAATTAGGACCACCTAGATTAAGTGTAAGATGAGATAAAAGGCCATGACCTTTCCTCCCAGGCTATCGGAAGCTGACAAGAAACAAAAAGACACACTAACAACCAAATGATTTCTTATGAACCGTTTTTTTGGTTTTGCCAGAGTGGAAAGTAAAACTGAATCCTTAATAGTAATGAAAACTGTGGTAAAACAGACACAAAATCTACCACTTTAAAGCATGTGCCCCAGCGTCACTACCCCTTTTTTATACTTAGGTTTATATCACCATTCTGGAAGAATAAAATTCACCCCTGGGGACTTCCCTAGCAGTCGAGGGACATGGTTCGATCCCTGGTGGGGGAACTAAGATCACATATGCTGCAGAGCAACTAAGTTCATGAGCTGCAACTACTGAGCCCCAGTGTTATAACAAAGCCCCAACACAACTACTGAGCCCCAGCACCATGACTACTGAGCCCCAGCATCACAAGTACTGAGTCTCAGCACCACAACTACAGAGCCCCAGCACCACAACTCAGAATCCATATGCTGCAACGAAAGATGCCCCCTGACTCAACAAAGACGCCCATGTGTCCACAGCTAAGATCCGGTAGAGCCAATACAAACACAAATTCACCCTTTTAAATAAGTGCACGAATTCAGTGGTTTTTAGTATATTCAGAGTTGTACAACCATAATTACTATTTAATTTCAGAATCTTTGTAAGAAACCCAAAAGAAACCCAAGTCATTAAGCAGTCACACCCACCACCAGTCCATGGTAACCACAAATCTACTTCTGTCTCTTTAGATTTGCCTATTCTGGACATTTCACATAAATGAAATTATACATAGGTGGCTTCTGTGTCTGCCTTTCACTTAGAACCTTAAAGTGTTTCAAGTTCATATACTAGCACAAATCAGTCCTTCACTCCTTTTTCTAGCTGAATACTGTTCTATTGTGTGAATAAAACACAATTTAACTATCTACCCCATTGAAGGACATTTGAGCTCACAAGCTTAAGGGCAGTTTTACAAACATCAGGCTCATGTGGTTCTTGAACAAAACATTGTTCTAGTTGAGGATAGAAAAAATCAACACATTTCTTTACCTGGAGAGGTATTTATTTCTACCTCCAACTTTCTGGCATTCCCAAAAGTGGTTCCTCACAGTTCATGCCCTAAATCTGATATAATACCTCCTATCTAAGTAGTTACTGACGCTTGAGCTTAGAGTCATAAATACACGTTCCTGCAATCATTTCCCATATTAGATCCCAGCTCAGGCTCAAAACATTCCGGGAGAACAGAGACTATTGCTTGCCTGCATGCAGCACAATTCCTGGTCCCACTAGGGTCTCAGTTAATTATGCATCAAAAGAGTAAGAATCAGGTGCTAATTCTTAAGTCATTTAGTACTAAAATTGTGCCAAAAGTTAAACGGAGAAAAGATACATACTAATAAAATGCTACTCTGTTAGCAAAAGTATGTTAAAAAACAAACCAGCTGGAAAACCCCTTATGACACTGATGTATCCTCTCCTAGGGAAGGGTAAGCTATGCTAGTTGAAAGGCATGTGAAAAGAACTTGTGCCGGGGCAGAGTGGGAATGCACAAAACAGCATTTGCTTTAAAAACCCATGACAGACGTAAGCACTACAGTAAACAATTTCAAACGAAAATCTGTCTCAGAAGCTATCCTGATGGCATGTGCTTAAAGGAAAGCAAATCCATCCTGCACAGGGAAGAGCACCATACTGTATTTGTATAGGAAATAATGAACTAGCTCCAGCTAATGTTCGAAAAATTCTTAAAATTACTTCTGAGGCTCATGACATGACATGATTGGACACCTGACCACAGCACACTGAACAGTTCCAATGTAGCCATTTTCTGCCTATAAAAGTGAAGACACACTATACTATGGGTGGAGCTGTGATTATAGTACTTTTCCAATTATATCAAGCATGTACCGTAACAAGATGAGGAGGGAATGGCTATTATGAAATGGATCAAGTAAACACCACCACAGTTAAAAAGGTTGTGGCAAGGAGACACAGTATGCCAGAAAAAGGAAATAATATCCTAAGTAATACCCCAAGGTTCTCAGTATTTTTTTTTTTTTTTTGCTGTTTAATTACATGTTTTACTCTTATGAACTAATATATAGTCTATTCCAGTTTTAGAAAGAAAAGGTAGAGCTGGCATAATGGTGCCATGAAAACTGTGTTGGTATTAGACCCAATTTCAAGTTATAGTTATGAATCCCTTAATTTTCAATCTTAGATTTCACAAGCAAATTGTGACATCAAAACAGCCCCAAGGAATTGAAAAGAGGCAAAAATACTGATTTCAGGAATTGCTCCTATGTGGGGGAAAACATCAACTCACAGGTGGCAGAAATACAAACTACCTCCAGTTTTAACACTTTACAATTTATCTTTCATATGGTGATAACTTTTCCACTGAAGTATAAAGAATAAAAAATTATCTACAAAGATGATTTTATAAGGCTTCTTCTATTTCTAGGTCTATTGTTCCTTCATTTCTCTTAAACAAATAAACCAAACAATGCATCACTTCCGTTTTATGCCACTGTGTCTACCTTCTCAGAGAAGCAGATACACAAACATGAGCTAGCCTATGAATAAGTCTAGAATCCAGGCACAGAACAGTCATGGTTTCATTCTTATCTTCCAAAAAGAAGTGACACTGACGAGTGGTGATCCTGTACTTGACTGCCTTTGTATCTCTGAAACACACAAGCTGTCATACAACCCCCTGGGTTTCTGTAGTTAAGTGAGCTGAGGGTGTCACGTGTCCCTCTTCCCACACCATCAGTTATGACAGGCCTTCTGACCACCTCCACAGCATGAATTTTCAGAGGATGGAGATGGCACAATTCTAGGTAGTGTTTAAGAATTCTCTTGGTGATCCAAAACTCAAAGATGAGGTATTATGGTTTTTAGATGAAGTCATCAACTACCAGGTGGCTGCAGTCACAGAGTCCAGAATTCAAACATACTGTCGTCATGTGGTGACCTCCACGACCTCGGCCAAATTATTTACCTTTTATAAATCAGTCTCCTTGTGCAAAGTGCAAATAGTATCTACTCAGACGTGCCATTTGGTGATTAAAGTATATAAAATGCTGATTATAGCACAATGCCTGGCACATTGTTTACCTAATGAATAATCACCATGCTCATAACAGAGTACAGTATTCATAAAAAGATTTTGGGACCATAATACTAATGATCATTTAATGGAAGTTTAGAAATAAACTTTAGGGAAAAGACTAAAACAGCACACTATTAATTTAAAATGAAAATGAAGGTCACTCAGTCGTGTCTCACTCTTTGCGACCCCACGGACTATACAGTCCATGGGATTCTCCAGGCCAGTATACTGCTTTTCCCTTCTCCAGGGGATCTTCATATTTAAAACCTTAAAACCCATAAAATTCAATGCAGTCAAGTAAAGGTTCACAGCTGATTTTGTGATGTTTAATCTATGCAACACAAAAATCACTGATTTATAAACTCAGTAATCTATTAGTTATGTTCAATAAAATCAGGTGAAAAGCATATAATTCAGGGTATGTTAAAAATAATTTATCTCAAAATAAATAGATAAGAAATAATATTTTAAGGATCTTACAATAATCACTATGAAGTCCAAGCTCATTTATTTTCATTTTTAAGAAAGTTCAATGTATACAGAATTCACCACTATATATATCTACATAAGCCAATCTTTTTGCAATGAATACAGCATTTCTAAATATGGCTTTTTTAAAATATACTGTGCCTATTATTGCTTCTTATAATTCACTTATAATTACTCCTTTTGTATTTCCTTTACCTTTACTTTTTCATTTAAAATTTTCTTCAGTTAAATTAAGTAACTATTTGATTTATATGCAATGGACAGCATTTTCAGCTCTGCTATTTTTTGGTGGAATTATATACCAAGCCATTAGGTTGTTGCTCTTTAGTCACTAAACTGTGTCAGACTTTGGTGACCCCATGGACTGCATGCAGCCTGCCAGGCACCTCTGTCCATGAGACTTCCCAGGCAAGGATATTGGAGAAGGTTGCCATTTCCTTTTCCAGGGGATCTTCCCAGCCCAGGGAATGAACTTGCATCTTTGCATTGCAGGAGGTCTCCTGCACTGCAGGCAGATTCTTTACCACTGAGCCACCAGGGAAACCTCTACATGGGCAGATTTCCTTTTATTATCAAAAATTAAAAATATTATTCTTTTTTGGTAAATCAATGTCATCCTAAGTACATTTCTTATATCAGAAAAGAAGTATATGTGTAGAAAACTTAACCATACCTTCAAAGACATCTGTCATTTTGCAGATATGGGCAAATGTAGCTCCAGTTGCCCAGGTGTATACTACATCCATTAAGTGAGGTTTAAATGAGCTTAGATAAGTCTCCTCATCAATTTCCAACTTGGCTTCTGCTGAAACTTTTGCAATTCTTTTAGCACATTCCTTTGAAAAGAAAAGATATGCTTCAAATTTCTTATTTATGATCTCCCATATCACTTTCTCTTTAGGCTTCCAAAGCCAGTATTCTACAAGTTTCCTTTTTCTTCCTTAATAGTATGCCTAAAATCTGGATGTTCTGCTTCTAAGTAGCCACACTGCCTGACCCATTGTTCAGTAATCAAACAGCAAAGCTTTTTCACTACATTAATTAGAAAAAACAAATCAAGAACATGATTTTCACCCAGTAATACCATTTGTACAATAACCAAAACTCTTCATTAAAACTATTCAAGAGTGACATTTAACTAATCTATGTTTCATTAACAAAACAAAGACACAATAACAAAACAGCCTTAGAGAAATAAAAATCCTATGGCAAAATGATGCTTTTCTCCAACAAAGCTTTAAAAAAAGGTACATTTTAAGATTTTCTTTTCCTGACAATAAGAAGTTAGAGTCATTCTTTTCCCCTGGTAACTAAACCAGGCCTATAAAAACTTCACTGGTTCTGGAGTTTAAACTTCTTAGTAACATGAAAAAGTGCTAAATATTCCATTAAAGAGATCATTTTTATGATTCACTTTTCATTCCTCTCTTGCAATAAAAAAAGAGACCAATTCATTATGATGAACCAAGGATCCGCAAACCCTGGGATCTAATACCTGATGATCTGAGGTGGAGCTGATTAAAAATAACAGGAAGTGAAGTCGCTCAGTCGTGTCCGACTCTTTGCAACCCCATGGACTGTAGCCTACCAGGCTCCTCCCTCCATGGGATTCTCCAGGCAAGAGTACTGGAGTGGGTTGCCATTTCCTTCTCCAGGAAATCTTTCCGACCCAGGGATCGAAGCCGGGTCTCCTGCATTGGAGGCAGACGCTTTAACCTCTGAGCCACCAGGGAAGCAACAGAAGTGCACACTAAATGTAAAATTATCCCCAAACCATCTGCCCACCTTACTCTGAAGGTGAAATATTTGTCTTCCATAAAACTGGTGCCTGGTATCAAAAAGACATGTCTTTGAGGATCCAGAGATAATCTTAAAACCTGATTTTTAAATTTATTATAAACTAGGATAGAAAAATGTAAAACAAATTGAACTAACTCTATGTATCAAGATGCCATTCTTAACATCAAGGAAAACAGTGCGTGCACCGAATTGCTGATACAGTTTATCTACACTATGCAATGGCAAATCTGTACTCAAAGTAACTCTACAAAACTTATTATTTTGGTGAGGGAGATGGTTTCATTTTTAAAATAAAAATTTAAAAATGATGTTATCAAAATAGTATTAAGTGACTAAACTAACATCAAATGATACATTTAATTTGAAGAAAGCTGTCTCTGTGGAATGAAGATACTATGATTCAGTTCAGTTCAGTCACTCAGTCATGTCTGACTCTTTGCGACCCCATGAGTCGCAGCACGCCAGGCCTCCCTGGCCATCACCAACTCCCAGAGTTCACTCAGACTCACGTCCATCGAGTCAGTGATGCCATCCAGCCATCTCATCCTCTGTCGTCCCCTCCTCTTCCTGCCCCCAATCCCTCCCAGCATCAGTCTTTTCCAATGAGTCAACTCTTCGCATGAGGTGGCCAAAGTACTGGAGTTTCAGCTTTAGCATTAGTCCTTCCAATGAACACCCAGGACTGATCTCCTTTAGGATGGACTGGTTGGATGTCCTTGCACTCCAAGTGACTCTCAAGAGTATTCTCCAACACCACATTTCAAAAGCATCAATTCTTTGGCACTCAGCTTTCTTCACAGTCCAACTCTCACATGCATACATGACCACAGGAAAAACCATAGCCTTGACTAGACGGACCTTTGTTGGCAAAGTAATGTCTCTGCTTTTGAATATACTATCAAGAGTATTCTCCAACACCACATTTCAAAAGCATCAATTCTTTGGCACTCAGCTTTCTTCACAGTCCAACTCTCACATGCATTCATGACCACAGGAAAAACCATAGCCTTGACTAGACGGACCTTTGTTGGCAAAGTAATGTCTCTGCTTTTGAATATACTATCTGGGTTGGTCATTAACTTTCCTTCCAAGGAGTAAGCGTGTTTTAATTTCATGGCTACAATCACCATTTGCAGTGATTTTGGAGCCCCAAAAAATAAAGTCTGACACTGTTTCCACTGTTTCCCCATTTATTTCCCCTGAAGTGATGGGACCAGATGCCATGATCCTCGTTTTCTGAACATTGAGCTTTAAGCCAACTTTTTCACTCTCCTCTTTCACTTTCATCAAGAAGCTTTTTAGTTACTCTTCACTTTCTGCCATAAAGGGTGGTATCATCTGCATATCTGAGGATATTGATATTTCTCCCGGCAATCTTGATTCCAGCTTGTGCTTCATCCAGCCCAGCATTTCTCATGATGTACTCTGCATGTAAGTTAAATAAGCAGGGTGACAATATACAGCCTTGACATCCTCCTTTTCCTATTTGGAACCAGTCTGTTGTTCCATGTCCAGTTCTAACTGTTGCTTCCTGACCTGCATATAGGTTTCTCAAGAGCCAAGTCAGGTGGTCTCTGATTAGACTGTCACAAATGTTTATTTCACAATGTACTTTTCTTAAAATATGTAGTTCAGAAAAATCTTACCTGCATTTGACGAAGTGGTCCTGCTAACTGCTCTGTTAATTTGGGCATCTCACTAGACTATAAAAGAAAGGGAAGATTATATACAAAACCCAAGTTTAAAATGCATTATATACTATTTACTTTTACAAACAAAACAAAGCTTTCATGATTTCCATTAATTTCAAATTATAAGACCTCAGTCATTAGCATTTAAAGTTTCTAATTAACTTAAATATGTCAGCAAAATTATCATTCCTGTCATCCTGAATTAGACTATTCTTTTATATTTCAGAGGAAATACTGCACTGCTGAATTTGCAAAGTGTGCTAAATTAGCTCTTTTTTTGTGACCATAAATGGAACTGAAGGAAAACAAATATTGTAAACATGCATAGTAGTTTAGTTACATCAACATTTATAAACTGTTATACCATACTTTGATTTTTTTAAACAGTTTGACTTCTAGGCAACTTTTAACCTGTGAAAACTAAAAATCTTGGATAAATTACACTGGAAGTAATGCCTTCAATTTTAATCTTACCTAGGTATTTCTAACTCTCTAACCACTTTGAAAAGTGTTAGCTGCTTAGTCATGTTCTACTCTTCGCAACCCCAGGGACTGTAGCCCTGTAGCCTACTCTGTCCATGGAATTCTCAGGAAGGAACACTGGAGTGGGCTGCCATTCCCTTCTTCAGATCTCCCCAACCCAGGGACTGAACCCAGGTCTCCTGCACTGCAGGCAGATTCTTTACCCATCTGAGCCACTAAGGAAGCCCGTTTGAAGACAAAAATTTAAATGAGTTTCACTGTTCTTACTGTTTTCTTTCCATTACTGAAAAGTCCATCAATTTCTCAATTAGAAAAATTAACAGTTTAAGATCTATTACTAACCAATCTAATCAACTTGGACAAGCTGCTTCAATTCTGTGTGTTGGTTTCTTAACACTCTAAGGCACTCAAAACCTACAGACCTGTGATTAGTATAAAGATATTATTAGGTTGGTATAAAAGCAATTTCAGTTCTGCATTGTTGAATTATGCCATTTGATATTGGAATACATTCAAATGTGGTTCTGTTATACATCATTTTAATGCTCACTTCTTGCTTTATAAAGCTTTTTGCTAATGAATTATTACTTGCTGTTTATTTTATTTGTATTTTAGACTATGGAAATAATGTTAGATGAAAAGCTATTTCAAGCAAATTTCTTATTCAAGTTCAAAAGGAGTGATAAAGCAGTGGAGACAACTCACAACATCAACAATGCATTTTACCCAGGAACTGCTAATGAACATACAGTGCAGTGCTGGTTCAAGAAGTCAGCAAAGACAACAAGAGCCCTGACGATGAACAGAGCAGTGACTGACCATCAGAAGTTGACGACAACCACCTGAGAGGATCACTGAAGCTGATCCTCTTCCATCTACACAAGAAGTTGCCTAAGAACTCAACGGTGACCATTCTACACTCATTTGGCATTTGAAGGAAATTGAAAGGGTGAAAAAGCTAGATAAGTGGGTGCCTCATGAGCTGACCAAAAATCTGGATATTCGTCATTTTGAGATGTCATCTTCTCTTCGTCTACCCAACAACAACGGACCATTTCTCGACTGGATTGTGATGTGCAACGAAAAGTGGATTTTATATGACAGTCAGAGACAACTAGCTCACTGGCTGGATGCAGAAAAAGCTCTAAGGCACTTCCCAAACCCAAACTTGCTCCAAAAAAAGGGGTCCTGGTCACTGTCTGGTGGTCTGCTGCTCGTGTGGTCCATGACAGCTTTCTGAATCCCGGTGAAACCATTACCTCTGGGAAGTATGCTTCCCAGAAGCAAGTCAATGAGATACACCCAAAACTGCAATGCCTGCAGCAGGTACTGGTCAACAGAAAGGGCCCAGCAACGTTTGACTGCATGTTGCACAAACAATGCTTCAAAAGCTGAACGAACTGGGCTGCAAAGTTTGGCCTCATCTGCCATATTCCCCTGACCTCTCACCAACTCACTACCACTTCTTCAAGCATCTTGACAACTTTTTGAAGGGAAAATGCTTCCACAACCAGCATGATGCAGAAAATGCTTTCCATGAGTTCATCCAATCCCAAAGCATGGATTTCTATGCTACAGGAATAAACAAACTAATTTCTCATTGGCAAAAATATGTTAATTGTAATGGTTCCTATTTTGATTAATAAAGATGAACTTGAGCCTAGTTATAATGATTTAAAATTCAGGGTCCGAAACGGTAATTACTTTTGTACCAATCTAATATTAAGGAGCAATTAATTTTGATAAAGGTAGACTTACTATACAAAAAATTATTACAAGAAATGTGTGTATATTGCGTGAGACAGGATTTATAGTAATTATAGGTAAATTAAATAAAAAACCAAACTACAGGCTAGTTGTAACAGATCTGCCTTTAAGCATCAGTATTTATATAGGACTTAGTTTTGATGTGTATCAGGTATATATTATATAATAAATTATGAACCAGGTTCTGTGTTATTCCTGTTAAAACAAAAAAATCATGGTAAGTATTGAGAAAGCAAAATGGCCAGAATGAACGCAATATCTCAGTTTAGTGAAAAACACGCAAGACTGTAAGTCTTTGATACTGCATCCATTCCCTGGCCACCAGTTACGGATCCCTTCCTCTCTCCTGGTCGTTATAAGTAGAAGGTACTGGTCATGATATAAGTAAGTTAAGGGTCTGTCATTTTACCAACACGCTCCCACCAGGTACATGCAGTTTGCCCCCCGTCTCTCCTTTAGGTCTTGATTCAAATTTTACTCTATCAGTGAGGCTTTTTCTAATCATCTTATTTAAAATAGTAAATGCAGCCCCTCAAAATGACTTCTATTTGCCTCCTTTGCTTCACTTTTCTCCAAACCCCTCGTCCTTCTGACATAATATGTCTATTCTTGATTTCTTTATCTTCATTGACTAGCATACACAAAAGTATCATGAAAGCAAAAAATTCTGTTTTCTCTCTCAGGTCTTGGTCTCTGCACTACACACAGTGGGTGATTAATAAGCATTTGAAAGACACTTTTTATTTATATTATAAAGACTGTGTAATCCTGTATTTCTTTTAATGATATAAAAATAAGGGCACAGTTTTAGAAATAACACATTTTAAAATAGAAATTATCAGCACTGATAACCAATATCTTACTATATTCACCTTCTTCTCTGGCTAGAAAATAACTTTTAAAAGTATCAACAACATTCCGTGTTACTTTCAACACCATTGTCCATTTTGACGTTGAAGGCCCCACTGTAAGAATGGTGACGGTACACGCAGCACAGTGTGGCTTCACTGAACAAACCTTGACGACACACAGTGACACCCTGCCCCAAATTTAACAACTATGGTTTGGTGAAGCCCAAATCCTGTGAAGAGGTAACACACCTGGCCTCTCAAAAGACAGGATTTCTGTTGTGCCAAATTAAAAACAAAAAACAAAACACAGCATAAGAAATTAGCCAGGAGACAAAGTCTGCCATAGGCAGAAGATCATCAACCCCCAAACAATCTGTAAACCTTAGAACTGTGCAAAGAAAATCTGACAAATGTTCTTAACAATTGTCTCAGAAATTAACATAGTAAGATTTTGAACCTAAGAAAAACAGCCTAACATAATATTTCATAAAGAAATCCATTCCTCACAAGCGGATTAAATTATTTCATAACCACGCAGCAGGCATTCTTAGGGAGAGCATAAATCATTTTTCAGTTAGTGTCCTACTTGTTATCATTGCCACTATAGTAGTAATGTTAATCCGTAATCAGAGAGCTTAAAGAAAAGTGTCCACATCTATTTCAAGAAGTTATGTAACTGATCTGATTAATAAGGAAATAGTTAATAGATAAATAGATCAATGGCAGAACTGCAAAAACAAATTTGTCCTACACAATTTACTTTTTAAAAATTTCAACTAAGTATATATGATAAAAGGTCATCTAAAAATTTACATAACATTAAATTATTTTTAGAAGGCGAATGTCCTTGTCTTACTCTTACTGCATCAATTTTATACACAATGAATAAAATCTTGAATTTGAAATGCGAAACATGTGTTTTACTCTTTTAAACAAACACTGGCTTCTGAATTAAAGTAAAGGGCTTCCCAGGTGATGTAGTAGTGGTGAAGATTCCACCTGCCAATGCAGGAGATGCAGGTTTGATCCCTGGGGTCGAGAAGATCCTCTGAAGCAGGAAATGGCAACCCACTCCAGTATTCCTGCCTGGAAAATTCCATGGACAGAGGAGCCTGGTGGGCCACAGTCCACGGGTTTGTAAAGAATCAGATGCGATTGAGCACAAAGGATGATTAGTGTCCTCACAATCCATCTAGCACTTCATTTTTCTTTCTTAGAACTGCTGAAACTCAACTAACTACTCACTTGAAAAGATTACTGATGAAAATCTTATGGCCATTACCTCAAATCTTGCCTATGAAAACAAAGATTTCAGCTGCTAGTATTGATATAATCAGCTGCCTCATAGTTACTCTCCAAAACTGAGAAGACATGTATTAATTCAGTCTCACTCTCTTTGCATTTTCACTAGTCTGCCGAATTTTCGTTTTCTTTTTTCTTCTAGGACTGACTAAGCCAGACCTTCAAATAATGCACTGGGTTATACAACAAATTTATAACTTAGAATGTGACTAATAATGATTGTCTATAAATAAAATTCTATTTATTCTTTTCTGATAATATACCTATTAATATGTAAAAACGAAAGTCATTTTATAATTTAAAAATCAATAGGGGAAACCGGAGAAACAGCAGAAGGAGGGTGTCTTGAATCACTCTTGCTGGTTTGAAAAATGGAGGAAGGAGGCCGGGAGCTGAGGAATGTGGGAAGACACTGGAAAAGGGGTTGGTCCTAAGATGGCGGAGGAATAGGACACGGAGACCACTTTCTCCCTCACAAATTCATCAAAAGAACATTTCAATGCTGAGTAAATTCCACAAAACAACTTCTGAATGCTGGCAGAGGACATCAGGAACACAGAAAAGCAGATTATTGTCTTCAAAAACAGTGAACCTCTCTGGGTGTACCTCAAAGTGGAGAAATTTTTCATCTTTAACATACATGTTTTATCATCGGTACTATATAGATGGAGAAGTCTTGAGGCTACTGTAAAAATAAAACTGAAGACCAGAAGCAGGAGGCTTAAGTCCAAATCCTGAGAACATCAGAGAAACCCTGAATCCAGGGAACATTAATCGTTAGGAGCTCATCAAACGCCTCCATACCTACACTGAAACCAAGCACCACCCAAGGGCCAACAAGTTCCAGAGCAAGACATAACACGCAAATTCTCCAGCAACATAGGAACACACCACTGAGCTTCAATATACAGGCAGCTCAAAGTTACTCCAAAACCATTGTATCTCATAGCTCATTACTGAACACTTCGTTGCACTCCAGAGAAGAAATCCAGCTCCACCCACCAGAACTCTGACACAAGCCTCCCTAACCAAGAAACCTTGACAAGCCACTGATACAACCCCACCCACAGTGAGGAAACTCCATAATAAAGAGAACTCCACAAATTTCCAGAATATAGAAAGGCCACTCCAAACACAGCAATATAACCAAGATGAAGAGACAGAGGAATATCCAGCAGATAAAGGAACAGGAGAAATGCCCACCAAACCAAAGAGGATAGGGAATCTACCTGAGAAAGAATTCCGAATACTGATAGTGAAAATGATCCAAAATCTTGATATCAAAATGGAATCACAGATAAATAGTGTGGAGACAAGGATTGAGAAGATGCAAGAAAGGTTTAACAAGGTTTATTTAGATGAAATAAAAGAGTCAATATATAATGAATAATGCAATAAATGAGATCAGAAACACTCTGGAGGCAACAAATAGTAGAATAATGGAGGCAGAAGATAGGATTAGTGAAATAGATAGAATGGTAGAAATAAATGAATCAGAGGAAAAAAGAAAAATGAATTAAAAGAAATGAGGACAATCTCAGAGACCTCCAGGACAATATGAAATGCTCCAACATTCGAATTATAGGAGTTCCAGAAGAAGAAGACAAAAAGAAAGACCATGAGAAAATACTTGAGGAGATAATAGTTGAAAACTTCCCTAAAATGGGGAAGGAAATAATCACCCAAGTCCAAGAAACCCAGAGAGTTCCAAACAGGATAAACCCAAGGCGAAACACCCCAAGACACATATTAATCAAATTAACAAAGATCAAACACAAAGAACAAATATTAAAAGCAGCAAGGGAAAAACAACAAAATAGATAGAATGGTAGAAATAAATGAATCAGAGGAAAAAAGAAAAATGAATTAAAAGAAATGAGGACAATCTCAGAGACCTCCAGGACAATATGAAATGCTCCAACATTCGAATTATAGGAGTTCCAGAAGAAGAAGACAAAAAGAAAGACCATGAGAAAATACTTGAGGAGATAATAGTTGAAAACTTCCCTAAAATGGGGAAGGAAATAATCACCCAAGTCCAAGAAACCCAGAGAGTTCCAAACAGGATAAACCCAAGGCGAAACACCCCAAGACACATATTAATCAAATTAACAAAGATCAAACACAAAGAACAAATATTAAAAGCAGCAAGGGAAAAACAACAAATAACACACAAGGGGATTCCCATAAGGAAAACTGCAGATCTTTCAATAGAAGCTCTTCAAGCCAGGAGGGAATGGCAAGACATACTTAGAGTGATGAAAGAAAATAACCTACAGCTCAGATTACTGTACCCAGCAAGAATCTCATTCAAATATGAAGGAGAAATCAAAAGCTTTACAGACAAGCAAAAGCTGAGAGAATTCAGCACCACCAAACCAGCTCTCCAACAAATGCTAAAGGATATTCTCTAGACAGAAAACACAAAAAGGGCATAAAAAACCCGAACCCAAAACAATAAAGTAAATGGCAACGGGATCATACTTATCAATAATTACCTTAAAGGTAAAACGGGTTGAATGCCCCAACCAAAAGGCAAAGACTGGCTGAATTGGATACAAAAACAAGACCCCTATATATGCTGCCTACAAGAGATCCACCTCAAAACAAAGGACACATACAGACTGAAAGTGAAGGGCTGGAAAAAGATATTCCACGCAAATAGAGACCAAAAGAAAGCAGGAGTAGCAATACTCATATCTGACAAAATAGACATTAAAACAAAGGCTGTGAAAAGGGACAAAGAAGGCCACTACATAATGATCAAAGGATCAATCCAAGAAGATATAACAATTATAAATATATATGCACCTAACATAGGAACACCGCAATATGTAAGACAAATGCTAACAAGTATGAAAGGGGAAATTAACACTAACACAATAATAGTGGGAGACTTTAATGCCCCACTCACACCTATAGTCAGATCAACTAAACAGAAAATTAACAAAGAAACGCAAACTTTATATGATACAATAGACCAGTTAGACCTAACTGATATCTATAGGCCATTTCAACCCAAAACAATGAATTTCACCTTTTTCTCAAGTGCGCACGGAACCTTCTCCAGGATAAATCACATTCTGGGCCATAAATCTAACCTTGATAAATTCAAAAAAATCAAAATCATTCCAAGCATCTTTTCTGACCATAACGCATTAAGATTAGATCTCAATTACAGGAGAAAAATTATTAAAAATTCCAACATATGGAGGCTGAACAACACGCTTCTGAANGAAAGAAATCAAAGAGGACACTAATAGATGGAGAAATATACCATGTTCATGGATCAGAAGAATCAATATAGTGAAAATGAGTATACTACCCTAAGCAATTTATAGACTGAATGCAATCCCTATCAAGCTACCAGTGGTATTTTTCACAGAGCTAGAACAAATAATTTCACAATTAATAAGGAAATACAAAAAATCTTGAATAGCCAAAGCAATCATGAGAAAGAAGAATGGAACTGGGGGAATCAACCTACCTGACTTCAGGCTCCACTACAAAGCCAAAGTCATCAAGACAGTATGGTACTGGCACAAAGACAGAAATATAGATCAATGGAACAAAATAGAAAGCCCAGAGATAAGTCCACACACTTATGGACACCTTATCTCTGACAAAGGAGGCAAGAATACACAATGGATTAAAGACAATCTCTTTAACAAGTGGTGCTGGAAAAGCTGGTCAACCACTTGTAAAAGAATGAAACTAGATCACTTTCTAACACCATACACAAAAAAATAAACTCAAAATGGATTAAAGATCTAAACATAAGACCAGAAACTATAAAACTCCTAGAGGAGAACATAGGCAAAACACTCTCTGATATACATCACAGCAGGATCCTCTATGACCCACCTCCCAGAATATTGGAAATAAAAGCAAAAATAAACAAATGGGACCTAATTAAACTTAAAAGCTTCTGCACAACAAAGGAAACTATAAGCAAGGTGAAAAGACAGCCTTCAGAGTGGGAGAAAATAACAGCAAATGAAGCAACTGACAACTAATCTCAAAAATATACAAGCAACTCCTGCAGCTCAATTCCAGAAAAATAAACGAGCCAATCAAAAAATGGGCCAAAGAACTAAACAGACATTTCTCCAAAGAAGACACACAGGTGGCTACAAACACATGAAAAGATGCTCAACATCTCTCACTATCAGAGAAATGCAAATCAAGACCACAATGAGGTACCATTTCACGCCAGTCAAAATGGCTGTGATCCAAAAGTCTACAAGCAATAAATGCTGGAGAGGGTGTGGAGAAAAGGAACCCTCTTACACTGTAGGTGGGAATGCAAACTACTACAGCCACTATGGAGAACAATGTGGAGATTCCTTAAGAAACTGGAAATAGAACTGCCTTATGATGGAATGCAAAAGTAGGAAGTCAAGAAACACCTGGAGTAACAGGCAAATTTGGCCTTAGAATGCAGAATGAAGCAGGGCAAACAATACAGTATACTAACACATATATATGGAATTTAGAAAGATGGTAACAATAACCCTGTATGCGAGACAGCAAAAAGAGACAGATGTATAAAACAGACTTTTGGACTCTGAGGGAGAGGGAAAGGGTGGGATGATTTGGGAGAATGGCATTCAAACATGTATACTATCACGTAAGAAACGAATCGCCAGTCTAGGTCGGATGCAGGATACAGGATGCTTGGGGCTGGTGCACGGGGATGATCCAGAGAGATGGTATGGGGAGGGAGGAGGGAGGGAGGTTCAGGACTGGGAACTCATGTACACCCCTGGCAGATTCATGTTGATGTATGGCAAAACCAATACAGTATTGTAAAGTAAAATAAAGTTAAAAAAAAAAAAAACCAACATGAGAGAGTAGGTGTGACAGCGGGCAAAACATGCATAGGTATACCAACCAGGGGAAGAGAGCTCACAGGTTTTCTGTGACATGGGGGGAAATTCATGACTACATGCAGAAAACTCCAAATTACCAAATGCATCTTATATAAGACAGTTACAAAGGAAACAATAGGCAAGTGGTAGATTAAGCAAAGGACACACTGAAGTATACCAATACAGCAACTAAGAATGCCTTGCCTGCCAAGCCCATCTTTTGAGAGAGGTCACCATTATCTTCATTACCTCCACCATAGTTTGGCCCCAGGTAAATAGCAGGGAGGGAACACAGCTCCATCCATCAACAGAAAACTGGATTCAACATTTACTGAGCATGGCCCCTCAGAACAAGACCCACTATCCCCCTCAGTCAGTCTCTGCCATCAGGAAGTTTCCACGAGCCTTTTATCCTTCTCCATCAGAGGGCAGACAAAGTGAAAACCACAATCACAAAAAACTAACCAATCTAATCACATGGACCACAGCCTTGTCTGTAAGGCTCGGAGAACCGCACTCTGAAAAGGACACTCAGGGACAGCCTCTAGTGGACTGACAAAGTTTATTATCTAACTGCGCAGTTTTATAATTCTCAGGGAATAGAGCGTAAGGCAGACTTGCACGTAGCCATTCCAGATAAACATTAAAGCATTCAAGCATAAAATACAGTTCCCATCGCCCAAGACATAACATAGCTTTGGTGAAACTCTAAAGGGAGTCTTATCGTGAAACAACAGTCCTTGCTCTCAGAAACAGGTGGTCAGAAGGAAGCCTCCAAATGCCTCAAGGCCGGGCGTACGACCCTTGTCATGCATTCCCAGCCTTGGGCACTCGGTGAACGCTCTTAACCCTTTGTTATGCTCGTCCTAGCTTCCAACCTTCGTCATGAGTGGAGCAAATACATTTTCAGTATTTGCTCAAAGCCTTCCAGCTCTTCCACACTTGTCTAACTCAATGAAACTATGAGCCATGCTGTGTAGGGCCACCCAAGAAGGATGGGTATTGGTGGAGAGTTCTGACAAAACGCAGTCCACTGCAGAAGAGAATGGCAAACCATTTCAGTATTCCTGCCTTGAGAACCCCATGAACGGTATGAAAAAGCAAAAAGATAGGACACTGAAAGATGAACTCCCCAAGAAGGTAGGTGCCCTATATGCTACTGGAGATCAGTGGAGAAATAACTCCAGAAAGAATGAAGAGAGGGAGCCAAAGCAAAAACAACACCCAGTTGTGGATGTGATTGGTGATGGAAGTAAAGTCCAATGCTGTGAAGAACAATACTGCATAGGAAGCTGGAATGTCAGGCCCATGAATCAAGGCAAATTGGAAGTGATCAAACAGGACATGGCAGGAGTGAACAGTGACATTTTAGGAATCAGCAAACTAAAATGGACTGGAATGGGTGAATTTAACTCAGATGACCATTATATCTACTACTGTGGGCAGGAATCCCTCAGAAGAAATGGAGTAGCCATCATGGTCAACAAAAGAGTCCGAAATGCAGTACTTGGATGCAATCTCAAAAACTACAGAATGATCTCTGTTCGTTTCCAAGGCAAACCATTCAATATCACAGTAATCCAAGTCTATGCCCCAATCAGTAATGCTGAAGAAGCTGAAGTTGAACAGTTCTAGGAAGAACTACAAGACCTTCTAGAATTAACACCCAAAAAAGATGTCCTTTTCATTATTGGGGACTGGAATGCAAAAGTAGGAAGTCAAGAAACACCTGGAGTAACAGGCAAATTTGGCCTAGGAGTACAAAATGAAGCAGGGCAAAGGCTGATAGAGTTTTGCCAAGAGAATGTGCTGGTCATAGCAAACACCCTCTTCCAACAACACAAGAGAAGACTCTACACATGGACAGATGGTCAACACCAAAATCAGATTGATTATATTCTTTCCAGCCAAAGATGGAGAAGTTCTATACAGTCAGCAAAAACAAGACTGGAAGAGGACTGTAGCTCAGATCATGAACTCCTTATTGCCAAATTCAGACTTAAATTGAAGAAAGAAGGGAAAACAACTAGACCTTTCAGGTATGACCTAAATAAATATCCCTAACAATTATACAGTAGAAGTGAGAAATAGATTTAACGGACTAGATCTGACAGAGTGCCTGATGAACTATGGACAGAATTTGTGACACTGTACAGGAGACAGGGATCAAGACCATCCCCAGGAAAGAAAAGCAAAATGGCTGTCAGAGGAGGCCTTACAAATAGCTGTGAAAAGAAGTAAAAAGCAAAGGAGAACAGGAAAGATATACCCATTCGAATTCAGAGTTCCAAAGAATAGCAAGGAGAGATAAGAAAGCCTTTCTCAGTGATCAGTGCAAAGAAATAGAGGGAAACAATAGAATGGGAAAGACTAGAAATCTCTTCAAGAAAATTAGAGATACCAAGGGTACATTTCATGCAAAGATGGGCTTGATAAAAGACAGAAATGATATGGCCCTAATAGAAGCAGAAGATATTAAAAAGAGGTGGCAAGAATACACAGAAGAACTGTACAAAAAAAGATCTTCATGACCAAGATAATCACAATGGTGTGATCACTCACCTAGAGCCAGACATCCTAGAATGTGAAGTCAAGTAGGCCTTAGGAAGCATCACTATGAACAAAACTAGTGGAGAAGATGGAATTCCAGTTGAACTATTTCAAATCCTGAAAGATGATGCTGTGAAAGTGCTGCGTGCAATATGCCAGCAAATTTGGAAAACTCAGCAGTGGCCACAGGACTGGAAAAGGTCAGTTTTCATTCCAATCCCAAAGAAAGGCAATGTCAAAGAATGCTCAAACCACCTCACAATTGCACTCATCTCACACGCTAGTAAAGTAATGCTCACAATTCTCCAAGCCAGGCTTCAGCAATACGTGAACCATGAACTTCCAGATGTTCAAGCTGGTTTTAGAAAAGGCAGAGGAACCTGAGATCAAATTGCCTACATCCACTGGATCATGGAAAAAGCAAGAGAGTTCCAGAGAAACATCTATTTCTGCTTTATTGACTATGCCAAAGCCTTTGACTGTGTGGATCATAATAAACTGTGGAAAATTCTTCAAGAGATGAGAATACCAGACCACCTGACCTGCCTCCTGAGCAATCTGTATGCAGGTCAGGAAGCAACAGCTAGAACTGGACATAGAACAACAGACTGGTTCCAAATAGGAAAAGGAGTATGTCAAGGCTGTATATTGTACCCTGCTTATTTAACTTATATGCAGAGTACATTATGAGAAATGTGGGGCTGGATGAAGCACAAGCTGGAATCAAGATTGCCAGGAGAAATATCAATAACCTCAGATATGCAGATAACACCACCATTATGGCAGAAAGCGAAGAACTAAAAAGCCTCTTGTTGAAAGTGAGAGAGGAGAGTGAAAAACTTGGCTTAAAGCTCAACATTCAGCAAACTAAGATCCTGGCATTCAGTCCCATCACTTCATGGCAAATAGATGGGGACACAGGAAATAGTGGCTGACTTTATTTTGTGGGGCTCCAAAATCCTGCAGATGGTGACTGCAGCCATGAAATTAAAAGACACTTACTCCTTGGAAGAAAAGTTATGACCAACCTAGACAGCATATTAAAAAGCAGAGACATTATTTTGCCAACAAAGGTCCGTTTAGTCAAGGTTATGGTTTTTCCATTCATTAGTCATGTATGGATGTGAGAGTTGGACTATAAAGAAAGCTGAGCGCCGAACAATTGGTGCTTTTGAATTTTGGTGTTGGAAAAGACTCTTGAGATTCCCTTGGACTGCAAGGAGGTCCAAACAGTCCATCCTAAAGGAGATCAGTCCTGAATGTTCATTGGAAGGACTGATGGCTGAAGCTAAAACTCCAATACTTTGGCCACCTGATGCGAAGAGCTGACTCATTTGAAAAGACACTGATGCTGGGAAAGATTGAAGGCAAGAGGAGAAGGGGATGACAGAGGATGAGATGGTTGGATGGCATCACCGACTCGATGGACATGAGTTTGAGTAAACTCTGGGAGTTGGTGATGGAAAGGGAAGCCTGGCATGCTGCAGTCTGTGGGGCTGCAGAGTTGGATACGACTGAGCGATTGAACTGAACTGCCAACCCCCCTTTTAAAACACGTTGAACAAGGATACCACTTGCTAAAAGGGAAAAGATCTCAGAGTAAGACAGAAGGAAGAAGACAGTTCTAAATCACTTTTAGTTGTTTATCTTTTTTAACCAGCAGGATTGCTACCTGAGGCAAGATTTCTAGGTTAAGCCCTCTTCCCAAAAGACAACACCAAGGCCTAGAAAGTCTATTAGCACCTACCTAGTATGCTCTGCTTCCAGCCCTAACAGACCATGAAATCACCACTAAGTCTTGGTCACCAGGGCCAAGAAGGACAAGGTTCAAGATATTAATAAAACTATCTTTAGGTTTGCACCAATGAAAACTTTAGATATGAGCTGAAGCAGACACTTTCAGTGGCTAGAGAAGTGGCAAAGGCCCCACAAAGATGTAAAATTGTTAGAGCCCAAAATGAAGCTGGCCAGAGAGGTCATTCTTGGTCCTTTTAGATTAGACATGATGATATCAGTAGAACTCATGTTACAGGACTAGCAAGAGTTCCACTTACAGAAACCTTTCTAAACAATGCACAAAAGCAGAAAAGTCACATTTCCTTTAGTATTTCAAGTCCTTCTGCTGTTAAGAGAAAAGAAAATGATATCAGTTCCCATAATGCCCATTTTAGTGTATATTTAGATTAAAATTAAGTGCAGGAATGCTAAATATTTCTTACAAATATAAAAACAGAATTACTCTCCTGTTTCAAATCCTTCATGAGCACAATTACTGAACACAGAATAACAGACCCTTCATAACCCCCACCAGTCCCTCATCTGCTACCAAAGTACTTAAAACTCCCAATGCACACCATGTTTCATGCTCTCTCTGCTATTCATCCTCTGCCTGGAACAGGATTCCCACTTTTTTTTTAATAACTACTATATAAGAGCCACTCATTTCCTCCAAGAAACCTTTCTTGAACAGCTAGTCTGTAGTTATTGCCCTTTCTTTCACCACAAAGGAGCGACCAACAACACTCAATGAATAAATCTGTCTTAGCACCAGCCTTCTTAGAGTAAAATCATCTATAACTATACCTTCTTCCTCTAATATAGTAGATGGGTAGAGGTGGAATAAGACATTTTAAATAGGAATTTTGGTATATTTTTATTACATAAGATACGTTCATAAAAATTCAGAAGTTATAGCTAACAAAAGAAAAACTGCTGGCAAACTCCCATCCTCTCTGGTTGAGATCTCATCTTAATTCATCTTGTATCTCTAACACCCAACAGCAATATCAAGCACAGAGTAAGTTCTCAATTTATTTTTTTAAGCTAAAGTAGAACTTAATTTCTTGAATAATCATTTTGATTTAGTTATCCCAGAAAATATTATATTCACACACTTCATATTTTAAGGACTTCCCTGGTGGCTCAGATGATAAACCATCTGCCTACAATGCAGGAGACCTGGGTTCAATCCCTGGGTCAGGAAGATCTCCTGGAGAAGGAAATGGCAACCTACTCCAGTATTCTTGCCTGGAAAATCTCATGGGCAGAGGAGCCTGGTAGGCTACAGTCCATGGGTTTGCAAAGAGTCAGATACGTCTGAGCGACTTCACTTTCATTTCTTTCCTATTTTAAACATTACATACAAATCCACCTTTTCTGCCCATCACCCCTCAACCCATCATGCACCAAGAATAAGGTTATCACTTTAGTGGCTCCATTAAGAAGTATACTTTAACTATCTTGTGCTTTGACAGTTGTAAAATGCATAAAAATGAAACTAAGGAAAGTAAGTTATCTTTGCATGATAATTGTATCATGTAATTAAAAACTATGCTTAGTGTGTGGGCTTCCCTGGTGGCACAGAGGTAAAGAATCTGCTTGGCAATTCAGGAGATGCCAAAGACTCAGGTTAGATCCCTTGATTGGGAAGATCCCCTGGAGAAGGAAATGGCAACCTGCTCTGGTATTCTTGCCTGGAAAAGTCCATGGAAGAGGAGCCTGGAGTGCTACAGTCATGGAATTCCAAAGAGTTGGACACGACTGAGCGCATGTGCCCGTGCACACACACAGCTTAGTCTATGCCAATGAACTGTGGCAAGCCACATGAGATAAATTATGATTTTAACAGCATGCCCTCTGCTGTGTTTTCCCTTACAGTGACTAGGATTTTGATCTTATCAACAATGTTCAGGAGAATTTGGAGTTTCAGTGTCAAAGTTTACGAGCTTAAACATGCAGTACCTAATGCATGTTTCCCAACACATCTGGCAAACATTTAACAATGCATGTAAAATGTCCAGAAATCTTTTCTACATTATGATCAAAGGCAATCAGATTAGAGGAGCAAATGATACCCACAATGATGAAGTGACAGGTATATTCTGTTGTAAATTTTTTTTTTTAATTAAGTTTTTTAAAAGCATTCTCAAAGCAAAAGTAAGTGGCCAAAGCCCAAAGAAAAATGACAAGGGATGACAAATAAGGGAAAAGGTCTTAGGTATTGTCCAAATGCTACTTTCCATTACCTATATGAAGACTTTTCTCAGTTTTTTAAAGACTCATTTCTATCCTTCAATAAAACAAAATCTTGAAAATTGCCCAACTTTTTCATAAATTTCCAAACGTAGGACACAACTGAGCGACTTCACTTTCACTTTTCACTTTCATGCACTGGAGAAGGAAATGGCAACCCACTCCAGTGATCTTGCCTGGAGAATCCCAGGGACGGGGGGAGCCTGGTGTGCTGCCGTCTATGGGGTCGCACAGAGTCGGACATGACTGAAGCGACTTAGCAGCAGCAGCAGCAGGATACCTCAAAAGCCAAACATTGCAGCTGCAATAGATTACATAAAAGAAAAAATTTACCTAATCCTGTGATCTTTCTCTCTCAAGAAAAATGGTTTAAGCTCTTTTATTATACAAATGAATAGTAATAATATTATTAGATGTTATCTAGTGTCTTTCCAAACCTCTCTCTCCCAAAAGAGAAGAATTAAAAAACCCACAGCAACACAACCATTTCTATCTGCCTACTCAACAGAGAATAGTGTCATAAGAAAGTCAAGATCCAGGCACCTAGTGGTCATTTATTACTGACTGGTCCCCTGGTGGCTCAGATGGTAAAGCGTTTGTCTATCAATGTGGGAGACCTGGGTTCGATCCCTGGGTCAGGAAGATTCCCTGGAGAAGGAAATGGCAACCTACTCCAGTACTCTTGCCTAGAAAATCCCATGGACAGAGAGCCTGGTGCAGGCTACTGTCCACGGGGTCGCAAAGAGTTGGACATTACTGAGTGATTACACTTCACTTCACTTCAGTAACCTCTTAGGAAATTAGCTGGTCCAGGTGAGATGAGTGCCATTTTGGTACAGCAATCGCAACATAGAGCAAAGTTTGCTCCTAAAACTAATGTGTGGAGGCATTACTTGGTGTTCTTGTTCAAAATGGAGAATTTACAGGTAGGGCCAATGGTGGGATGCAAGACTCTGTTGTCTAACAAGCTCTCAGGTGATACCCAGTCTGCTAGTCAGAGCAGAGAACCACACTATGAATGGCAAAGGGAGAGAAATGAGGAGAAAAGTAATTCTGACCTTGAGTTGAAATACACTTGGGCTTCCCTGGTAACTCAGATGGTAGAGAATCTGCCTGCAATGCAGAAGATCTGACCAGAGGTTTGACCTCTGGGTGGGAAGATCCCCTGGAGAGGGGAATGGCTACCCACTCCAGTATTCTTGCCTGGAGAATCTGATGGACAGAGGAGCCTGGAGGGCTACAGAACATGGAGTCACAAACAGCGGGACACAACTGAGCAACTAACATTTTCACGTTTTTTTAGGAACACACTTAGGATTAAGTCAACAGTGTGGGCACTTTATGAAAATAGCCACATCCAAGAGAATGATGATGCTTTTCGTGTTTTCCATCTTCTCGTTACAAAAGTTACTTAAAATAGAAAAATACTGTGTTTTATTTAAAAAATCATCACTCTAATGCAGATTTCTAGTGGTGGCTGGGAGGAGCTATGTCATGTGCAAGGTCAGGGGCGGCAGCCGAGAGGAGCTACCCCGCGTCTGAGGTCAGGGGCGGCGGCCAAGAGTGCCAGGCTACGACAGCACAGGAGCAGCAGAGAGGAGCTACCCCACATCCAAGGAGCAGTGGCTGTGCGGGCGCAGGAGGGTCTAGAGGAGCTATTCCACGTTCAAGGTCAGGAGGGGCGGCCCTGAGGAGATACCCCTCGTCCAAGGTAAGGAGCAGTGGTTGCACTTTGCTGGAGCAGCCGTGAAGAGATACCCCACGTCCAAGGTAAGAGAAACCCAAGTAAGATGGTAGGTGTTGCAAGAGGGCATCAGAGGGCAGACACACATAAAATACAATCACAGAAAACTAGTCAGTCTAATTGCACTAGGACCACAGCCTTGCCTAACTCAGTGAAACTAAGCCATACCCGTGGGGCCACTCAAGACGAGCGGGTCATGGTGGAGAGGTCTGACAGACTGTGCGGGCGCAGGAGGGTCTAGAGGAGCTATTCCACGTTCAAGGTCAGGAGGGGCGGCCCTGAGGAGATACCCCTCGTCCAAGGTAAGGAGCAGTGGTTGCACTTTGCTGGAGCAGCCGTGAAGAGATACCCCACGTCCAAGGTAAGAGAAACCCAAGTAAGATGGTAGGTGTTGCAAGAGGGCATCAGAGGGCAGACACACATAAAATACAATCACAGAAAACTAGTCAGTCTAATTGCACTAGGACCACAGCCTTGCCTAACTCAGTGAAACTAAGCCATACCCGTGGGGCCACTCAAGACGAGCGGGTCATGGTGGAGAGGTCTGACAGAATGTGGCCCAATGGAGAAGGGAATGGCAAACCACTTCAGTGTTCTTGCCTTGAGAAATGGCAAAATGGTAGGATACTGAAAGAGGAACTCCCCAGGTAACTAGGTGCCCAATATGCTACTGGAGATGAGTGGAGAAATAACTCCAGAAAGAATGAAGGGATGGAGCCAAAGCAAAAACAATACTCAGCTGTGGATGTGACTCAGCTGTGATAGAAGCAAGGTCTGATGCTGTAAAAGAGCAATATTGCATAGGAACCTGGAATGTCAGGTCCATGAATCAAGGCAAATCGGAAGTGATCAAAGAGGAGATGGCAAGAGTGAACGTCAACATTCTAGGAATCAACCAACTAAAATGGACTGGAATGAGTGAATTTAACTCAGATGACCATTATATATACTACTGCGGGCAGGAATCCCTTAGAAGAAATGCAGTAGCCATCACAGTCAACAAAAGAGTCCGAAATGCAGTACTTGCATGCAATCTCAAAAACTACAGAATGATCTCTGTTCGTTTCCGAGGCAAACCATTCAATATCACAGTAATCCAAGTCTATGCCCCAATCAGTAATGCTGAAGAAGCTGAAGTTGAACAGTTCTATGAAGACCTAAAGACCTTTTAGAACTAATACCCAAAACAGATGTCCTTTTCATTATCAGGGACTAGAATGCAAAAGTAGGAAGTCAAGAAACACCTGGAGTAACAGGCAAATTTGGCCTTGGAATGTAGAATGAAGCAGGGCAAAGACTAATAGAGTTTTGCCAAAAAAATGCACTGGTCATAGCAAACACCCTCTTCCAACAACACAAGAGAAGACTCTACACATGGACATCACCAGATGGTCAATACTGAAATCAGATTGATTATATTCTTTGCAGCCAAAGATGGAGAAGCTCTATACAGTCAACAAAAAACAAGACCAGGAGCTGACTGTGGCTCAGATCATGATCTCCTTATTGCCAAATTCAGACTTAAACTGAAGAAAGTAGGGAAAACCACTAGACCATTGAGGTATGACCTAAATCAAATCCCTTATAATTATACAGCGGAAGTGAGAAATAGATTTCAGGGACTAGATCTGACAGAGTGCCTGATGAACTATGGACGGAGGTTCGTGACACTGTACAGGAGACAGGGATCAAGACTATCCCCAAGGAAAAGAAATGCAAAAAAGCAAAATGGCTGTCAGAGGAGGCCTTACAAATAGCTGTGAAAAGAAGAGAGGTGAAAAGCAAAGGAGAAAAGGAAAGCTATGAGCATCTGAATGCAGAGTTCCAAAGAACAGCAAGAAGAGACAAGAGAGCCTTCCTCAGTGACCAATGCAAAAAGAGAGGAAAAGAACAGAAGGGGAAAGACTAGAGATCTCTTCAAGAAAATTAGAGATACCAAGGGAATATTTCATGCAAAGATGGGCTCAATAAAGGACAGAAATGGTATGGACCTAACAGAAGCAGAAGATATTAAAAAGAGGTGGCAAGAATACACAGAAGAACTGTACAAAAAAGATCTTCATGACCAAGATAATCACAATGGTGTGATCACTCACCTAGAGCCAGACATCCTGGAATGTGAAGTCAAGTAGGCCTTAGAAAGTATCAGTACGAACAAAGCTAGTGGGGGTGATGGCATTCCAGCGGAGCTATTTCAAATCCTGAAAGATGATGCTGTGAAAGTGCTGCACACAATATGCCAGCAAATTTGGAAAACTCAGCAGTGGCCATAGGACTGGAAAAGGTCAGTTTTCATTCCAATCCCAAAGAAAGGCAATGCCAAAGAATGCTCAAACTACTGCACAACTGCACTCATCTCACACGCTAGTAAAGTAATGCTCACAATTCTCCAAGCCAGGCTTCAGCAATACATGAACCATGAACTTCCAGATGCTCAAGCTGGTTTTAGAAAAGGCAGAGGAACCAGAGATCAAATTGCCAACATCCGCTGGAACATCAAAAAAGCAAGAGAGTTCCAGAGAAACATCTATTTCTGCTTTATTGACTATGCCAAAGCCTTTGNAGAAGACTCTTGAGAGTCCCTTGGACTGCAAAGGAGATCCAACCAGTCCATTCTGAAGGAGATCAGCCCTGGTATTTCTTTGGAAGGAATGATGCTAAAGATGAAACTCCAGTACTTTGGCCACCTCATGCCAAGAGTTGACTCATTGGAAAAGACTCTGATGCTGGGAGGGATTGGGGGCAGGAGGAGAAGGGGACGACAGAGGATGAGATGGCTGGACGGCATCACTGACTCAATGGATTGGGTCTGAGTGAACTCCGGGAATTGGTGATGGACAGGGAGGCCTGGCATGCTGCGATTCATGGGGTCGCAAAGAGTCGGCCATGACTGAGTGACTGTACTGAACTGAATACAGATTTCAATTCTTTGAATATGTAGCTAAAAATATATATATATATATACATTAGGCTCATTTTTCTGTTCACAAACTCAACACTCTTCCTAGCTCTCAATAAAAATAGTTATTTGCTATTAGACAAAAATATCCAAAGGTATTGTTCACATTTATTTTGAATGAAAACTTACACTTGATCACTTGATCCATGGGGTTTATCCATTATATTTTAATCTGGAAAAACTTCTCACTAATATATCTATGAAACTGTTTTTCACATTTCAAATGGGGCAATGTGGTATTCAAGGGTTCCAAGGAAAAGGTACACAGCATCCACATGATGTAATCAGTTGATGCTATGTTTATATGATTTAGCAGCCTTTTAACATTTAAGATAAAGCACTGGTTGATTTATTAAAACCCAAGGATATCTTTCATCTTAATATATCCACTGCAGGACCTACATTCTAATTCAAAAACTGAGAAGAAAATCCAAGGGATAATTTAAAAAACACAAAAAGCTGATATATTTGTTAATACTAATTCTTTAAACAGTCATTTAAAAGAGGAGAGGGGAATACAGTGAAATGTCAAACATCTAAAACTGAAGAGTATTTGCTAGTATGGTGTGTGGTGGGGAAAGGATTTTTGATTGTTTTTAAAATAACTTATGGTACACAAATATTTATCAATAGATACTAACAGGATGTCACAGAAAGTGAAGACAGGCTCTTATCTTTGCAAACTTGCCACTTAGCCAAAACAGATTCACACCTAGACTCAACTCATTCTGCCTCTCAGGAAAAAGAATGAAGCACCAAGTTAAATCTAAGGGGGGAGAATCTTTTGCTTTTACTGCCAAATTAAAATAAAACTATATGGAATGTATGAATGCAACACAGGCTAAATCAGAAGTTTGCATGAAATGTATGGAGTTATTTAAATAGGTATCAGTTATTAATTAGGGATCATTTTCATTTCTAGAAAAGTTCCCTTAGTTTTAAATGCCCAAGATCTCCTTTACAAAGTACCAAAGAAAACCCCAAAATTAAAACAGGTTATACCGAAAGTCTAATAAAACATGGCTTGTACACTCTTAAGTAGCCAGCCTTTAATCATGTTGCTCCCTGGGCCTGAGACATACTCCATCCCAACTCTACACATTCAAATCTTACTCATCCTCCAAAATGCCTCCTCTAGCAGAAGTATAACCCTCCTCTGATTTCATATAGCATTTTATTTTCACTCCTTTAAGGCATGAATCACTATTATCCATTAAAATCTCCAAACTAGTCTCAGCTCCTACGTAGTGGGTGCCACAAAAGCAACAGGCACACCTTATTAGTAGCTCCTACACTAACTAGGACTTAACAGGAATAGGTATTAGTTCAATTTAGTACCTTCCTGTTATACACTGAAGCAGTGGTTCACAGATCAGCAGCCAAGGCATCATCTGGGAACATTTTTTAGAAATGCCAATTCCTGGGCCCCACCCCAGACCCAATGAATCAATCAGAAACTCCTGAGGGTGAAGCTTAGCAATCTGTATTTTAACAAACTGTCCACATGATTCCAATGTGGTTAATATGTGAGAAACACGGGGGCAAAAAAGAGTCAAAGTAGTATGGGGGTGAAAAAGCAGTCACTGCTACAACTTAGACTATTAGGCACTGCTATTCAGAACAGAGGAGGTGGAAAGAGATATTTGTCTTGAAGTCATCCCCTATTAAATGCACTGATAGCTAAGGCCGTTAGAGTGAAGGATCTTTTAAAATCATCCTTTCTTTCATTCTATATGTTGATATTTCCATACAGATATGACTAAATAAAAGGCTGTCTAGTTTACTGATACACACATGTATAAAACAACACAGATCAGCCTGAATAGAATAAATGAATCATTTTGAAGGCATAAAGGCTTATCCAGTGATGTTTATAATTAGGTTACACAGAATAAGCCATTCTCTCAAAATATAAGGCAGGTTTTACCAGGTACTTAGACCACAGCCAATCAGTCTAGTTTTAATGGTTTTTCACTATTATAGAAGGCACACCCTCCAACTTCAGCTTTATTTACCCGCATGCAGGCTGCATTAAAAAGAGAAAAGGAAACTTATTTCTCCCACTCGACCAAATATATTCCAATTAAACATCTAAGCAATAAAAGCTGCTGTAATTCAAACAGAAATAACTTTGTATTGAATATCTGATTCATACACCCAGAGATTAGACACTCAGAACTGATCAGGAACACTTGAGCTTAAGCTTAAACAAATATAATTTAAATAAAAGCTAGAAAAAGAAAGTTGAATCTCTCGAAGAACCCAATAGTTTCTATAATGTAATATCATAAATAGGCCTGCTCACCATGTACATCTTAAATTCACTCTACCTAACAGGGTAAATATCAGCTCTCACAACCTGAGATAGCAGATGTCATACAAAGTCATATTCCCATATACAAGTGATATAAAGCAGTAGTTCTCAAAGTGTGGTCGCAAGATCAACAGAAGCAGCAACAGCTGGGAACTTCTTAGAAATACAAATTTTCAGACCCTATCCCAACCTTCTGAATCCAACACTTGGAAGATGAAGCCCCAGAAATCTGTGTTTAAACACACTTTCCAGGTGAATCTAATAAACCATTAATGTGAGGTGCCCATTGATTCTCTAAAGAGTATTTTGACCTGTGAGGGGAGCTACAGGTTTAAATTACCTGGGCTTATTAGGAATTTGTTTCAAAGACTGAGAGTAATGCTATTATCACTAACATAAGCAATGGAAATTAAATGTCCTACTGTTCCAAGTGATAAGCCCCTTTTATTTCACAGTAAATTCACAGGTATTGATTTTAAACAGTGACTAGGACTCTCTGGCTATTACAACTAATAAATATTCTATTATAGTCCATTATGTTTTCACTTTTATATTTAGGACCCAATGGCCATTGCAAATGAAACCTAGTAAAAATCCTGTGACATCAATGATATCAGAGAGCACAAGAGCATACACATGAGCAGAAGGGTGGGAAAAAGAGAAAAAGAAATGAGAACAAATGGGGAAAAAAATCAAGACCAAAAACCAAAATTGCAAGAGGATACTCTCATCCTAAGATGTAATTCTGACTCATTTATAATCAACAAAAATGACTCATTTCGGGTGCCTATGTTCCCTTCTCTCCATCAAACATTATAATTTTATAATTAAAAACTTACATGGGCAGGCTGTGGTGATAAATAAATTAAAAGGGCAGACTATACCATAATCTTAATAAACATATAGGCAATTCTAGCTTGAAATGTTTTTCCATTCTTGGCATCCTGACTTTAAAATTCAAGAGAAACAGAATAGGAAAGTCTGTATCCAACCAAACTATGTTCCACAACAGAATGGCAATGCAAGCCACAGTTATGTTCCAATGTTATATGACTCTAAAACTATCAACAACCAATTCATTCTGGAAACACTGATGGAAATCACATTTTTCTCATAAGATATAATCTTCTTAAAATTTCATCTATATGTCTGGTTTTCCCTTATCCTTGTTTCAGAATCTCGAAACTTACTAACAAAAGTTCTTCACTGAAAACTATAGATAATAATCATGTGTAATATATATAACTTTGCAATTTGAGTTATCCAGATATTTATACTGTTTTGTAAGATGGTTTTCCTGACTCTTACATAACTGCATATGGGTTGATGTAGAAATGTTAACTGATGATGTGTGAAAAACCCAAGTGTACTTAAGTCAAAAGTTCAATCAGAGTAACAGTACATGTTAGCTAATTTGGGTACACTAGAAAGAGATAGAGAGTATGACATATATGGGCTGAAAAATGTAGTTCTTTTTATACCATTTAAACTAAATTATATTACTTCTAACTTTGCCCAAATGGTTGCATAAGAAAGAAAAATTTCTCAGTAAGATAGGTCATAATTAAAGTTTGAGCTTATGTACCCGAACCTGAAAAACAATATATGTGTGAAGAATTTGTGTCCTTTAAGAATCATTTACAGGCTTCCCTGGTGGTCCACTGATTAGAATCTGCCTTGCAATGCAGGGGACACCAGTTCAATCCCTAGTCCAGGAGGATCACACACGCTACTGGGCAATTAAGCCCATGCCACAACTACTGAGCCTGCGCTCTGGACCTGTGAGCCACAACAACTGAGCCCCTGTGCTGTGACTACTGAAGCACCCTAGGGCCTGTGCTCCACAATGAGAGAAGCTACCACAATGAAAACCCCACGTACTGCAACTAAAGAGCAGACCCTGCTCTCCACAACTAAAGAAAGCTCGGAAAAAGCAATGAAGACTCAGCACAGCCAAAAATAAATAAAAACTTTTTTTTTAAGAATCATTTACAAAAAACTTTTCTGGAGGTCAAACCAGTCAATCCTAAAGGAAATCAACCCTGAATATTCACTGGAAGGACTGATGATGCAGCTGAAGCTTCAAAACTTTGGCCACCTGATGCAAAGAGCTGACTCACTGGAAAAGACTGACGCTGGGAAAGATTGAGCACGGGAGAAAAAGGGTATGGTAGAGGATAAGATGGTTGGATGGCATCACCGACTCAAAGGACATGAGTTTGAGTAACTGTGGGAGTTGGTGATAGAAAGGGAGGCCATCTGGGAGACAGTGGAGGACAGAGGAGCCTGGTGTGCTGCAGTCCAAGGGGTCACATGGACACGACTTGGCAACTGACCAACAGTAACAATCAAAAAGCAGGGATTTTTCACACTAGATGATAAAGTATAAACTAGATCTGACTTACGTACTTTAAGTACCCAGCAAACACACTTTAAATTCAAGGATTCAAATTAACTGAATGTTTTATTTACAGAAACTATATACTATCCAAACAATAAACAATATAGCCAGGAGACTGGCTATATATTATTATCAGACAAAACAGACTTAAAGCAAAGGATGTTTCTAGAAACAAAGAGAGACAGTTCACACAGAAAAGGGTACATACCACATGAAAAAGACAGAAATGTTATACACTGAACAATAGAATCATAAAATATATGAAACAAAAGCTAACAAAAATGAAAGACAAGAACAATCAACAATTATAGTTAGAGATTTCAAATTCCTAAGAATAACTGACAAAACATCTCCACAGAAAATTCATATAGACATAGATCAAAAAGTCAATTACAGAAAGATATACAAAGAACTTACTCATTTGAAAAGACCCTGATGCTGGGAAAGACTGAAGGCAGGTGGAGAAGGGGACAACAGAGGATGAGATGGATGGTATCACCAACTCAATGGACAAGAGCTTGAGTAACCTTGGGAGTTGGTGATGGACAGGGAGGCCTCACGTACTGCAGTCCATGGGGTCGCAAAAAGTCGGACATGACTGAGTGACTGAACTGAACTGAAATAACTCACTGATCAAAGAGGAAAACACAAAAGAAATTAGAAAATAATTTTAGTTAAACAAAAATGAAGTTACAATATATAATAATCTGTGACATAGCTAATGATCTAGGTTTCTACCTTATGAAACTACAAAAAAAAAAAGAAGAGGAAATAAAACTGAAAGAAAGCAGAAGAAGAGCAGAAATAGATGAAATCAAATACAGAAAAACAAAGTCAACGACCCCAAAACAAACCAATAAAACTAATAAAAAGATTAATAAAACTGATAAAACTTCTGGCCAGACCACTCAAGAAAAAAAGAGATTAAGACAAAAATTATCGATGACAGAAATATAAGAAGGGTTAGCGCTACACTTCTTACAAACAATAAAAGGACAATAAGGAAAGAGAAACTGTAAACAACTTGATGTCAACAAACTTGATGATTTAGATAAAATTTACAAATCTCTTACAAGACAAATGATGACAGTTCACCTAAGAAAGAGATAACCTGAATAATCCTCATCCACTTTAAAAAATAAAACCATAGTTTACAACATTCCTACAAAGAAAATTTCAAGTCTAAGTGTATTTAGTGGTGAATTCTACTTAACATTTAATACCAAATGTTGATACCAAACGTAGCCAAAAACTTCATAAGAAAACTATAGACAAGTAACATTCATGAACACAGAAGTAAAAATTATTAACTAACATTAGCAAATTGAGTCCAGTTAATACAAAAAGTATAATATACCATGACAAAGTGAAGTTTATCCCAGGAATGAAAAGTTGCTTTAACAGTCCAAGATTAAAGGGATACCTCTTTTAAGAGAAAAAAGAAAAGCAGTATGACCTCAACAGCCATAGGAAAAGCATCTGACTAAACACACATTTATGACAAAAATCTAATAAAGTGCATCTACCAAAAACATATTGGTACTATATTTAATGGTGAAAGACTGAGTGCTTTCTACGTAAGGTCAGGAACAAGACAAGTATATCTGCTCTCACCACTTCTTTCAACACTGTTTTAGCAGTCTTAGCCAGTATAATACAGTAAGGAAAAGAAATAAAAAGCAATATAGAAAAGGAAAAAAAGAAAAATAACACTGTTTATTCACAGACAATATTAAGAGGAACAGAGAAAATCTTGAGGAATCTATATAAGAAGTTACATTAGCAAGTTTAAAGGATAAAAGGCCAGATAAAACCATATAAAAGACTTTTTGTTTTATTTTTAAATACAATTAGAAATCAAATTAAATGTTTTTTAAAAACTTTTCACAATCACATCAAGAAATCTAAAAATTAGTGACACATTTAAGCAAAATGTATGCAAGACACGGACAGCAAAGTCTAAAAACTACTGCTAAGAGAAACAAAACATCAAAAAAAATGGAAAGATAATATCATATTCATGGATTAGAGGAGTTAATATTAAAATGGCAATTCTTTACAAAACTGTCAAATTAGAAGTAAACTCTATAAAGAATCTACCTGCAATTCAGGAGACCCGGGTTTGATTCCTGGGTTGGGAAGATCCTCTGCAGAAGAAAATGGTAACCCACTCCAGTAATCTTGCCTGGAGAATCTCATGGACAGAGAATTCTGGCAGGCTACGTCCATGGTGTCACAAGAGTCAGACTTAGTGACTAAAGCACTACCATTAAAATAAGCTTCCTCTTCTCCAACCAACCCACTTTATCCCTTCCAACCCAATTCCTTCACTTATATTCTGGAATTCTATGGTTGTATGTGACATGTGTGTGTGTGGGCAGGGTGAGGGGTGGGGGTTCCCTGTTGGCTCAGTGTTAAAGAATCTGCCTGTAATGCAGGAGATGTAGGTTTGATCCCTAAGTCAGGAAGATTCCTTGGAGGAGGGCTTGGCAACCCACTCCAGTATTCTTGCCAGGATGGTTAAAGTTCTCTATACTTTCCTGTGTCTTCAAACTCTTCACTGAACCTCACTACATCTACTAGTCATCAAAGAGCCTTTCCCTAAGACAGTACTTGGCTCTACATCACTATCAAAACAGAGAATGAGATATCCATATCCTATACCTTAAGAGTCCACTGTTGGTCTTGATTATCTTCATCTTTCTTCACAGTCATTGCTGGACCAGTCTTTCCCTCTTATTAAAAAAAAAAAGGTTGCTTACCTAAGCTCAAATCAAAAAACCACCTTCCACTATCTATTTCTTAACCAGTTTCCACTTAAGTCACTTTCCCCACTTCATTAAGACATTATACCCATATCAGTCCTCGTATCATCACCTCAGAGCCTGTCATTCAACAACCTGTCTATTCTTTGGCTTGTTAACAACAGGGAGATTCTCTTCCATTGTCAGTTCAGTTCAGTAGCTCAGTCGCATCTGACTCTTTGTGACTCCATGGACTGCAGCACACCAGGCTTCCCTGTCCATCACCAACTCCCAGAGCTTGCTCAAACTCATGTCCATTGAGTCAGTGATGCCATGCAATCATCTCATCCTCTGTCATCCCCTTCTCCTCCTGCCTTCAATCTTTCCCAGCATCAGGGTCTTTTAAAATGAGTCAGTTCTTTGTATCAGGTGGCCAAAGTATTGGAGTTTCAGCTTCAGCATTAGTCCTTCCAATGAATATTCAGGACTGATTTCCTTTAGGGTGGACTGGCTGGATCTCCTTGCAGTCCAAGGGATTCTCAAGAGTCTTTGACACCACAGTTCAAAAGCATCAATTCTTCGGCACTCAACTTTCTTTATAGTCCAGCTCTAAATCCATACATGATTACTGAAAAATCATAGCTTTGACTATATGGGCCTTTGTTGGCAAAGTAATGTCTTTGCTTTTTAATATGCTGTCTAGGTTGCGCATAGCTTTCTTCCAAGGAGCAAGGGTGTTTTAATTACATGGCTTCCACTGTCAATATTTGTTTATTGCAAATCTTTCCTGCTAGACTAAGCTCCATGAAGACAGAAATCAGAGCTGTCTTGTTCACTGCTGAATTCCAAGCACATAGCATAAAGCATACTCTTAAATAAAGTTTTTTTTAATCTCCATTAAATGCAAATATTGAGGACCACCAGCAGGCCTAAGAAAGATACTCTAAGAATACTAAGAGATCTAGCAGAGCTCCATTACATAGTTGAAGGAGAAGGAAATGGCAACCCACTCCAGTATTCTTGCCTAAAGAATCCCATGGACAGAGGAACTTGGTGGGCTGCTGTCCATAGGGTCACAGAGAGTCAGACACAACTGAAGTGACTTCTCATACATGCATGCATTGGAGAATGAAATGGCACCCTACTCCAGTGTTCTTGTCTGGAGAATCCCAGGGACAGAGGAGCCTGGTGGGCTGCTGTCTATGGGGTCGCACAGAGTCGGACACAACTGAAGCGACTTAGCAGCAGCAGGCCTGTTTGACTTACAAAAGAACTAACAAGGACAATAATGTGTCTGGGAATCATATACAAAAAAACAATCAGAGGATGTTTTTCTAAGAGAAAGTATTTGTTGGATGAATAAATAAAGGTAAATGGTAATAGCTATCTTAAAATACAAGATCAAACATAGAATAAGTAAGATTGACAATTCTGAGATTTGGGATGAGGAACTGGCTCTACTACTAATCAGTGGCTTTTTTGTCTTTTTAAAAGAATTTTATTATTGGAGTATAATTATTATGCAATGTTGTGTTAGTTTCTCCTATATAACAAAGTGAATCAGCTATATGGTATACATATATCCCCTCCCTCTTGAGCTTCCCTCCCAAACTGCCCACGCATCCCGTAGAGCCCAAACTGAGTTTCCTCTACTATAAAGTATCTTCCCTCTAGTTAACTATTTTACACATAGTAGTGTATTTATATTAGTGTGGCTTTATTCAATGTTACTGGGCCTTTATCTGCTCATCCATAAATTAAAGGCATTAGACCTTTTGGGTTCCAAATATTCTCTTTCATCCATGTCTAACAGCACTCCCAATGTAGAAAGTAGCCCAAGTGTGCAATAAGAAAGCAATCTGAGGTCCCAGATCTATCAATATATAAATGAAATTAACTTAAAAAAACATACTCTAAGAATACTAAGAGATCTGGCAGAGCTCCATTACATAGTTGAACTAGATCAAACATAAGCAAACTATAAAACTCATAGGGCAGCCACTACCTACTTAGTAAATAAAGTTTCACTGGAACACAGCTACACTCGTTTGTTCACGGATTGTCTATGATTCTTTTTTTCTGTTACAAAGGCAGAGTTGAACAGTAGCCAACATATGGCCCACAAGGCCTAAAATATTTATTATCTGGCATCTTAAGAAAAAGTTTGCTGATCCTGGACTGTGTGATCTAAAAGGGTTCATTTTACATTATTATACACTGAAGATGAAAAGAATTGCATTAAAATGCTCTTAAATAGAGTACTGGGATAAAACAGGAAAAAAGAATAAGTAGAGAAAATAGATCAAACATGATTTCAATTCACCTCCCAGGGATTATGCTAGCTTCTATCTCTTTAAGCTACCGGATGGCTCATCTTCCAATCACTGAAACCTTGTATTTCAAGAATGCACAAGATAAAACAAGAATTAAAAATTTAACACGCACCTGCCCTCCTTCACTTTTTGTGCATTCCCTCGACATATGTAGTTTTCAATGTAACCATCACTGCAGTTGATTTTTGACCAATCTGGGTCACAAACATCCAGGAAGTGAGGCCGCAGTCTGCCTATCGAATACTTGGCAATATCAGTCAGGGACTGACTAGCAGCTGCACCAAATAAAAATGTTCCAATGGCTTTGTAAATAGTGGCTATGAGTTATTCCTGATAAAGGAATTCGAGTGCAAGAGGCTAAAATAAACAGACAGGGTTTCTCCAACAATCATCTGAAAAAAAAAAACAAAACAGAAAAATAATGTTAAAGCAGTATCCAGGCATGTCAAACAAAGTAAAGAATAGAGAAGAAAATGGTAAATCACAATAAAATGCTTGCTTTAAAAATTCCTCCCTCTCTTTTTTCCTTTTCAAATGGAGAACAATTTAGGATTCCTAATTCTAGACCACAAAAAAAGGTATCCTCAATTGATACTGCTTACAGAGCAATGACAAAGCCTAAATAATTCCAAAGTCTACCTTGAAACAATAAGGCCTTAACTTCTTGTATTCAAATAAATCGAGCCTCAATAAGTAGGCTTATTGATGTACCATGGAGTATAAAAACAATGGCTTTTCAAAGAATACAAACTTTCTGATTAGAATATCCCTTACACAAGCACTTTTACCTCAGAGTCTGCATTTGCATCAGACATTACTTTGAACCAAAAATATTCATCATGTTAAAAAGGTAAAACATTTTAAGAGAAAAAGCTAACCTAATAAAAGCAGGGATCTAACACTGAGGTTAAAGGGCACAGAGGGCAGAGATCAGCTGACAACGTCTCCTAGTCTTGCCTCTCCAGGAAACCTTTAGGGCTGGCTTCCTTAACAAGTCTCATTAAAAGACCAAATACACACTTGGTGTTCTCCTTTGCCAAGAAAACATTTCTAGTGACTCCTTCCTCTTTATTTTTCACTGACTTTTGTAAAATGGGAGGCATAGCCTTCTCAGATACTAGTAGTGTGTGTGTGTAAGTGCACACCAGTATAATGGGTTTAAAGGCATAAAAAGGTTTTCAAATACTTTACAAATTCACAGACCAATATCCTAAGAAATCTGAAAAAATACTGAATGGCAACATTATAAAAAATAATAAGCTGCACTCTAGCTACCTGAGAACAAAATAAACACTTAAACAAAAAATTCTGCTTGCTAATTTATGTTGGGCATGGATATAAATCCAAAGTTTCAAAGAGTTTCACTGCTTCATCTTAAATTTATAGAAATGATTTTACAAAGCATTCAAAAATTTCCATTTAGCGACTATTAATTGTCTTTGGGGGTGAGATAAATGGTTGTCTCCCAAAAGGGATTTCAAGAACCTGATATCAAAAATGTTTTCTTCATCTGGCTCAATGGCTCCTAGAATTCCATAATTACAATGTTGTAACTCTGACAACTAGACTATGAACTCTACAAAACCAAGAATGAATTTTTAGTTGAACAGAAAGCTACCACCACCACAGAGGCCTAAAACAGAGCTGGTGGTCAATAACTTTCAATTCAAGGTGCTACCTCTTGGGTAAAAAGTAAACATCCTTAAATATATTAAACCCCATAGGAATATATTCCTCGTTATGATCCTTAATGTGGATGACTTAATCAAGCCTTTGCTGAGTATAGGTCTCACAGGAGAGGAAAACCACATTCACTTCTGGGGATACCATACCTCCACAAGTGTGCTTAGGGTACTCCCTGGTGACTGTCCTAGAGGCCTTGAATTAAAGTATATTACATCTCCTCAGGCCATTAAGGTGTTCCAGCAATTGCCTTGATAGATAAGCAGCAAGACATCTCTAATGTTTTGTTTTGTAATGTTTTGTTTTATAATGTTTTGAAATATATACCAAATATATTAGTCAACCACAATTTGAGTAGTGAAATTTCCACTTCTCAGCTGTCAGTTCTTCTTGTGTAAGCACTCAACTACTTTCTAAAAACAAATATTAATCTTTGTGAGTCTTCCTAGTCATAATGGTCATTGTTTAGGGCCACCTAGACTCTGGTTCTTGCCACTGATGACTGAAAATCAATTCACTAGTAACATTCAGTGTACTGGACACAGATTAAAAGTTGACCTACAGATGTAGAATATGCTGAAACTTAACCCTTAACCCTTAATTCTTAACCCCCCCTTAATAACCCTTAACCTTATTCTGAAACTTATCCCTTAACCTCAGAGGGACTCTAAATCTAACAACTGTAGGTCAAAGTACATCATTTCTTTTTATTATGTATGCCATCTGTATTGAGAGAAACAGATAACAGAGACATTCTAAATCAAATGCAGGGAGATGTCTGTGCCTTCCACGACACATGACAGCCATATTTTCATTTCATTTTAAAACCTTATCTTGCCCTTTGAGCCATTTAGGCCAACTCAGCCTCTGGTAAAGCTCACACTTAAACTAACTGCTCTAATTGTAAAGCTGGGATTGCTTGTCAAACATTATTTAATCAGATTAAGGATAAATTATTAAAGTACTAAAGATGATGTTTGGGGGAATAAAACAAAATACTTTTTAAGATCAAAGCTAGTAGCTATCTAAATCAGAAGGATTTAATCATTTAAAACCTATGTACCAGAGTATTTTCTCACCATCTTTATATCTCCATCAACCAAGATAATTTTATATGTCTCTACACTATCACTATAGTTATGTGTCTTCCACTTAGGACCCACCTTCCTAAAAGAATAGTCTAAAATCACTCACTGCCATACTTCCACTCCTTCCTAAATATCTCTAAATACCTCTAAACCCTTTATTCTACTGAATAGCTCTCTAAAAAGTCAAAATGGTCTCATCAGATCAAAGAGATTTTTATCAACCCAAATCTTAACTTCCCAGTAGTATATGACATCACTGACCATTTTGTCCTTATTGAACTTCTCCCTTGGCTTCTGTGATACTATATTAATTCTGATTCTTTACCAGGTTCCCTCAATCACTCATATATTTATGGATCACTTGCAAGTCACATCAAAGGCCTGGTATGAAGTCCCAATCATAGTCCTGATTTTTTTAAAGAAATGATTTACTTTCTAGAAAACAAAATTAAACATAAACAAGTCTAACCATGTGCTACCTGAAAGAAGTTGAGTTAGTGAATAATCTGAAATTATGCTAAATTAGTACATAAAACCACTGCCAGTGTGTGTCTTTGTTGATATAGTTGATATGAAAAAAGTACTTGTATAGCACTTTTAAACAGTCTGTCTTTTTAACTCAACTTAGGCTTTCCTTGTAACTCAGTCAGTAAAGAATCTGCCTGCAATGCAGGAGACCCGGGTTCGATCCCTGGATGGGAAAGATCCACTGGAGAAGGAAATGGCAACCCATTCCAGTATTCTTGCCTAGAGAATCCCATGTATAGAGGAGCCTGGCAGGCTACAGTCCATGGGGATTCAAGAGTCGGACACAACACAGCAACTAAACCACCACCACATTCAACTTACTTGCTGTTTTGTAAATATAAAGATAACCTTTTCACAGGTGATGGTGAAATAATCAAAACTTCCAAGTTAATAAAATATACATAACAAGTTTTTCCTAACTGAGTGTCTATGGATCCTGCACTTGCTATGCAGGCTGCACAGCACCCTGTCCATTGGCAGGCCTCGGGTCTGTAGCAGATTTCTGTAGTTTTGCTCGTGCAGCATCCTTCTTACTAAGATACAAACAAAAGTAGAAGTGAAAGACAAGTACATTTGTAGCAGCATTTCAGTACCTGAATCTTGTCTAAAATCAGCTATTATTTGCAGAAAAGTCCTGCTAAAATTTCTCTATGTAAAGAGCTATTAATCTCTCAAAAATATATACTTAAAAAAGAGTCTACTCATAGTCCCTCTTTAATAGAAGGATCATAGGCTCTCTTTCTTTTCATAGTAAAAACTTAGTAAAAAGATCTGTCTAGATTAAATGGGCCACTGATTTCTTAAAACTTCACTATATTGTAGGAGAGTCACCAATATTATTACATAATCTCTCCAGTTTCATTCCAGCACCTAGGACATGCCAGCATCTATGGCAATGGCAAGGATAACAAGATGAACAAGGCACCAGCTCACAGTGTTGCAAAGCAAACATTTGTATAGCAGAGATGTTCTTTTATTAATTATACACCACAAATTAGGAATTGATTAACTTTTAGTGCTAATAAGGAGCTGTGATCATTCTGCAATCAGACATTAAATTTCTAAATCAAGAAGTTTTGTTTTTTTAATAAACTTCAGAACAGACAAGATAATATTTTTGGCTATTTATCTTTTTGGCCTATCTCCTGGATGAGACCATATTTTCTGCTTTTAGCATAGATCTTATTTCTAAAATTATAAGATATGGAGCATAAAATTAAAGTCATAGAATCTCTAACTCAAGAGATAATAAAAATCATCTAGTTAAATCACTTGAAATCTTCTCCCAAACCAGAGCACATTCTCTAGACATTCTCACCTGAAATCCTAGAAAACAGTATTTGTCAGTTTTAATACCAGTAAAAATGCTTTCATATTCACTGTTAATTATGTATAGAACTTAGGCTTTTCTCCCCTATTTCTGCCATTATCTAAAATATCTTTAAACTAAATATGGGTTAAAAGAAGCCTTTTAACACCTGTTAGTAATTTTTCTTTTCTAGAACTCAGTAACTAGAGTCAGTTCATAATCAGTCTCAATAAATCATAAAATAATAATATCCTAAGTATAAATTATGCTAAAAATACATTGATACAGTATTCATCTATTGTATTATTACTCAAACAATAGTAAATTAGAGCTAAAAAAAATCAGTGACTTGGAAAAGATTAGCATAAAGCCATACATATTTAGTAAGGTTCTTCTAATTATACACTGTTACTCTTTTAGCCCCACTTAAAATAGCTGAGATTATTTTGATCAAATAACATAAAAAGTTAAAACACATGTTTTAGAGGATTATATACATTCAATCATCAACAGGCTAACACAAAATTAAAGCCAATTGCCCAAAAGTGATAAACTTGGAAAAGTGGATTTAACTTACAACGATAATACTGAATGGAATGATTATTCCACCTAATAACGGATAAGGTATGGTGTCTTCTTTGTAAGGGTACTTGATGGACTCATCATTACAGAATAATCCTCGTTGGAAGGGGGTATGCCTTGAAGTAAGAATTGCAAAAGGCAATCCAGCTAGCAAAAGGAATAAATGAAAATATCATTAAAAAGGAATATCAAAACTAATTAATGGCAATAATTACCCCAGAGATCATCTTTAAAAATATGTTGCCATGAAAACAGTAAGAGCACATGGAAAAAGACAATGCAGCAACACATGCAACAGAAGTTAGAAAAACTACAGCTTAGGGTAAAGTTTTTTTTTCTACAAAAACAATGCCTTCAAGTCCTCTATTAATCAGTTTAACCAAGAAAAACTTCTCTTTGTTTCTATCCAAATACACTAACCTGATTTTAGAGGAAGAAAAATCTCTTCTTATGCTCTTGTTGTCGTTTAATCATAGGGTTTTCAACACTATTTTCAAAACACTTTGTCAGGATCTTTACTTCCAAAAGGAAAGCAGCATTCCGACGTTCTCCATTTTATCTTGATATTACCTGATATTACTACCATATCACAAGTCATGGTCACTGGCTAAGTTATCTAAAGTCAGAGTATCTAAAGATTATCCACTCATTTCTGTACTGTCTACAGCAAGTTTAGAACTGCTATGAAAAGGAATGCAAACTTAAACCAAGTTTCTAAAGAAAAGATGGACAATGAACTCAAGCACAAAAGCACCTAAAAGAGCTCTCTCTTTTGTCTTCATCATGATCATGCCTCACACTCATCTCCTAAGATGTCTAAACTTTTACCTAAATGTGAACTTTAAGAATTCAGTCCTCCTTGATTTCATCACTATATCCAGCATCCCAATTAAAACAGCAGTATACTGACTAGGACTGCTTTCTAAGAGAGCTGAGCAGAAAGCCTCAGCATGAGTTCTGCTTCAGGACTTTCCCAAGGATGGACCCATTCAGCCAGCAGTAATACCATAACCATTTAGCTAACATACTCACTGTATATTCAAGTGTTCTTTCCATGAAGCACCCAGTCTTGACAACCACTTACAGTTCTCATCAACTCCGCTAAGCCCTAAAGACTCAAAGACAACCAAGCTTCTGACACTCTGCCTAATGCATAGACTACAAACATCAAATGTGTTCAGTCTTCAAGGGTCCAATGAAAAGAGGAAGCCTATTCCTGGTTCTTTTTATTTATCTTTCTATTTTTCATTAAACTTTGAAAAAAGAACCAAAGTTTATTTCTTAGTGTTAACCAATTTGTCATGCTATTAACCCACTAGAAGTCTTTATGATGTGAGAAGTGACCAAGAAGGCAGAATAGGAAGACCATGAGCTTGTGAGCTCCTTCTGCAGGCACAGCAAAATTATGATTATTCACAGAGCAACTACCCATAAAAGTGAACTGAAAATTAGCAGAAAATATCTTTTACAGCTAAAGATATAAAGAAGAAATCACAAGATAAGCAGAAAGGGTGAAGTATGGTCATCACCCATATTTCCAGGGTATACAACCCACAAATGGGAGAATAAATTACAACTGCAGAAGTCCTCCCCAAGAAGCAAAGTGTCCTAGCTCCACATCAGGCCCCTCAACCCAGGGGTCTGCACCAGAAAGAACTCCCCTCCCACCACCCAGACTGTTTGGCTCTGAAAGCCAGTAGAGCTTCCTTTTTGGAGAATCAGAGAGTTGTGGGAAATAGAGACTTAAGTCTTAAGAGGGCACACGCAAAATCTTATATGTTCCAAGATCCAGGGCAGAAGCAGTAATTTAAATGGAACTTGGGTAGGACCTACTTGCTCATCCTGGAGAGCCTCCCAGAAAGGCAGAAGACAACTGAAACTCACTCTGAGAACAAAGATGCTGGCAGCAGCCATTCTGGGAAGCTCATTCCACCACCAAGACACAGGTATTGTTAAGTGTCACTTTAGAATCCTCCCCCTAACCAATAAGTGAGAGACCAGGCCTGCCTACCAAACAACACCAGCCCTGGGATGCGCCAGGCCAGGCAGCTAGGTGAGCAGGATCACCAGCAGGCTGACGCTATAGAGAACACTCTGAGCCCCCAGCCAATTCAGGACATGACCCCACCCACTATAGGACCCAGGACCCAGCCCCACCTACAAGTGGGCCACCACAGCACTGAGACCACTGGAAACCACACACACCCACACCCACCCACACCCACACCCACACACACAGCTAGTCATCTGACCCAGCCCCACCACCAGTGAGCCAGCACTAGTCCCGTCCTGGCCTCACATACCAGCTGTCAGGCACCAGTCCCAAGATCCGCTAGGCCCCAACTCCACCCACCTGTGGCAGACACCACCCTTGGGACACCCAAAGCCCTGCAGTCACAAACCTTGGGCCCAGGAATGCCCACAGAGGGGCCAATGCTAGCTGCAGAAACTTCAGGCCCCAGAGCAAAAGACTCCAGGACTTCATTCTGCCCATCAGTGGGCCAGCCCCAGTCCCATGTCCTTTTGGGCCCCCACACCAGCCACCAAGCCCCAGGACCACCACAGCCCCCCACAGCAAATTGGGTGAAGTCCTGGCCCACCCACTAGTAGTCTGGCACCACCCTGGACAACCAGGGCCCTGGTCTGCCTAACAGCAGGCCAACACCAGCTCCAGGATGCCTTAAGCCTCTGAGCCAGCCATGTCAAGATCCAGCTCCAACCACCTGCAGGCCCTTACCAGGAGTGGAGGCCACAAAGCCAGCCAAGCCATGACCCAGCCCCGCCCCCCCACCACCCAACCTCACCCACCAGCAGCTGGTAGCCTTCACATAAGACAGGGTCTGGCAATCAGTGGGACCAGGCCAACCATGCACACCAGTAAGACAGCCACAGCTGTCAATCAGGCACAATAAACAGACCTATGCAGCCCACATAGAGGGTACCCATTAAACATATAGCTCTGGTGATGAGAGGGGAGTATGCTGCTGGGCCATGTAGGACATTTCCTACATAAAGCCACTTCTCCAAGATTAGGAAATGTAACCAACCTACCAAATACACAAAAATATAAACTGTGAATTAGGCAAATTGAGGTGACAGAGAAATACATTCCAAATAAAGAAATAAGATAAACCCTAGAAAAAGAACTAAGTGAAGATACGCAATCTACTCCCCCCCTCCCCACTACAAAAAAAAAGAATTTAAGGTAATGATCATAAAGATGCTTGAAGTACTTGGGAGAAGAATGGAAGAACAGAATGAGAAGTTAGAATTTTTTTACAGAGCTGGAAATATAAGAACCAAACAGAGTGAATACTCTAGAAGTAATCAACTGTAGATTAGATGATACAGAGGAACTGGCAGACAGAATTATGGAAATCAGTGAAGCTGAACAGAAAGAAAAAAAGAGGACAGTTTAAGAGACCTCTAGGAGAACATCCAGGTCCAGAAAGGACAGAGAGTCTCAAACAGGATCAGCCTAAAAAGAATCACAACAAGAACATTAAAATTAAAATGGTAAAAATTAAAAATAAAAGAGAGAAAATTGAAAGCACCACAGTAAAAGCAACAAGTTACATACAAGGGAACCCCCATTAAGCTGTCAGCTAATGTCTCGGCAGAAACTCTGCAGGCCAGAAGAGAGCAACATGATGTATTTAAACAAAGAATACTCTGCCCAGCAAGGCTTCCACTCATAGTTGAAAGAGAGCTCAACAATTTTACAGACAACCAAAAGCTAAAAGAGTTCAACACAAAAAGAACTCAACTCAACATCAGTTTCTACAGGAAACCAGCTTTACAAGAAATATTAAAGGGACTTCTATAAGTGGAAAAGAAAAAGCAACAATCAGAAATATGAAAACTATGAAAGGAAAAAGGGCTTCCCCGATGGCTCAGCAGTAAAGAATCCGCCTGCAATGCAGGAGATGCAGGAGACGAGGGTTCAATTCTTGGTTCAGGAAGGTACCATAGAAGAGGAAATGGCAACCTGCTCCAGTATTCTTGCCTGGAAAATTCATGGACAAAGGAGCAAAGAGTTGGATACGATTGAATGACTGAGCACACACGCATGCATAAAAGGAAAATTCTCATTGGTAAAGGCAAATATACAGTAAAGGTGGTAAATCAACCATGTTTATAAAGCTAGTAGGGACGTTGAAAGACAGAAGTAGTGAGGTCATCTATATCCAAGATAAGTAAAGGGATACACAAAACCGAAGAATATAAAATATGACATCACAAATGGTAAGGGAGTGGATAATAAAAATGAAGGGTGGTTAAAATGCATTCAGATTTAACAGATCAGCAACTTAATCCAGGTAACCACAAACAAAAATATTTAATAAATACACAAAAGAGAGGAAAGAGTCCAAATATGATACCACAGGTAGTCATCAAATCACAAGGAAAGAGAAAAAAGAAGAAACAAAACAGGACAACAAAAACAACACCCAAACAATTAACAAAATGTCAATAAGTACATGTGCTGCGTGTTAGTCGCTTCAGTCATGTCTGACTGACTCTTTCTGACCCCATGGACTGTAGCATGCCAGAATCCTCTCTCAGTGGGGTTCTCCAGGCAAGAATACTCAAGTGGGTTGCCATTTCCTCCTCCAGGGGCTTGTCCTGACCCTGGGATCAAACCCACCTCACTTACCCCTCCTGTCTTGGCAGGCAGGTTTCTTACCACTAGCACTACCTAGGAAGTCCAATAAGTACACACATATCAATAATTACTTTAGATATAACTGCTTCAATCAATAGACAAACTATTGAATATATACAAAAAGAAGACCTATATATATACATTGCCTACTCTTCAGATCTAAAGACACATAGATTAAAAATGAAGACAGGCTCTTCAGTACATTGTGTTGGGAAAACTGGATACCTAAACTAAAATGAATCAGTTAAGTTCAGTTGCTCAGTCATGTCCAACTCTTTGCAACCCCATGAACCACAGCACGCCAGGCCTCCCTGTCCATCAACAACTCCACAGAATGTGGTCCACTGGAAAAGGGAATGGCAAACCACTGCAGTATTCTTGCCTTGAGAACCCCAGTATGAAAAACGCAAAAAGATAGGACACTGAAAGATGAACTACCCAGGTCGGCAGATGCCCAATATGCTACTGGAGATAAGTGGAGAAATAACTCCAGAAAGAATGAAGGGATGGAGCCAAAGCAAAAACAACACCCAGTTGTGGATGTAACTGGTGACAGAAGCAAAGTCCGATGCTGTAAAGAGCAATATTGCATAGGAACCTGGAATGTCAGGTCCATGAATCAAGGCAAATTGGAAGTGATCAAACAGGACATGGCAGGAGTGAACATCAACATTCTAGGAATCAGCGAACTAAGATGG
>SJXQ01007911.1:33163-61386 GCA_006408695.1 Aepyceros melampus | reverse complement strand
AACCTGGGGAGTTTCTCTTTTGGTATCCTATCATTTTGCCTTTTCATACTGTTCATGGGGTTCTCAAGGCAAGAATACTGAAGTGGCTTGCCATTCCCTTCTTCAGTGGACCACATTCTGTCAGACCTCTCCACCATGACCCTCCCATCTTGGGTTGCCCCGCAGGCATGGCTTGGTTTCATTGAGTCAGACAAGGGTGTGGTCCTAGTGTGATTAGATTGACTAGTTTTCTGTGAGTATGGTTTCAGTGTGTCTGCCCTCTGATTCCCTCTTGCAACACCTACCATCTTACTTGGGTTTCTCTTACCTTGGGCGTGGCCTATCTCTTCACTACTGCTCCAGCAAAGCACAGCCACTGCACCTTACCTTGGACGAGGGGTATCTCCTTACCACCACCGTTTATATAATAATATAAATAAGTTAAAATTTTATTTCAAAATTTTAGATGTAAAAATATATTGATAGGAATATTAAGGAAAAAAGTAATAGTGACAAAACCAGAAAAAAACTACAAATAGAATTTCTATAGAATTGTCAACTTATTGATAAAGAAATTTAAGAACTATAAGCAGCATAGATAGAACAACTCTACATAGACAAAGCAAGAAAGATTAAAGAAAGTAGTAAAAATTCAAAAGAATTTAAATGAGACAATATAATCACAGCCACAGAGAGGATTGATATGCTAAGTGAAACTCTGACGATAAATCTAAACACAGAGATGAAATAGAAAACCACCTAGAAAAACATGATGCACTAAAATTTATAAAAGTACAAAATCTGAAGAAGTATGAAGTGTATCATCTCCTTTTTCAAGAGTACAAGACAGATAATTTTATAGGTGAGATATTTCACCTTTCTCAGTTTCAGAGATTAAACAGTTGCCATGCCTGCCTATAAAAGGTTTCAGAACATAAAAATACTTGCTAAATCTCTCTAAATAAATAGAAGCTACTTATGTACTGTATCAAAGTCAGCATTAGCCAAACTACAATCTGAAATCACCCGTGAATGTATAGAAATAACAACATAATATCAAATTAAGCCTAATGTTTTCTTAAAAAAATTACTTCAATAACCAGAATGTGTTTTACAACTGCAATTCAATACTAGGAAATATGTTAATAATATTTTTAAGTATATCAGAGAAGATGTAATAGGATCACCTCAATCTATATAGCAAGAAGGAATTTGCACTTTGGACCTAAAATATTTTTAAAGAGCAGTTTGATAGAAAAAATTTTTTTTCTGGATGTCTTATGTCCTCTGCTCGCATTCAGAAGCTGCCCTATAGAATTTACCCAGCATTGAGATGTTCTTTTGCTGAATTTGTGCAGGAGAAAGTGGTCTCTCTGTCCTATTCCTCTGCCATCTTAGGCCCAAAATCTCTTTTTCTTTCTTCCTTAAGAAACTCAACTCAGTGGTTCTCAATCCTGGTTGTAGAACAAACAGAACCATGTGGGAGCCTTTAACACATACCAGCACCCAGGTCCCCTCCTGCTCCAATGAAATCAGAATCATTACAGTTAAGAAATCAGCATTCCCATAGGTCAAAGTGGTAGGAGTGGGTCCTATCTGTTCCATGGTCACATTGCAACTGAAGAAATATGGCCATTCCTTTATTCCCAGGCTACCTAGAAGGTAGAAGCAGCAGATGCCCACTGCTTAACTGGGAGAGGGTGTAAAGTGCTTTAGCAAAAGCACTTATGGAGAGCTAGCAACTGGACTGAGTGCCGCTTCCAGTTTCCCAAACTCCTTTAGGTTTACAGTTACTGTGGGGAGTGAATAAGATCATGAGTGTCAAAGCTTTGTTAAAAATGTAAATCTTTAAACAAAGGCTGGGTGATATGGTACAGCAGCAGAAGAAAAGTTATGACCAACCTAGACAGCATATTGGAGAAGGCAATGGCACCCCACTCCAGTACTCTTGCCTGGAAAATCCCATGGACGGAGGAGCCTGGTGGGCTGCAGTCCATGGGGTCGCTAAGAGTCAGACATGACTGAGCGACTTCACTTTTTCTTTTCACTTTCATGCACTGGAGAAGGAAATGGTAACCCACTCCAGTGTTCTTGCCTGGAGAATCCCAGGGACGGGGGAGCCTCGTGAGCTGTCGTCTGTGGGGTCGCACAGAGTCGGACACGACTGAAGCGACTTAGCAGCAGCAGCAGCAGCAGACAGCATATTAAAAAGCAAAGACATTACTTTGCCAACAAAAGTCTGTCTAGTCAAAGCTATCGTTTTTCCAGTAGTGATGTATGGATGTGAAGTTGGACTATAAAGAAAGCTGAGCACCAAAGAACTGATACTTTTTAACTGTGGTGTTGGAGAAGACTCTTGAGAGTCAGAAAGGAGACAGAAAGGAGATCCAACCAGTCAATCCTAAAGGAAATAAGTCCTGAATACTCATTGGAAGGACAGATGCTGAAGCGGAAACTCTAATATTTTGGCCACCTGATGCAAAGAACTGACTCATTTGAAAAGACCCTGATGCTGGGAAAGATTGAAGGCAGGAGGAGAAAGGGATGACAGAGGATGAGATGGTTGGATGGCATTACTGATTCAATGAACATGACTCTGAGTAAACTCTGGGAGTTGGTGATGGACAAGGAGGCCTGGAGCACTGCAGTCCATGGGGTCTCAAAGAGTCAGACACAACTGAGCAATTGAACTGAACTGACCAGAAAAAAAAAAAAAGATTAAGAAAAAAAAGACTCTCAGGTTCTTCTAAGATGACTGAAATGTATGACCAAGATTGAGGATGACTACTGGCATGCTGCAATTCATGGGGTCGCAAAGAGTCGGACACAACTGAGTGACTGAACTGAGCTGAACTGAACTGAACTTGCGTTATAACTTGCATTATCACTGATTTGTGTTATACTTAGCACTTACTTTTTAAGATTTTTGTTTTGATATGGACCATTTTATTTTCAAATCCTATTGAATTTGCTACAGTACTGTTTCTGTTTTATGTTTTTTTTTTTTCTTTTTCTTTTTGGCCACAAGGCATGTAGGATCTTAGTTCCTCAACCAGGGATCAAACCTGCAACTCCTGCATTGGAAGGCGAAGTTCCAACCACTGGACAACCAAGGAAGTCCCTGTTTTTAGCTCTTATGATTAGAAAGTTATAATAGACTCCTTTGAAAATTGTTGGAGCTCATGTACAAAAGGTTAGTTAGTCAGTGTAATATCTCTTTACTGTTGTCATGGCACTGTGCAAGGCTCTTGTTTCCTTATATTTCCCCTTCTTCAATTACAATCCCCCAGAGACATCTATTTATTGTTATGTGTTAAATATATATTAGTCTTTTGTAATGTTGTTTCATGTCTATCTGCTTTGACTAAATAAATGACACTGTGTCTTAAATCATCTTCTGTTTTCTACTTTTCTCACTCAATGTTACATTTCTGAGAAGTACCCTGGTACTGAGCCATTGTTTTTTCATTCTTCTGTATAATATTCCATTGCTTTACTCATTTCCTGTCCTGGGGTACCTAGGTTACCTCAGACAACAATGAACTTTATAACTGGGGAAATAGCAATTTTTTTTCCACAGGGGAACAAAACCTTCCCATCTACATCTCCCCCTGCTTCATAAGCCTTCAAAGAAGAAGGAATGAAGACTTATTCTTGATTCTATGCAATCAGTTTGTACAGTCTCTGAGGAAAGTGAACTTTCCATATGTATGAGGGCTGTAATTCAAAAAACAACTCACAAAATGATGTTTCTATTTCCTGAAAGATCTGATTCCAAGTTTCCTGTCACTATATAAGGGTCATGTTAAGTTTTTTAAAAAGGTAATTTTTCAAAACCAGAATGAGCTCTTCAAAAAAAGTCCAAAATTAAGTTCTCAGCCTTAGTCAACTGAGAAAGTCTGCAACATCAGATGGCAATGCCAGTCTAGGTACTTTCCCTCAACTAACCTCACATGTCTCACACATAACTGCAGACAAGACCGGGGAAGTCCACCCAAGTACTTGGAGACCAGCCTACTAGCCTTCTTCATTATCCCAAACTCTGAAATTCCATTTACATAAATCATGTAGATTTGATTACTAATATAATTAGATTTTGGTAATGCTTTCCTTGTGGTTTTTATGTGTGTGTATTTCCCCCCAAATAATAACAGAATGAAATTATAGCTCCTCGAGTCAAAGAAAAATTTCTTGTTCTAAATGGAAACATATTTCTAGAAGGAGACAAAGAGCATAAAGCTGTTTATAATTTGGGGAGAGAGATAATTTTCCCCCTTAATTTTGTCACAGTACACAGATAACTAAAAGAGAAAGAAATAAGACAGACTGCTTCCTACATTAAGAACAAATGTACTAAAATTCTGCCGGTGTATATAAAGTGGCAGGATATTGGGGGAACCTCCAAAAGGAGCTTAACATGTTCCTTCTGTCCTCACAGACAACGTCATCTTTGGTGACAGACTCACAGACAGGGGATTCTCATGAAGGTTGGAATCCTGACCAGCAGGGCTGATTGTGGCTTTCCTTGGGCATTCAGATATGAGAAAACCTATTCTCCTCCCAAGAACTGAGCCAACTGAACTAAGCTGAGTCCCACTGTACATGTCCCTCCCAGAATGGAAAGCATCCCTTTTAACTTAGGTGTCCAAATGAAAACACATATTTAACTGTGTGTGAAAGCTAGAAAATAAGTGAAAGCTAGAAAATAAATTAAAGCTAAAGAGATATTTGTTGTTTTTCTCATGGATAATTAGAATCAAAAAAGAATTCTTTAGGATTAGAATTTTAAGACATAGAATTTGAAACACTCCCTATCTCTTTGCTCTTATTTTGGGGTCCATGAGAGACATGCAAACATGTTTCCAATTCTTTGCTCAAAGGAAAGGGTGTTCTCTAAATCCAGTTTTCATCTGTTTTCAAGAATAAGGCAGATGCACGTTCATTAACCCCACTGGGTCCCAAGATGTGGAGTAAGATGCTGCGTGGTTACACGTCTCTAATTAGCACACTAACTTTAAAGTCAGCTTCAAAAAACACAAGCATGTCATTTTTAACTCTGAGCTCTAAATATTTAGGAACAAAGCCTGGGCCTCACCTCCTCCACATGTCACAGTGCGGGGAAAGAAGTCAGTTTGTCTCCACTGATGGCTGATCGGCTGGTAGAAGAACTGGACCACACTGTCCTTGGTCACAGTGTACCTGGTCTGGACAGAGAGAACTGTGATAACATATCTGCATGCAATGAAACAGCACCTTCCACATCTTTCAACATGAGGTGAATACAAGTCACCTAGGTAGATAAATGCATCTATCACAACACACTCTCATACATGAAGATTCCCAGAATGTTAACTGTGATAGAATTTCAATTAAATTTGTCATAAATGGTGTTTCAGAAGATTTTCAACCATTCTCCCTGGAGTCATTTTTCCAGGTAATTCCATGGTTGTGAATGAGTTCACAAAAATGTAGGCAGACTTTTTTTTTTTAAATTTATTGGCATATAGTTGCTCTACAATGTTGTTAGTTTCTACTGTAAAGCAAAGTAAATCAGCCATTTGTATACATATATCCCCTGTTTTGGATTTCTTTCCCATTTATGTCATCACAGAGAATTGAGTAGGGTTCCTTGTGCTATATACAGTAAGTTCCTATTAGTTATCTATTTTATACATAGTAGTGTATATGTGTCAATCCCAGTCTTCCAATTCATCCCACCTCCTCTTCCCTGCTTGGTATCTATAAGTTTGTTCTCTACGTCCATGTATTCCTTCTTTGCAAATAAGTTCATCTGTAGCAATTTTTTCAAGAGTTTTTAGTTTAACATTTTTTTCTTCCTGATACATATGATTTTAATTTCTATGAGAACAGGAACTGAGATGTAATCTGGGTTTGCTTACAACATGGCACATAATTAGGAATCTTACATTTTTAATAACAACATCCCTAAGCATCTTTTAGCAGATCCTTCTGAAAGCACAATTGCTGTTGCTGCTGCTAAGTTGCTTCAGTCGTGTCCGACTCTGTGCAACCCCACAGATGGCAGTCCACCAGGCTCCCCTGTCCCTGGGATTCTCCAGGCAAGAACACTTTACAGAAACACAAAACATACACAAATCCACAGTGTTTGCATATGAACCTTGCTGCATCTAGTTAACAGAGAGAAGGTGCACTGCTGATTGTGAGAAGGCACTTTCAGGTTATTTTATTTCAGCAAGCCCTCTCCCTTCTTCTTTCTTTTCTTCTCTACTGATTGAACAAATGAGTGAATTGAAGAAAAGTCCTGGAATGCAACACAAAGAGAAAAACGGGGAAAACAAAGATTAAGCTTGTGGGGAACAGAACCAGAAATGAAATGCCAGTATTACATGGAGTAAAGAGAAAGAACAGAGGGACTTCCCTGGTGGTCTAGTGGTTAAGACTTTGTGCTTCCACTGAGAGGGGTGCAGGTTTGATCCTAGGTCAGGGAACTAAGATCCCATGAGCTGTGCAATGTGGGAAAGACAGAAGTACTCAGTCTAAAAATATTCATAAAGTTCTGAGTAGACATCATAAAAAAATGCAACAAGAAGGACAAAGAGAAATTCTAAAAGTTATCAGAAAAAAGATGATTTCTTACAAAGGAGTGAGAGTCCAGAATGGCATCAGATTTCTCATAGGCAATAATGGATACAAGAAAGCAAACACCTTTAAGATAAGGGGCAATAGTTTTTAATCTAGAATTCTACAACCAAATTATTCACTACCAATCAATGATCAGTTGTCAACTTATAAACAATCTAAGATCAAATTAACAATCAGTAATCAGTGAAATAAAGTTTTTCTCAGAGACAAAATGACAGAAACTTGACCACTCAAAAACTAGAAAAATAAAATACTTAAGGGTATACTGAAAAAGAACTAATATAAATGCATGAGAAAGTAATGAGATGCAGGAAGCAGTAATGATGAAATGATCAGTAAAGCTTATTAGTAAATATAAATAAGAATTGACTGAAAAAGAAAAGTGTGATGTACTTACTTATAAAAGAGTAAAAATGTTGTAAAATTATCAAATGAAAAATTCCAGACAGGAAATGTGTGTGGAAGAAGGGAGAGTTACAGGGATGGGATGAGGTTACAGAGGCAGAAAAGACTTCTAAGGAGTCTAAGAAGTTAATAGTGTTTTTGATTCACGAAGCACCATGAAGCTCAAGCAGAAGAAAGTTACTAATTACATCATAGTCAAATTGATGAAAAACCAAGAGAACATGGTTGAAAACAGAAAATAAGACACATTATCTTCTAAGGGACAAAAATAAGTCTGACAGCTGACGTCTCAACAGAATAAATGGAAGTCAGGAGACAGTGGAGAGAGATCTTCAAGAAAGAGTTTCACAAGGACAAAGAGGTCAAGTACTACAAGAGCTAATGATTCTAAAAGTTAGTGTACCTAACCACCAAGCTTCAAAATACGTAATTCACATGCTGACAAGAATAGAAAAAATATAGACACCTCCACAGTCATAGTGGTATTTTTATCAGGTCTCTTGTGATAACAGAATAAGGAGATAAAATTTAGTAAGGCTATAATTTTGAATAAAACCATTAATAAACATGACCTAATTGATATATGTAGAACACTGTGCCCAACAACAGAAGACTACACATCATACTCTTCCAAAATTTACCACAAATTGTTTCCACAAATTTCTTTCTTTCTTTCTCTCTTTTTGTTATAAGAATATATTTCTCCAACTAATATATTTGATAATTTACTATATTTAACATCAGAAATGTATAAAAGTAAACTAGACTTGTCTTAAAAAGTTGGTCATGGTGTTGCAGGAAAGGGGACCCCTTCCAGGGTCTGAAAGTGGGCTCTCAGAAATGAATTGCCCGAGGAGACATGTGTGCTGACAAAGCAAGATTTTACTGGAAAGAAACATTGAAATGATATAACGTTCTCTGACTACAGTAGAATTAAGGTATAAAATGATGTGATTTCTTGAAAATTCTGACATACTTGGACTTGTAAATATACTACAAGTCAAATAATATATCACTATGAAAATTATGATACAATTTAACTGAATGATGAAGGGAAACATTTCATATTAAGTTTTGTGGAATGAAATTTAAGGCATGCTTTGAGAGAAATTTATAGAGTTAAAATTGTATGTTATGGAAAAATTGGATGAAAAATCACTGATCTAACCATCCATTTAAAAAAATTAGAAAAAGAAAAGCATATTGAATCCAGAGAAAGTACAGAGATGGTAATAATAAAGACAAGAGCAGACATTAATGATATGAGAATGAAATTACATATTAGTACCTTATAAAGCCAAACAGTGTTTCTCTGAAAAGCTTAATAAAATTGATAGCCCTCCAACATGAATGATTAAAGGAAAAAAACAAAAAGAGTAGGGACAAATAACATTGTTAGGAATGAGACTCACCACAGTTTCTCTACATAATGGAAGAAATAAGACAATACTATTAAAAAAGAAAACTATGTCAATAACTTTCAGAAAGCTAGTTGAAATAGATTCCTTGAAACAAAACTGACACATAAGGAAATCAAACATCTGATTAATTAGATAACAGCAAACTCGCACAAACTGTTACAGAATAGATGAAGTATTTCTCAATGTATTTTGTAAAGCTAGCATAAAATTAACACCAAGATCTGACAAAGACATTACAAGGAAAAAAAACTCACCTCTCCTGGACATAAATACCACAAAATAATCATAAATAAAAATAATTTAAATTCATAACTAGTAATATATAAAAGGGTAACCCTTTTTGTTAATAATAAAATAACAAATACTTGTAAGTACAACTGACAATATGATAAAAAATAATGACCAGTAAAGTTTATTACAGTAAGGTAAGACCAGTTTAACATCCCCAAATCAATGTAGTTCACTATATTAAAAGGAAAGAAAGAAAAAAAAAACCATAATCATTACTTCTATTGAACATTGTACTAAATATCCTAAGTAATGCAAGAAAGCTCCAATACTTGCCACCAGATGCGAAGAGCCAACTCATTGGAAAAGAACCTGATGCTAGGAAAGACTGAGGGCAGGAGGTGAAGAGGGTGGCAGAGGATGAGATGGTTAGATAGCATCACTGACTCAGTGGACATGGATCTCAGCAAACTTCATGAAATAGAGAAGGACAAGGAAGCCTGGCATGCTGCATGCAGTCATGGGGTGTCAAAGGGTAGGACATGACTTAGTGAGTGAACAATAACAACAATGCAAGAAAATTTCTTTAAAGTATACAACAACTGGAAAAGAAGAAACCAACTCATTATTTGTGGGTGTCATAATTGTGTATGTACATACTCCAAAAGAATTCACAAACTATTGGTATTAACATGTGAATGCAGTGAGAATATAATGTCAATATATAGGAACCAACTAGATTTTCATTCTCCAGCAGAAAACAATTGAAAAAATTTAAAACATTTCAATAGCATCAAAATAATAATCAAATATTTGGAAATTAATTAAAGACATGCAAAACATACACACTGAAGATTATAACCATTATTGAGAAGACTTTCAAAATAACTAAATAAAGGGATCAATATACCATATTTATGGACTGGAAGACAATATTGGAAGGTGAATTTTCTCCAAATTGACCTACAGATTCAAAGTAATTCAAATCAAAATCAGCAGAATAAAAATTTAGGAGCATATTTCAAAGTTAACATGGAAAGGGAAGGAGGCAAGAATATTAAGCATAATCTTCAAGAACAAAGCTGAAGAAATTACACTGTCAGATACTGACTTGTTCTAATGTTACAGTAATTAAGTCACAATGGTATTGCTGCATAGAGATGAATAGGTCAGAAGAGAGTGTAAAAATCAAGCCCCACATATATAGTTTGGAATTTAAGATAGATGGGGCAAGGATTGTCTTTTCCACCTAATGGTTTTGGCTCAACTGGATAGTCATGGGGGAAAAGATACTGATTCTACCTCACACACAAGTATCAATTCTAGCTGGATTATAGCTCTCAGTGTGACAGGTAAAATAGTAATATTTCTAGACAAAAATATACAAGAATATTTTTATGATCCAAATAAAGCAAAGATTTTCTAGTCAGGATACAAATAGCTTACACATAAAGTTTAAAATTAACAACCTATAGCATAACAAAATTAAGAACTTCTGTATGGAGACTGGTAGCCATAAATGCATTTAATGGAGAACAAAAGTTGAAAATAAATTAAGAATTTAACTCTAGAAATTAAAAATACAATACCAAGATAAAACCCATGTAAAGAGAAAAGAAACAAAAACTAAAATTTACATGGATAGAATTCTTTATAAACTCTGAGAGTTAACAGGACTAAAATCTAGTTCTTAGATACCTCAGAGACAAGGCTTTGGATGGTTTGAACAAACAAAAATTAGACAAGGAAGCAGAGAACACATTTAGGAATGAAAGAGACATAGGTCAGATGAGTTATTTGTTGTTGCTGTTTTGTTTTGTTTTAGTGATAAAGGAAGGTTTTGATTACATTTCAAAAGTTAAATTTGAAAAATTAGATGAATTGGACACTTTTCAAGAAAATAATAAATTGCAAATGTTTCTACTTTTGTGATTCATGGCACACACTTAAAATGAGATGGAATTCTGACTGAGAGGAATGATGAGATAGGTAAATTTTATTTTCTGTTAGACACTGAACTGTATCCCCCACAAAAAGTTATATTGAAGTTCAAACTCACAGAACCTCAGAAATGATCTTATTTGGAAATAGGGTTTTTGCAGGTCTAGTCAAGCTAAGATGAGGTCATTAGGACAGGCCCAACACAGTGTGACTAGTGTCCTTATGTTACCGACCAGGGTTCTTGGCTGCCTTGATCAACAGAAATTGATCAGAGGCCAGATAATAAATTCAGGCAAGACTTTATTGCAGTTCCTTCTGCAGCGCTGGGAGAGAGAACAAACAACAGATTCCCCTGCTCCCTGAGGGGGAGAGAAGCAATCCTTAAATGGGGTGAGGGTAGGCGTGTTCAGGGGGTCAGACTGGAGGGGTGACTTTGGTGGTTTGTCCACCCCTTAGGTAGTGGCGTGTGCAGGGGGCATGCTCAGTACTCTGCCTTTGTTCCCAACACCCAGTTTTGCTCCAGGCTCTTCAAAAGTGGCAGTTGGGCTTTTTGTCTCTTTGGATCTTTTGTTCAGAATCTGCCCCAACTGGGCATGCACACAGTTATTTTTAGCCCCATATAATTTATTTGTATTTTGTCACATGAGAGGTGTGTCCAGGTGCAATCACTGCAGCGAAAGGTTCCAGGTCCCAGCCTGTCTCACTTATATAAAGTGAGACATTTGGGCACAGATGTGGACATGCACAGAGGGAAAGTGTTGTAAAGAAAAGGTAGAAAAGTTGAGGATTCAAGAAGCGAAGAGGGGGGCATGAACAAATTCTCTTTCATATCCCTTTCAAGGAACTGGTCCTGCCCACATCTTCATTTGGACTTCTAGCCTCTAAAACTGTGAGATCAATAAACATTGTTTAAGTCACCCAGTTTACTGCTCTTTGTTACCGTAGGTTCAGGGAGTGAATGCATGCACTGACTCTGAAAACTGTTCTGCTGTGTTTTGAAACACCTGTGGACGTGGGGATTTAGCCACCATCTGCACCACACTGCAAGGCTAAAATCTTCTCTTTGAGAGAGAGGAAAACAGATAGTTTCAAACCCTGTCATCCTTGGGTAAGTTAGATATGCTGCCATAACTCCCCAGAAAGAAAAGAGAGACCTTGTAAGTAGAAAACTACACAGTATTCAGAGCTGTAGTTGGAGGAAACAGAGACAGAGGCTTGCCCAGCTGAAAACCAACATGAATGTACTTTGTGCCACGGGGCTGTACAGTGAAACATGGTGAAACAAAAACATTTTTCATTTTACCACAATAAAAAACATTAAAAAAAAGAAATCAGAAAATATTTTTCTAGAGAAATACAAAATATCCAACTAGAAGAAAGAAGATAGACATCTAACATAAAAAGGAAGATTTCAGACTATGAGGAAAACTTTTTTCTTCCTTGAAGAGGGACATACTTTTTAAAGATGGGAAAAGCCACCAGCAATTTTTATTAAAATAGTTAACCATGGAAACAGACACCTTTCTCAAAGCCACTTATGTTTACTTCACTAGTTTATTCTCATATACATATACTGAAAGCAGATATTCACAAACATCTACTTACAGATACTTAGTAAATTCTTACTGAAAGGATAATGCCTCAGGGCCCAACCAACAAAGCACTGTGCATCAACTACAGGCTCGAGACTCTCTACTGTTACATGGTGGCCACATACAAGTATTGCAGAATCAAAATAAAGCTGCACAATAAAGGAAACTATAAGCAAGGTGAAAAGAGAGCCTTCAGAATGGGAGAAAACAATAGCAAATGAAGCAACTGACAAACAACTAATCTCAAAAATATACAAGCAACTCCTGCAGCTCAACTCCGGAAAAATAAACGACCCATCAAAAAATGGGCCAAAGAACTAAATAGACACTTCTCCAAAGAAGACATACGGATGGCTAACAAACACATGAAAAGATGTTCAACATCACTCATTATCAGAGAAATGCAAATGAAAACCACAATGAGGTACCATTTCACGCCAGTCAGAATGGCTGTGATCCAAAAGTCTACAAAGCAATAAATGCTGGAGAGGGTGTGGAGAAAAGAGAACCCTCTTACACTGTTGGTGGGAATGCAAACTGGTACAGCCACTATGGAGAACAGTGTGGAGATTCCTTAAAAAACTGGAAATAGAACTGCCTTATGACCCAGCAATCCCACTTCTGGGCATACACACCGAAGAAACCAGAATTGAAAGAGACACATGTACCCCAGTGTTCATCGCAGCACTGTTTATAATAGCCAGGACATGGAAGCAACCTAGATGTCCATCAGCAGATGAATGGATAAGAAAGCTGTGGTACATATATACAATGGCGTATTACTCAGCCATTAAAATGAATACATTTGAATCAGTTCTAATGAGGTGGATGAAACTGGAGCCTATTATACCAAGTGAAGTAAGCGAGAAAGAAAAGTGCCAATACAGTATACTAACACATATATGTGGAATTTAGAAAGATGGTAAGGGTAACCCTGTATGCAAGACAGCAAAAGAGACACAGATGTATTGAACAGTCTTTTGTACTCTGTGGGAGAGGGAGAGAGGGTGGGATGACTTGGGAGAATGGCATTGAAACATGTATAATATCATATAAGAAATGAATCGCCAGTCTAGGTTTGATGCAGGATACAGGATGCTAGTGGCTGGTGCACTGGGATGACCCAGAGGGATGGTATGGGGAGGGAGGTGGGAGGGGGGTTCAGGATTGGGAACACGTGTACACTTCTGGCAGATTCATGTTGATGTATGGCAAAACCAACACAATATTGCAAGGTTAAAATTTTTTTTTAATAAAAATAAATAAAATAAAATAAAAAAAATGTTTTGATGCATCATTCTAGAGAAAGCCTTGAGTGACTGAGCATTATATGGTTGTAAACAGTTTAATATTTTAAATAGATCAGTCACACTCTTTTGGTCATAATTCATACAATAGTGCTTAAAAAAAGACTTTCCAATAATGGCTCACTCTCACTGTCCTAAATATATTCTCTTCCTTCCCTAATTTAGGCCATAATGTACTATGGAATTTCCTTTTTTTAAGATTTTTAATCTATATCCTTGTTGACAAACACATTTTGATATAAACATTCCTCAAAGGACAGTGCTGGTTAGAATATCAGTACTGAATCTAAAGTATACAAACACATACACACACGCACCTACACACTTGAAAGCGACAGAGAATGTACGACACTTGTGGCCCTGAGAAATTCTTACAACTTGAAAATCTAAGATGGTGGCTCAGGAGAAACAAAAGCAAAATATGTACATTTTTAATCCAGTGGACCTTGATTTGTGTGGTTTTAAAATAGTTATATTTATAATTACTTAGTGTTTTATACTTTTTACAGAAAGATAGAGTTGAACACAGTGAGCTTCTTCAAGGCCAGGGACCCAGTCTTGGCAGAGACTCAACTTCCCCAGAAAAAGACTAAGAAAATCCTTCACATGGCCACAGGAAACCCTGGGAGAGAAATATACAAACTTCCATATTCCCAGTTTCTTTGGGTCCTAAGGGACCAGAAAGGGTTTCCCTCATAGCTCAGTTGGTAAATCATCTACCTGCAATGTGAGAGACCCGGGTTTGATTCCTGGGTGGGGAAGTTCCCCTAGAGAAGGAAATGGCAACCCACTCCAGTATTCCTGCCTGGAGAATCCCATGGAGAGAAGAGTCTGGCAGGCTACAGTCCATGGGGTCACAAGAGTCGGACACAACTTAGCAACTAAACCACCACTGAGAGACCAGAAAAGCTAAGACAGAGGAGATGCCATGTAACGTTGACCAAAGAAACATACAATCTCAACCCTTTGTTGTTTAAAACTCTTAGGATTCTGGGAAACCAGTGTTTACTTTCAGTGCCCCCTAGATCTAGGCAAGATGTGCTATAAACAGAGTTTGTACTTGTCAGCTGTATTCACTGATGCAGCTTTGTGTTTTAAATTTTGTTTTGCTATTTTTATCCCAAACTGTTGAGATCTCCAGAAGACTCTTGAATCTAAGTTTACTCTCCACATAAAAAATAGTTCATTTCACATATAACTTGATTTCTTCTCCTGTGAAGGGATTAATCCCAAACTGGTATACTTCCCACTAGGACATGAGAACTAAAAAAATCAGGATCACAGATCATTCCCTAGAGATATAGACTATTTCAGTGGGCATGCTCAGTTGTGTCTGACTCTTTTGCAATCCCATGGACTGTAGCCCACCAGGCTCCTCTGTCCATGGCATTTCTCTGGCAAGAATATTGGAGTGGATTGCCATTCTCTTCTCCAGGGGATATTCCTGACCCAGGGATCAAACCCACATCTCCTGAGGCTCCTGCATTGGCAGGTGGATTCTTTACCATTGATCCACCTGGGAAGACCTAGACTATTTTAAAGTGATAAGCAAAACCATTAAGATGTTGACCTACTCATTAATACAAAGTAGAGTAATACACACACACACACACACACACACACACACACACACACTTTCTTTACTAAATAAGCTTTCAGAAAAGAAGAAAAATGTTAAGATTAAATCTTGCTTACAGAGATGTGCAGGTGCTTTCACTGTAATTCTCACACTTCAACTTCCCAAAGGAACAGTAATTACATTTTCTTCCCCTATGAAAGAACACAAGACAAATGTAATAAAACTCCTGCACTAAAGACCCATTGAAATAAGCAACTCAGTCAAAACTAAGGACGTGTATAAAGTGTTCTTAATTGTATTTCACTTCCATCTTTAGTCAGGAAATCTTCAAAAAAATGGTTATTGTGTCTAAGGCATATTAATATACTAACATCAGTTCAGTTCAGTTCAGTCGCTCAGTCGTGTCCAACTCTTTGCGACCCCATGAATCGCAGCACGCCAGGCCTCCCTGTCCATCACCAACTCCTGGAGTTCACTAGACTCACGCCCATCGAGTCAGTGATGCCATCCAGCCATCTCATCCTCGGTCGTCCCCTTCTCCTCCTGCCCCCAATCCCTCCCAGCATCAGAGTCTTTTCCAATGAGTCAACTCTTCACATGAGGTGGGCAAAGTACTGGAGTTTCAGGTTCAGACAATACTCACATAATTTCATTTAAATACTGGGTTTGCCAAAACATTTGTTTTTCTCTGTAAGATGGTTCTAATAGTTCTTAGTCATCTTTAACTTCATTAGAAACAATTTTGTTAGACTGTATTAAGACAGCTGTCATATCAGTGTGCATTAAAAAAAATAACTTACCAAAACTGGTGAATTTTTGTGTAGCCATGTTAATAATAAAGATGGAAGAAAAAAAGTAACATTTTCAGCATATCATGCTTTATATATTTTATTATTTCAAGAAAGGTAAAAACACAACTGAGAAGCAAAAAAAAAAAAAAAAGATTTGTGCAGTGTATGGAGAAGGTGCTGTGATTAATTGAATGTGTCAAAAGTGGTTTGTGAAGTATTATGCTCACATTTCTAGCTGGACAATGTTCTATGATCCAGTAGATAAGTTAAAGTTGATAGCAATCAAATCGAGATATTGAGAACAATCTACGTTATACCATGCAGAGATAACCAACATACTCCAATATCCAAACCAGCTTAGTTATGTTAATCATTTTGATGTTTGGGTTCCATGTAAGTTAAGCAAAAAGAATCTTCTTGTCTCTGCATGTGATTCTCTTCTTAAATGTAACAAAAATTCCCATTTTTAAAAACAAATTGTGACAGGCAATAAAAAGGGGATGCTGTACAATAATGTGGAACTGAAGAGATCATGGTGCAAGGGAAAAGAACCCATCAACAACACCAAAGGCCGGTCTTCATCCAAAGAAGGTGATATTGGGTGATATGTGGAATGGGAAGGGAGTCCTCTATAATAAGCTTCTTTCAGAAAACCAAATGACTTAATTCCAACAAGTAAGGCTCCCAGTTGGACCAACTGAAGACAAACTCGATGAAAAGTGTCCTGAATTAGTCAACAGAAAACACATAATCTTCCATCAGGATAACGCAAGACTGCATGTTTCTTTGGTGACTAAGGCAAAAACTGTTACATCTTGGCTGGGAAGTTTTGACTCATCTGCCATATTTACCAGACACTGCTGCTTCAGATATCCCTTCAATATTTACAATATTCACTTCAGGGAAAAATTTTCAACTCCCTGGAAGACTGTAAAAAGTACTTAGAACAGTTCTCTGCTCAAAAAAATTAAAAGTTTTGAGAATATGGGATTGTGAAGTTGCCTGAAAAATGGAAGAAGGTAGTGGAACAAAATGGTGAATACATTATTGAATAAACTTCCTGGCGAAAATGAGAAATGTGTCTTTTACTTTAAAAACACTGAAGTAGTTGGCCAAACTACTTTTTTTTAATATTAAAGAAAAATTTAAATAAATGCACTGATCAACTTGAGTGAGTCTACAAATGAGGGCCTTAAGGTCATACTCATTCATTTGAGGCTGCTTATGCCCTACAAAGGCAGAGGTAAGTAACTGTAACAAAGACAATATGGCTCACAAGACTAACATACTTACTACGTGGTTCTCCACCAAACATTTTTGACAATACTTGGCCAAGATAATTATTTAATGAAAATCCTGGTCCCTGTAGATTTCTTTTTCATGCTGTTACACATTTTGAAATTAATTTTCATGTCCACATAATAATCCAGGGGTATATGAAATTCTATCCCCCTGTCTATTTGATCAAGTCTATGACTAAATGATATTAGTACATCATCAACAATATGAATTACTTTAAGCAGATGTTGTATTTTGTTTGTTTAACTTACAGAGAAGAATTTTTGATAGCCTCTGGGTGAAGTTGTTGAATCAAAGGATGTCACTATGTTTATTGACTTGTTTATCAGTTCAGTTCAGTTCAGTCACTCAATCGTGTCTGACTCTTTGCGACCCCATGAATCGCGGCACGCCAGGCACGCCAGGCCTCCCAGTCCATCAGCAGCTCCCGAGTTCACTCAGACTCACGTCCATCAAGTCTGTGATGCCATCCAGCCATCTCATCCTCGGTCATCCCCTTCTCCTCCTATCCCCAATCCCTCCCAGCATCAGGGTCTTTTCCAATGAGTCAACTCTTTGCATGAGGTGGCCAAAGTACTGGAGCTTCAGCTTTAGCATCATTCCTTCCAAAGAAATCCCAGGGTCAATCTCCTTCAGAGTGGACTGGTTGGATCTCCTTGCAGTCCAAGGGACTCTCAAGAGTCTTCTCCAACACCACAGTTCAAAAGCATCAATTCTTCGGCGCTCAGCCTTCTTCACAGTGCAACTCTCACATCCATACATGACCACAGGAAAAACCATAGCCTTGACTAGATGGACTTTAGTTGGCAAGTTTTATTAAATAAAAATACTTATTTACTATTAAAATTCAAAAAGCATTCCACACAAAATAAAGCTATTTCCAATCCAACTGCCCAGAAACCATCACTTCTAGCACTGTTATAAATATCCTTTCCTGATTTTATATTTGTTTGTTTTTGACACACACACATGTAAAAAAATAAACACTATTTAAATGTTCACTATTTTGGGGGGGGTAGTTAGATAAACAGTGATACGTCCTGGCTAAGGATCTTTCCAATCCAGGGATTGAGACTGTGTCTCTTGCATCTCCTGCATTGACAGGTGAATTCTTTACCACTAGCATCACCTCGGAAGCCCTAAAGGAATACTCTACAACTGATAATAGTAACAATAGGAGGCCACGTTACTTGATGGGGAAAGACTGCTATTGTACTGATTGATGAAAAAGCAAGTTAATATATGTTTTTACCCAGCGTTAGATAAGTACAATCCTTTGTTTTCCTGGTAGCTGGATCACTTGTGAATGTATCCTCAAGCAGCATATTGCTTAATTTTGCTTGTTTGGGACCTTGGTTAAAATAGAAAGAAACTACTGAGAGTGTAACAGCCAGGAAGGCCAGGGGTCTCCAAACGGAGGAAATAGCCTGCAAATGTCAGACATATTTATCTTTTTAAGCAGCAGGAGGAAACAAACTAGGGATATTTCTTTTCTTCTCTATACAAATTTAAAAGGAGGTTTCTCTTAAAATACTGTGTTGCCATAAGGACATCTGGTTTCACCTGAAGTTAACTATTCTCAAACTTTGAGATAACCAATGCATTTTTCTTATGGAAATGTTTGTCTTAAACTATGCTAATGTGCTATGCATTTACCCCAAACTCTGTCTTAAAGCCGGTTCTGCTTCATGGCTCAGAACCTACTTGACAAACCAGTATGTTATACTCAGATATTGTTCCCTTAATCTATGTAAATGAAACTATTTGTATGGTAATCTGTCCTGCTACAAGATTCAAGTTAATCATTTTATGGTTCAGGATGAATCATTTGGTGCCAAGATTATCCCAAAATGCATCTTATGGGTGAGGGGCCTTGTGCCATTCTGAGTTTTAAGACATTCCTTTCTTTCATTAACAGACTGCTAGTGACTATATAACATCCAGCTGAAGACTAGCAGGGGGGTACTCTTTCTGCCCCCCTTCTGATGCCTATATTAGAAGCTTTCTCTATCTCCTTTAAACTTTAATAAAACTTTATTACAAAAAAGCTCTGAGAGATCAAGCCTTGTCTCTGGCCCCGGATTGAATTCTTCTCCTCTGGGGGCCAAGAATCCCAGCGTCTTTTCGTTCAACAACCTTTCTCTACATAATATGTGTATATTCTTATGTAACTTGCTTTTCTTTAAACAATGGTGTTTATTTGAAATAAAGTCATGTTGATGAGCCAAATTGTCCTTCATTCACTTTCACAACTGTACACAAAATAATAGTTAAATTAAACATCTTTGAATCTCCTTTGCTGGGGTGGGGGGGGAGAAAAAAGAAAATTAACAAATAATTATGTAGCCAAATATTTCTTGAATATGATGTCAAAACCATAGGTAACAAATGAAAAACACAAACTGGACTCCATCAAAATTAAACTTTTCCACGTCAAAGGGTACTATCAATAGAGTGAAAAGGCAAGGCATGCATGGGAGAAAATAACTGTAAATCACGTACCAAATAAGGGGTTAATATTCAGAAAAGATACAGAGTTTCTACAACCCAACAACGACAAAAAAATCACCCCAATTCAAAAAGTGGGCCAAGGACTTGAATAGATATTTTTCTGAAGAGGATATACAAATGTCAATAAGCACAAAGAAACAGGCTTAACATCACTAATCATTAGCAAAATGCAAATCAAACCCACAAAGAGATATCACTTCACACTCATTAGGATGGCCATTATTAAAAACAAACAAACAAACAAACAAAATAACAAGTGTTGGTCAGGATGTGAAGATATTAGAACCCTTCGGAGTAGCTGATGGAAATATAAAATAATTTTTCAATCACTATGGAAAACAGTTACTCAAAACATTAAATATAGAGTTGCAACATGATTCAGCAATTCCACTTCTGGGTATACCCCAAAGAACTGAAATCAAGGACTCACACAGATATTTGCACATGCATATTCACAGCAGCATTATTTCAGCCGAAGATGAAATCAACCTAAGTGTCCATTCACTGATGAATGGGAAGTATCACGTGGTAAATATATACAATTGGATATTTTTCAGCCTTAAAAAGTAAGGAAATTCTAGGACTTCTCTGGTGGTCCACTGGTTAAAAATCTGCCTTACAATGCAGGGGACACAGATTCAGTCCCTGATGTGGGAACTAAGATCCCACATGCCTCAAGTCAACTAAGCCAGCACACTGCAACTACTGATTCCCTGTGCTCTAGAGCTGGTGTGCCACAACAAGAGAAACCCACATACCACATACTACAGCTAGAGAAAACCTGCATACTGCAAAAAAGGTCTGGGGGAACCAAAATGAAAAAAAAAATTTGAGTAAGACAATTCTGACACATGCTATGACACATAGATAAACCACAAAGATACTATGCTAACTGAAATACGCCAGTCACAAATGGATATGTATGATTCTGTTAGGGGAAGCACACTGATTGAAACTGCCCACCCTGGCCAGGCACCATAGTAACATTTGCATTAGTTGTTTTATGACAGGAGATCCTGATAAGGAATACGGAACTCATAAGCCACCACCAACAGGAAGAGTCCTGGAAAGGTCTAAAGGAGACGCCGTGTGTCTGTCCACTTCCCAGAATCCCTCTTGCTAGCATCCATCTTGGCTAAGCAATGCCTGTGCCACCAGGAAAGACTGAATTAGAATGATTGGCCAAAGACCACCCAGAAACTAATCCCATCACCATAAAACCCGAGACTGCAAGCAGTTCTCCTGGGTTCCCTTACCCTACTGCTCTCCACCCGCATGCCCTTTCCCAATAAAATCTCTTGCTTTGTCAGCACATGTGTCTCCTTAGGCAATTCATTTCTGAGCTTTAGACAAGAGCCGAGTTTCAGGACCTGGAAGAGGTCCCTCTTCTTGCAACAAATGGCAACTCTGGAGGGGACTCTTCTTCGCTGAGACTGACATCCTGACCATTCGGGGTACTCAGGGGCCAGCTTGCCTGCCAATGGAACAGACCCAGCGGCCGCAACTGAGACCCTTTTTTCCCTGGTCTCCTCCTGATGCGGACAACTGGCCAGAGTGCCCCGACCAGTAAGGAACAAAAGACTTTATTGACCTTTCTCCCCTTACCTCTCTCTTTCCTCTCCTTAACCCTTCCTATCCTTCCCTGTTTTTCTAGCCCCCCAGTCCTGGATGCAGGAATCTGGTCGAAGGGCCCTCAGCCTGAGCTGAGGATTGGAGACTGATCACCTCCTCTTGGCAGAGAACTTGAATTCTGGTTCTGGTCTGGTCTGATTTCTGATAGGGTCAAGTTCCAGTCCTCCCTTCTCTGGAGGCCCAGGGAAAAGTCCCATAATGCCTGGGTATCTGCAGATGGCAGGAGATGTCTGTAAGGCCACCCCTTTTGCCCCCCCCACCTCCTCCCCCTTCTTCTTTCAACCTGGCTTCCTTTCTTCCCTTTGAAATTTTTGAAGACCTTTGATATTTTCCTTTATCTGAAGTTCTGTTTCTCTATAGGAGGTTTACTGAGAGCTCTAATCTTGTATTTAAGAGAGTGTCTGATGAGGACTGCCAGGTTTATATGTGTGTGTTTTAACTCTGTGTTCTGTGTTGTGATTTTTGATGGCCACTTTGCTTTGTCTGGCCACCATTTGGTTTAGACCTGCTGCCATTTTGTTAGAACTTGATTTTCTTTCCCTGTACCTTGAGTCCAGGGCTGTCAGGAACACTTATCTAGACCATCTCTAACTCCTGACACTAAGGGAAAAGGGGGAAAAGACTTTAAAGTTTTTATTTATTTCAACTTTTTTTTTAATAAACAAGTAAATTTTATATTGTAGTATCTATTTCATGACTAAACTTAGAAAATGAAGCTAGGTCTTACACTGTGTCTGTCTAAATATGTCATGGTATGTCTTTGTCTCTGGGTAATATTTGTGAAGTTAATTTGTAAACGAGCTCTATTTAATTGGCTTTAAAAAAGGTAGGCACTTACAAATCAAATGCTTCTAAATTAAACAATAAATTCCAGGTTTATGTGAACTGGGAAATATTCAGTATTAAATACCTGATATAAATGTTTGTTTTTTGATCTATCTAATACAGACATGTCTTAGAGTAATTAACATTAAGTAGAATATTTTCATTGTACCTAAGTTTAATATAACTATTATATCTGTTACAAGTTTGTCAACAAGGAAATTACTTTGAGTGAAGAAACTTCTAAAAAAATGTAAATGAGATATGAGCTTTTATATAAACTCTGCTGCTGCTGTTAAGTCACTTCAGTCGTGTCTGATTCTGTGTGACCTCGTAGATGGCAGCCCATCAGGCTCCACCATCCCTGGGATTCTCCAGGCAAGAACACTGGAGTGGGTTGCCATTTCCTTCTCCAATGCATGAAAGTGAAAAGTGAAAATGAAGTTGCTCAGTCGTGTCTGACTCTTAGCAACACCATGGACTGTAGCCCACCAGGCTCCTCCTTCCATGGGATTTTCCAGACAAGAGTACTGGAGTGGGGTGCCATTGCCTTCTCTGATATAAACTCTATTAGGATAATTATTCTTTAGAAATATCTGTCTAAAATAGTCTCTCCAGATTGGTGTAACTTAAATTTCTAAGGGTTGTGCTAAGTGTTGGAAGTCTATTGAATAGTTAGGTCATTTCCAAATAAAATAAGATTTTGAAATATTTACTACTAAACACTAATTTCCTTTTACAGAGAAACTAAAGAGATTTGGGGCTATAAATGAATAATGTTTGGTGCCATCCTAAAATGTTCTAGGAAAGCAAGGGTTTTAGAAATTATTACCGGTATTTATGCTTACCAATCTATAAAATGCTAATATAAAAGTTCTTGGTTGCTAAAGGAAAGTAGGAAGTGTGTTTTCAGTAAAAAAAAAAAAAAAAAGCATGAAAAATACTAAAAAGAGTTATGCATGATCAAGATTTTCTAAAATTGGATTACAATTAGTTACGTGAATTGATTTTGTTAGGAATGACACAGTAAGAAAACTGGCTAGAGCCAATTAGGTCCAAGATGGCAGACCTGACTTTCACTAGACCTTGAGCCTTGGTATTTATGCCCATTGCAACATATCAACAAGCTAAATGATACACTCATCAACACTGACTAAATCTGACCAAATGTTCTAAATGCTTTTAATTGATCTTTTTGATAAAACTTCCTAAATCGAATTCTTTTGAAGTTCCTTTGACCTCTAGCTAACTTTGGGGTGCTTCAGAGGGCCCCTGAAACATCTCAAAGAGAGATATTAAACTGTGTTTATTTGCCTGGTTAAATTACATGAAAAAAATTATCAAATGAGTAATAAATCCATTCATGTTATAATGTATGGTAAAATTACTAATACAGATATCCTAGAAATTATATGGAGTCCTTAACATTCTGATATGTCCTGGTATTCTAATGGAAAACCTGATGACTTCACAAAAGTTAACAAAAGGACTGAATGAACCAGCCGTATGCTTATAACTTTTATGGTTCCTATCTGAAAAATTACGAGTTTGAATCAGGTTTTCAGGGAGTAGGGAAAACCTTCCTCTCAAACTAATTTGACAATACTTTGGTAAAATTAAACATTATAAACAAAACAATTATATTTTCTCTCTGACTCCTCCAAAAATTGGAAATTCTTAGGTTTGCAGTATGTTTATCAAATGAGTTAGGAAAGTTATCTTATGGGTACAAAAATCTCAAGAAATTTTTGAGACCTTAAAAAGGGATGAATTCACCTAGATTTGTTAGGCAAAATCTGTGATAAGCCTTTAGTGTGAGTTTCGCAGCCCTGCTTTATTTTAAAACTTCAGTCTGTGGTTCCAAAAATGTTTCAGCAAAATAAAAAGTCTATGATCAAGTATAGTTATATAAATCATCAGACCAAAATTAGTGAGAACAGACTTATTTTGCAAACAAGCTAGTCTTAATTTGGTTATATTTGATAAAAATGAGGGTAACTTTAGGGAGAAAAAGATGTTTCAATAAATGTTAAATCCCAGTTTGTTAATGAAGGGCTGCCTGTAGAAAGACTCATTTCTTGGATAGTTCTTTGCTGTTATGTGATATTAATGTAAAATTTAATTGAATTCTTAAAGAACACCTTACATTTGTTTCTGAAGCTTATCTCAGTAATCTGTCTTTGGAGAAAGAACAGATGCCTCATGACCTGCAACCAGGACTGGAAAAAGACATAATTTAAGGGACTGTCTCTAACCTGGATGGAAGGACATTTTGATCAGCAGGAGAAACTACACTACACCAAGATGAAAAGATGACATCAGAGGTAGACAGCTTACCCGAGATGCTGGACCTGATTTGTATGATCATTTATGTTTTCTTGACTTCTTAGACCTATGCATATGAATCAAATGCTTTTCTATCATAGGCCTGATTCTATGCTAGTTTTAGAAATCAATTCAATTGTTGGGTTTGTGGCCAATTACCTGTGTCTAGTTCTGGGTTACCTTGGTAAATTTATCTATTACAAGACTCTAACTGGTTGGCCCTGAGAAAATTTACTTAAAAAAAAATTATAATCATATTCAGGTCACTGTGATATTACTAGATGGGATCCCCTCCCAGGCCAATTAATAATGCCTGCTCTGACTCTGGCCATAAATTTGAGCTTTTTTCTATTACTCAAGCTCAATCAGAGCAACAGGGAAAGTTTCAGCAAAGGAGGAAAAGTCTCCCACAATTATGCGATGGATTTATATAGAGAACACCAGGCTATGGTAATTTAGGTTTAAAGTCTCCTCTGTGTTGGAAACAGTTAAATCATACTAAGGACAATCAGTCTAGTAACACTAGAAAACTGGGCTATGTGCCTTATAGACGGTGTCAATATATAATTTCCCTGGAAGATAAAGATTCTACAGAGCAGACTAAGTCAGATGACCTGAGATCTACTGTGCTACATCTAATGGAAGTTCTTAAGTCTTACTTGTGACTTTACTAATACCTCTGGCTATGTTATTTGTATTTCACCTTTTTACAAAACTGCTGTTTTTTACACTGTCAAATGTGTCTGAGGCCTCTAATAGAATAATATATAGTCCCATATGAGATCAATGATGGTAACAGTGTAACCCTAGATATGGGAAGAAGCAACAAGAGGGAATATTTTCCTGGATCAAGAGGCTAGTAAGACAAGTGGTCCAGAGAATTTTGGATACTATTTTATGGCCTAGTCCAGTAACAGCATATTGAGTGGCGTGTCAACAAAATCTTTGCCAAACCTGAGAATGGACTCAGGACCATGGGATAAAAATGGTCATGAAATGTCCCCCTCAAAATCATGGTCAAGTTTATGAGCAAGAAGGGGCTCTGCCAACTGAAGATTGACACTTGCTATCTACATCTACAAAGATTAAATTATGGCCACTGCAACTGCTGACTTTCAATGCTCCTGAAAGGAGTTCAGGGTGAAAATCAGGGATGAGGCACTCTGTGCTCTGGGAAAAACTGGCAGAACAGGCCTTCAGATAGTTAGATCTTTTCAGGAGAAGATTTTATGAGTCCCAATTCTTGCATCTTCTCATACCTAGAGAAACACTGACGTCATTAACGATGAAATCCACTTTGGCTATTAAGGAAAAGTTACAGTTAAAAGTCAAAATAGAGTAGCTATGGTTCAGATATCCTGGGAAATAACTAGGTGATGCTATGGGTGTACTTTCAGATTAGACCTTGTAAACACTTGAGTTTTCTGAGTCATGTCAGGCTTGGATGCCACCATTCTCAAAACAATGTCTGCTGGAAGCTAGTAACTGCAACCTTACTTTTTATAAAACTAGGCAACTGGCTACCTGGCTACAAGTCACTCTGAAGTGCCAGGTCCAGACTGGGTTTCAGGCCTATTCTCAAAAGAAATGAGGTTTATTTTGTCTACTAAATTCCAGTTATCACTCCTCCAACTAGTTCTAATTGGGTCTGTTACACCAAAATGGCAGACCAAGGGATTGAGATTTTAATCATACAAGGCTCAGATCTAGGACTTGGAACTCAGAAATACTTCCAATTCAGTGTCTATACTCCAAGCTGAGGCAGTCCTATGCTCCATTTTGACAGGAAGTTATCACAGTCATAGCTGCCTAGTTCTCTAAGTTAAAACTGAACAGAACTCTGTGGAGCTCTGGAGTAGAGATCTGTTCTGGGTTCCCCATTTCTTGTCTGTAGGATATAGACTTGTTTCAGCCTCCTTGACTTTCCCTGAGTTCCAAAGGGTGGATTGAAACAATTGCTAATCAGGGAAGGGAGAGGATACAGAAACAGGAGAAACAAAGGTTGGTACAGCCTCCAGATAGAGTCCTGGTTCCACTCAAAAGAAATATGCATAACAATGTCTTTCCGTTCTTCTACAGAACTGGAGCCCCCACCCAGGTGGAGGATGGTAACCTCAGACTGAACACAAGATTCCTGGAGCACAATTCTGTTGCCTCATCGCCAACCAATCAAAAAGAGTCACAAACCCTGCAACCCTCACCCCAAATGTTGCCTTCTGTTTCCAGAGACCAGAGATGACCATCCTGTTAGGTCTCCTGTTTGGCTCCTGTCTATTTCATCTCTGAGAGGGGTCAACAGTTTCAAACTAAATTGCTGTTATTACAAGGATGAATGCTGTTTCAGGCAAAAAATACCTTGACTTAGATCTGGTAGAGATAGACTTCTGCTCTGCTAGGCAGGCCTATGCCCATGCACAGCAGGAAGAAATTACAGAAGAAAGAGACCTCTGCTCCAATTCCCAAGAAGTATCTTGAGTATAATATCATGTAAGAAATGAATCGCCAGTCTAGGTTCAATGCAGGATACAGGATGTGCGGGGCTGGTGCACTGGGATGACCCAGAGAGATGATATGGGGAGGGAGGTGGGAGGGGGGTTCAGGATTGGAAACTCATGTACACCCGTGGTGGATTCATGTTGATGTATGGCAAAACCAATACAGTATTGTAAAGTAAAATAAAGCAAAATTAAAAAAAAAAAAGTCTTTCAAGGGGAAGTTATTAGGGGAAGCACACTGATTGAAACTGCCCACCCTGGCCAGGCACCATAGTAACTATTTGCATTAGTTGTTTTATGACAGGAGATCCTGATAAAGAATACGGAATTCATAAGCCACCACCAACAGGAAGAGTCCGTGAAAGGTCTAAAGGAGACGCCTCGTGTCCGTCCATTTCCCAGAATCCCTCTCGCTAGCATCCATCTTGGCTGAGCGATGCCTGTGCCACCAGGAAAGACTCTGAATTAGAATGATTTGCCAAAGACCACCCAGAAACTAATCCCATCACCATAAAACCCGAGACTGTGAGCCATGAGGCAGAGCAGTTCTCCTGGGTTTCCTTACCCTACTGCTCTCCACCCGAGTGCCCTTTCCCAATAAAATCTCTTTCTTTGCCAGCACATGTGTCTCCTCCACAATTCATTTCTGAGCATTAGATAAGAGCCCAGTTTCGGGCTCTGGAAGGGGTCCCTCTTCCTGCAACAATTCCATTTATATGAGGTTTGTTAAGGTCATAGAGACAGAAAGTAGGATGGCTTCTGCCAGGGGATGGGGTAAGACATATTATCACAATCTATTTCCAGAACTTTTCTCATTTTGCAAAACTGAAAGTCTGAGCCCACTAAATAATAACTCTCCATTCTCCTCACCAAATCATTGACAGTGGTTTCCTCCCTGGGAAAAAGTAAAAAAAAAAGAATTCTGGGAGTGCCTGAATGGAAACATACTTCTATATTTTTTGAATTTTCTATAATAAAAATGCACAAAAGAGTTACCTTTAAAATACAAGTTTTGAAAAAGCTAAAAACATTACTTAAGAGAAAAAAAAAAAAAAAAAAGAAACTAAAGGACCACAGCCAAAATCATTGCCATATGAGTTCTGAAAAACCTTAAGCAAACAAGCAAGTTGCAGTAATAGGAAACTGAAAGATTTCCAGTTAGTGAAAACCAGCTAAACAAACTGATACCCAAACCAAACACAGAGATCACATAAACAGACATGTGAATTAAATCAGTGCTTGGCAGGTGGCTTGGGGGAATGAGCTGGGGGC
>SJXQ01007911.1:0-32978 GCA_006408695.1 Aepyceros melampus | reverse complement strand
CTTGGGGGGATGAGCTGGGGGCGGGGGGAGGGGTCCACAGGCCAAAGGAGCGGGAATGAGGCACTCCAGTCGACCACACTGGTGGTCCTGGGTGGGTTTGGGCACCAGGCAGGTGCCCGGCAGGATGGGTGCTCAGGGCTACGCCTGGGCTGTGCCTAGGCCTGCAGGAGGCTCAGAGGCCCGCGGGCCATGGAGGGCAGGGCCAGACACCTCTGGGGCTGCGTGGCCCTGACCAGGGAACAAGACGGGGGGAGGCCCTGCTTGGCGGGGCAGAAGGCTGGGAACACCCAAGCTCAAGGCCTGAAAAGATCCAAGGGGGAGAGCTGGGCCCCAGTGGGTGGGAGGGCAGGGGATGAGGGTGGCCGCCCACAGAGGGCCCCACAGCAGCACTGGAAGGAAAGCAGTGATGCCTTAACTCACATGGGGACGCTGCCCGGCCTGGCACTCAGATATGTTACCGCCAGCAGCTCCGGGCCGTGTGGGTGGGCACTGCTGATCACGGCCTCAGTTTTCATTCCAGTTCCAACTGTCCCTCCAAGAGCTGATGGGCTCCTCTTCCTAATGGCACAGATATTTTCCTTATGTGGGTGAACGCATCCCTGCTGGTTTTTGTTGGCACTGTTGTCACTCATCATGTGTTTTCCTCTTTACAACCTGTGTTTGCTGCTCTTCCAGTTTAACTTAGGAGCAGCTTTTATTTTCTGCATTTCTAGTGGTCAGCGTTCAATGGGGCTTTCCAGGTGGTGCTAGGGGTAAAGATCCTGCCTGCCAATGCAACAGATAACAAGAGATGTGGGTTCAATCCCTGGGTCGAGAAGATGCCCTGGAGGATGGCATGGCAACCAACTCCAGTATTCTTGCCTGGAGAATCCCATGGACAGAGGAGCTAGTGGGCTACAGTTCCTGGGGTTGCAAAGAGTCAGACACGACTGAAGCAAGTTAGCACACACTCAGGTTTTAGTTCAGTTGCTCAGTTGTGTCTGACTCTCTGACACTCCATGGACTGAAGCACTCCAGGCTTTCTGTCCTTCACTATCTCCTGGAGTTTGTTCCAACTCATGTCCATTGAATCATGCTATAGAACCATCTCATTCCTGTTGCATCCACCAGAGAGGTGGCTGGGGCTTGGCAAAGTGCCTGGTCCTGCTGCGTGGGTGTGAACCTGCCCTCACTGCTCCCTGACTGCGTGACCGTCACTGTGTCCTCTGTAAATCAGGAGGGGGCAGCACGTGCTTGGTAAGGGGCACACACAGCATCTGGTATATAATCAATGCACCATCCATCTCAGCATTGTATTTATTAATAGTAGGGATAACATTTAAGAACCTGCTCCTTTTTCTCTCGTCACTTAACTGTGCTCCAGACCACATCTGCTTTATTTGCCCCTGTAAATCCCACACCCAGCACAAACAAAACTCAACCAATTTGTGGCTGAAGAGGCAGGAACATATCCCATCTTCAAGGAGATGAAGCCAAGCGAGATGGGGGCCTGATGATAACCCTGTGTGATGAGGAGACCCCAGGAGGACCTGCGTGGCTGTGGGGTGGGGGTGGGGGCATAGGCAGCTCCTTAGGATGGGGAAGGTGGCAGGAAGGAAGGGGTCTGTTTCTTGTGGGGTGTCCACAGATTGTACCTCACCCTTCACTGATGAGCACTGAGGGAGTTTCCAAACATTTGTCACTGTTCTGGAGGAAACAATCATTGCCCAGCTCCTACTCAATCAATTTCATAGAATATGTTTCTAGCATCGGAGTACAATCATCTGCTTTATTCATGCCATGCTCCATTCATCCACCCATCCAGCCAGCCATCTGTTCATCCGTCCATCCACTCACTAATCAATCCATCCACCCATCTACCCATCCACTCATTAACTCATCTGATCATCTCAGACCCATTGAGAAGACAGATGCCTCCTCCACTCCTGCTCCCAGGAGGACCCCCAGCATGACTGATAGGAGCCTTGTGGGGACAACAGGGGAGACACAGAAGGGACATGCCTGCAGGCCCTCCTCCCTCTGAATGGTGAAGCACCCACCTGGTCTAGCACCTCCTTGCCAGGGTGTTCAGGCCGGTCCTTTTCCTTCCTGCAAAATAAGCAGCTGATGGAGGACTTGATGCCCTTCTTCTTCGTGGCTTTGTGCAGCGAGTCCTGGCTGCTGGTGCTGCTGCTGGGGTTGCTCCTGGGGCTGTCCTGAGAGCCCGTTGAGCTTCGGGGAGAGAAAATGACCTTTAACTGGCACCCTCGTGCAAACACACACCCCTCCACAAGAGCTACTGATAGAAACGGGCACCCAGCAACACCTGCACCTCAACCTCGCAGCTGAGAGTGGAGTCTGCTTCATCAAACACACTCCACATGAGCAATGTAGGCTCCTGGACACAGATAACCACACCAGGAAGCTGGGATTCTCTGCCTTGAGCTCTCTCCTGAGGAGGGCTTGACTCCAGGCCAGCTGGTGCAGAGGGCACCCTGAACCTCTCTCAGGGTGGCTGCTCAGCAGGTGATGACGGTCCAGCAGAAGGCGAGCTCCCCCACTCTGGGCAGGTCCCCCCGCCTCCCGCAGGGTGTCCATCCCCAGCCGTGGCGAGAGTGATGGTCACTGTGCAGGGCTGCTGGTCAGGTGACCACACATGCCCTCCATCGAGTGCTGCCTGGCTCAGTACGGGAGCTCAGATGGTGGTCTGAATGAGGACAGTGTCGGTCACAGGATGGGACAGAGTTTCCTGAGAGGAGACCCCTGAAGAAAAGGGAGAGACCCTCAAGAGTGGACCCTCAAGAGCGAACCCGAGAGGCACGGGGCCGTCACCGTCAGAAACGTGCCCCAGGCCGGGCAGACCTTTACCAAGAGCAGGAAGAAAGCTCCCACAGGAGTCAATCTGTAGAGACGGACATTTGCTAAAATCATTGAGGTCACTGAGCTCTTCTTCCCCAGCACCTGAAGTTCACCACTAAGCATAGGCACTGAATCCAGTGGTATTCCTTTAAAATCATCCTTGCAACTCCTTCAAGACAAGAGGCACAGGGCTCCTGAAACTGACGATGTGCACACATGCCGCTTACTGTGGGCGTCCCTGATGCCCTCGTGGGTGGCTGTGTGCAGGGCGCCCATGTGCAGGCGGTCCAGCCAAAGGGACCACGGCAAGGCGGGGGGTCGAGGTTTCACATTTGATGGTGGTCTTGTCATCGCCTACCTCTTCCCGTAAAGCTGGCAGCTGAGGGAGTGAGGTAAGTGTAAAACTGACTAACAATAGACTGTTTTGAAAAAGGCAATCACACAGGCTTTACATTATAACCAGAAACTTATTTGAAAATCTATTAGCTATGCTTTCCCTCAAGTACAAAAAAAGCCCTTGTTCTAGCTTACTGCCATCTTAAAGGACTGTCTTGTTCAAGAGAAGTGGGGCTATGGGGCAGCGAGAGCGTCTGACAGTGCAGAGACCCTGGATGGGAGCCTCCCTGCAGCTGGGCTCTGCCCTCTCTGGAATCCAGCGACCAGATGGCCCTGCCGGGCAGGACAGCAGAGCGATGCTGGCCCCGTGAACCCTGCATGGCATGAACTAACCTGATGAAAGGATTGTGCTCATTGCCAGATGCTGCTCAGAAGCACCACAACTAGAGTAAGAGACCTCTCAGCAAAGCCGTCTAGACCTTTCTGTTTGAAGGAGAAAAAGACACAGCTTGTGTCACCACCCAAGAGCATTTGTAGTGATGATGCAAGTTACGGAACCCATGCCAACAAGAGAAACACAGAAAAGGTATCTAAAACCTCCATGCGAACACCATGTGCCTGGCTTGTATTTCTCCGTAACATAAAGACTGGGGGTTACCCACTGAAGTACTTACACGCAGTTCGAGGGTCATTCGCTCACGCTGGTTTCCATAAAGCACTCCCAGGTCTTCACTAAGAGATGATCTTGTATCACCCTAGAGGGGTGGGAGGTTCAAAAGGGAGGAGATATATGGGTACCTATGGCTGATTCATGTTGAGGTTTGATAGAAAAGAAAATTCTGTAAAGCAATTATCTTTCACTTAAAAAATAAACTAATTTAAAAAAAAAAAAAAAAAACAAGAGATAATCTCTCTGGACTCCCAGCTTTTCCACTGGTCCTGGGTGTGAAGACAGGAGAGACAGTGTGGGGAACAGATGAACCCCTCAGGGACTGGACAGGTCTCACGGATACATCTGGGCATGTGGTTAAGCCACGGGAGGTTTTAGGAGACATGCATGGCATGTATTTTTATAAACAATGAGTGCATTGTTTTAACCAACTAACCTGTGCCTTTTAAGTGGGATTCTGTAAAGAATACTGATCCCGTGCAGCCCCACAGGAGCTTGGTGACAACAAAGTGACTTGGTGCAAAATACAGCTGAACTCATTTAATAGCAGCTGGATAAACTGGGCACCGTCCCCTGAGCTCCAACAAGAACCCTCAGACAACAGAAGGCTAACAAAGACTAGAAATTACCACATGGAACTGAACAAGAATCAATCTCAAATTCAAGTTAAAACAAGCATTTATAAAAATCAGAAAACAACAATGAACTGAGCAGGGAAGTGACACACCTGGGTTGACTATGGACTCAGTGGAGACAAACACCTGCCTCAAAGTCAGGGACCATGGCCAGCCCCTTCGCCTGGGCCTCCTCCTGAGGAAGGCCTCTGGATCCGCAGCCTGGCCACCCTCCCCCAGGATGCCCCGCTGGTGCCCACGTGGCCAGGATGGGCAGTGCCGTGTCCACTTAACAGGAGGGCAAAGCAGGCCACAGAGTGGGCGCGCGGCATACCCAGGTCACCAACCCCAGTGGGACGGCGCTGCTCTGCTGTGCCCAGCAGAAGAGCTCTCAGGCATTGAGATGCTTGAACTGGAGCACGGCCACCCCAGTCCTGCGGGAAGGCCTGGGAGTGCTCGGTCAGTGGGGTAGGAGCAGGAGAGGGACAAGGAAGGCCAGCCCTTGGGGCACTGGAAGGCCAGCCCTTGGGGCACTCCAACATTAGGGGCTCATCCAAGTGACCCGAGGGGAGAGGCAGCAAGCTCCCTCCTAATGTTCCCACCATCAGGGATGCCGTGATGGACACAAGAGCCTCTGGAGGAAAGCGGGCTGATCAGACCAGTCCACACTGCGCTGCTGGGTGTGAGAGCCTGGGCAGGGTGCCCGGCCTCGCTACACCTCAGTGTCCATGTCTACTGAATGGGGATAGCAGCAGCCTGGACCTCACATGGGGATGAGATGACAGACTCAGAAAGCACGTGCCTGGAGCACAGAGTCTCCTGCACACTGCTACCCACCATTATTAAATTGGCTTCCCGCAAATCTAACATCTATGGCTCTGATTCAGTCATTTCTTCTAAGAAAACACTAAGCGGAAATTCCATGGTGGTCCAGAGGTTAAGACTTGGCACTTTCACTGCCGGGACACTGGTGTGATCCCTGGTTGGGGAACTAAGATCCCATAAGCTGTGCAGCATGACCAAAAAAATAAGTAAAGAAAATTTTAAAAATAATAAATAATACTATGTCTATTATAAACAAGCATGAGATGATCAGAAGGCAAACAAGTGGGAGAAAGGCAAACTGTTACAATTGTCCCAACGAATGACCAATTTCCAACAGAACCATCAGTTCATTTTAAGTGGTGGGTGAGTTTCATTACTTCCATTAAAACGTCAATTATTCACCAGCACATAACCACACAGTGTTCATTCATATTAAATGATAAGGACTCTTTAATACTTCACAGAGAAATAAAGGCCTGCTTAATTACTAAATAGTTTACCTTTCAACGCTGTTTCCTTAAATCACTAGGCTGATAGATGCATGCAAAGAAATGAAGAGAAACCAGATTTATTGTGACTTTGAAGCTAAAATGTCAAGAATCAGTATAGGCAAATACAGTAAAGCAAAAATGATGGCAAACATGTGAATGACATGAAGATTTAGAGAACATGTGACTGGAAACAGAAAATGCTTTTTTGACCACAGAAGTTAAAGAAGCTATTCAAGATTTACTAGAGAAACACTATAAAATATTACTCAGGAAGATACAACTCTATTACAACATCATGATTTATTAAAGCACAGGATTCTGTACAACAAAGGGCCTTAACAGTTGTCTATTCTCAGCCAACTTCTCTATAGTTTCCCTTAATAAAAAACATGTTATACTTTAAATTAGTGGCAAATACAGTAAAGCAAAAATGATGGCAAACATGTGAATGACATGAAGATTTAGAGAACATGTGACTGGAAACAGAAAATGCTTTTTTGACCACAGAAGTTAAAGAAGCTATTCAAGATTTACTAGAGAAACACTATAAAATATTACTCAGGAAGATACAACTCTATTACAACATCATGATTTATTAAAGCACAGGATTCTGTACAACAAAGGGCCTTAACAGTTGTCTATTCTCAGCCAAACTTCTCTATAGTTTCCCTTAATAAAAAACATGTTATACTTTAAATTAGTAATTTAACTGATGCAGAAGTTAGCATAATACCTATTTTAACATTGAACAAATCTAACCACCTACTGGACATTAATGTAAAATCCTGACATAGAATTTGATTTAAAACTTCTCAAAATAAATTCATTTAAACAGGTTCCCCATGAAAATATGTAAGAATGAAAGCTAGCATAATAGCAGGTGCAGTCTTTACATTTTATTAACCATAAAAGATACTTTTCTCAAGAGTCTACTAGAGACATTAACTGTGCAAAAGCTGATGAGATTTACAGTCTTAACTACAAGCACCAACACAAAAAAGATATTGTGTCAGTTCAGTTCAGTTGCTCAGTCGTGTCCGACTCTTTGTGACCCCATGAATTGCAGCACGCCTTTAAAAGTCCATTAATTCTACACTTAAGAGGATCATTTCTTTATGTAAGCACAATCTCATTTATGAATTACACATGATATATAGTTTAGGATCCTTCTATATTATGCTTGTAACTGCATGCTGCTGCTGCTGCTAAGTCGCTTCAGTCGTGTCTGACTCTGTGCGACCCTGTGGACTGCAGCTTACCAGGCTCCTCTGTCCATGGGATTTTCCAGGCAAGAGTACTGGAGTGGGTTGCCATTGCCTTCTCGGGTAACTGCATAGTGATACACCAATTCAACTTACTGCTATGGGGGAAAAACACCATTTAGTGAGATATGAAGACAAAGCATAAATCAGACTAAGGGCACACACGCTGTGGACCACAGCATGGCTATGACCAGAGCAAGTGGGGGGACGGAGGAGGGGAGATGGATGGGTAAACTACAGCCTTGGTGGTGGGGGAGGGGTCTGGATTGATGACGATTAAGCAGACAACAGGATGAGACAGGAAATCAAAACCAATGATGAAAGCAGACACACCGTCAGAGACCTCCAACAGCAAGGAAAACATACAGAACTGTTTCTTAACAAATACTCAGAAAGAAATCAAGCATGAAACCACAGAGAAATCCTCAAAGAATTTTAAATATCAACTAATTAGCCAATGATGCAAATTACAAAAACACTTTGTCAAAAGACCACAAAATGGACTAGTTAACACTTCACAGGGCGCTAAATGATTCATGGTTAATTTAATTATAAGCTGACTAACAATGCAGCTAACATGAAATGAGTGGTAACAGAAAAAAGTGATAATACAAGTCCAGTTACAAAGCAGTGTGTTGTACACGTGATTTCATGGGGTAAATAGCAATGCACCCACAAAACCCAAGTTAAACACGCAAGAAAGCTGGAACATGTGCTTTATAGCTGCACACTCTGTCACCAAAAGCCCTAGGTTGTCATCCCATTTTTAGACTCGAAAAAGTGAGGCAGCCTGAAGTCTTCCCTGGGGTCCTGGGGCACCGGGCTTTTAACCTGTTTCACACACAGAGCTGGCCTGAGTGTGTGGCCAGGTCCATCAGCAAGCAGGCCAGTGTAGATTCTTGGTTTTGTCCCCACCGCATGCCCTGCACCCTGCAGCCAGGCAGCCCCAATGGAAAATGTGCTGCACGGCTTTCCCACGCCATGAGGGCTGCCTGTGGTTACTTTAACCAAGCTGTCTGCTCCCTGAGAACAGAAACTTCCCTGCAGCTGCTGTGCCCAGCACAGGCCAGGCCCAACGTTACAAAGGCAGGCTCTGGCTGAGTTCATGATGATGTGCTAAGCCCGTGGTCCAAATTTCAAGACTAATTTGTCGCTCTGCCATTGTGGAATGGTTAAAGACTAGGCAGTTTAAAAAATTGTTAGACTTCTGAGCATAGCAAATGTACCTGATTTCCTTCTAAGTAAAAAAGAGAAAAACCAAAAAACAAACCCAATAAAGAAAACCAGTGTCCTGGGGGAAGGATGCGGGAGGGAGGAGGCAGACACATACCCGAGCCATGATGCCCAGCCAGTCTCCCTCCAGTGTGGGTAGGTGCCGCCTTCTTCTGGGCTTGGGCAGGGGCGGGCAGGAGCCAGCACCTGAGGAGGCGCAATGCAGGTTGAGGGAGCTCACTGCTGCTTAAGCTCCCCCTGCCCTCCCTGCTCTCAGACTCCTCGGCCTACTGCTCTGTGTTCTCCTCTTCTTTGATCCACCTAAAATAGAATAAAACCCATCACCTGCCTTTGTCAGCAGAGGGACGTGTCTGGACAACAAATTGGGCTGGCATTCTGTGTCACGATTAGCAAATTCCAGAAACAGTTGCTCAATTAACATCTCAGCAAAAAGGTTTGACTTTTCCTCTTTTGAATATTCTGAAACTTAGAATAACTTAGCATTGAGTCTTACAAACTGGCCCCTGATCATTCACGTTTGATTTCACTTCTTTAACATTCTGAAGGGACCCTGGTGGTGACTCTTCCTGTGAGGAGATACCTAAAGTTGAAAACCTTTACCTCCCCTGCTCTCAGGGCAGAGAGCACGTCAGTGCCTCAAGTCTTTTCTGCTGGGAATCGGGAACTCTGTACAATCAAAACAGCAATTCACGAACAAGCTGGAGTTTCTAAACACAAGTCTTCAAACCAGATGAAGTGCTGAGTTGATCTTTCTTTCTTTCTTTTTTTTTTTAAGGTTGAATAGGTACAAATGCATCACTGGATGAAGTTCTCCACCAGCTTTGTGTGAGTTTCTAGATTCATGTCACTGTGCTGCATTAACCTAGAATTCACGGTTTCTGCTCTTCTCCCCTAATGTGTCATGGATGATTTTATAGCAGTTTAAATACATGATTATGCAAATAAAATGATTTTCAAATTAAAATAAAGATTCTTACAGGAAGAAAACTCTCCAGCTTCACTTCTGCTTATACATCTTGAAAGTTTTTCACTGTTGATAACAACTTGAGGGACAGAATTTACCATTTACATCAAGTCAACTTGTTGCATAAGAAAATATCACTTTTACCTGAAAACTTGCTGTAAAAATAAAAATACTAATATATAACCATTCCATATTTCCTGTGGGGACGTGGAAAGACCATCTTTCTGAGCTCGTCTGTGCTCAAACACAGCCCACAAAGCTGTCTGTCTCAGTGTCAAATGGGCAGGCGACACCACCTGCATTTGCTGGTTGTCCTGTTCACCCCCTGCCTTTCCCTTGGCCCTCCGCGCTTGGCTGACAGGAACAGGCACCTTGGCCTGGGCTGACGTTACGAGAACAGTCTGAGCAGCAGCTCTGCCTGGTCCTGTGCAGGGTCATTGGCCTGCGGCTACTCTGAACATGGACTTGGGACACGGGCATAGCTGTGCGGGTGTGGCACCAGGCAGGCCTCGGGGCCCCTAGCCACCTGGCTGCACCCAGACCCAAGGCCCCCTTCTTACCATAAGGCCGGCCTTTGGATTCTATCCCGTTTTGTAAATTGTTATAACTGCCAAGACGGTGTCTAAAGAAAACATCTTAAATACACTGATGAGATGAGAAAAACTCAAACACACGTCCTTGACCACTGTCTTACAATAAGCCAATTTTCACACTGTATTAAGTTAAAAAGGAAAATGCAGATCTGAGTGGGAATTTGCCAAACCCAAAACCCAAGCTTTAGGGTTCCAGGTGGCTTTTCATCAGGACGTCGGGGGCTCTGAGGGACACAGGAGGGTGCACAGGCTGCAGGGGACACTGCCTCAGCACCTCACCCACCTTGCAGCTCAGAGCTGAAGGGGGCACTCCACAACGCCCCCCAACAGAGTGCTGACACCACACCGTAGACAGAATGCTACGGTGACTGAGCTCTATAATCAAGGGCAATCTCAAAACTGAAAATTCTTGAAGAAGACCTGAGGTCAGGTTTCTTACTATGGAACACTCAGACTTCCCTAGGAGAAGGCAGCTCCTCAGAGAAACCGAGTTTCCGGGGAGCTGGGTTTGGGATCACCCACCGGATGTCTTCATTGATGGTGTCCAGCTGCTCCTGCAGTATCACAGTCAGAGTCTCAGCATCGCCCTGCCCACTGGGTGATAGCTGAGTAGCCGAGCTGAAGAGGGTGACCCTGTCGCCCTTGCCATCAGACACGCCCTCATCACTCTCGAACGCTTGGGCCATGTTGGCCAGCACGCTGGCTTCCTGCGCACGCTCCCAGTCCTGCTCCTTCAGGATCTGCACCTGGGCATGAGAGGACCACGTCTCGTCAGTGACATTCAGGGCAGCTCAAGTCTATCAGGAACTGAACCCAATTTTACATGGAAGCCCTGACTGTGGACAAATGTGGATAAACCAAAAAATTGAATCAGAGTAAAGAAATAAGTAAAGACAGCAAAACTCCACCTGGAAAAACTCAACTCAAAACTTGAACACAAAACATAAAATGAAAAGACATGGTGATGCTGTCCACCCTGAATACCACCAGGTGATTAGAGTCAGAATTTGTCTTCTACTGGAAAAAGGGGTACTGAAGAGATCCTGCAGCTCTGAGCCACAGGCTAGTGTACTAGTCATTAAAATAACCCAGCTGGGTGGGTCCTCAATCGAAAAATAAATAACATCTTATGCCCACCACTACAGCCTTCATTCTTTTTTAAAATGAAAGGATTCAAATGACCCTTAACTGAAATTACACGATGACTGACCAAACATTACCTCTTTATGTGTGGCACCTAATTCTTTTTCTAACAAATTACACCTTTCAAGTGCTACTCGTAGTCGCACTCTCAACTCAAATAAAAGGGGCCAAGTCACTGTGTGTTGATGTGTGTATATACATTAGTACACTTCTTAGTGTATGCTCACCCTAATACATGGATACTGTAACAGAATACCTTTAATGTCTCTCATTGATCTTAATGTCAAGAAAATCTGCTTGTTAACAGCTTTAAATTCTAAGTTTGAGAGAACAAAATGTTATCCTAAATTAATTATATTACCCAGTTTTTACCCGCAAGTTGACATACAGAATATAATAAATCTCGAGACATTCATGCTAATTAATACTTTTTAACTAGGGGCTTCCCAGGTGGCTCAGTGGTAAAGAATCCGCCTGCCAATGCAAGAGGGCAGGTTTGATCGCTGGGTCGGGAAGATTCCCTGGAGTAGAAGATGGCCATCCACTCCAGTATTCATGCAAGGGAAGCCCCATGAAGAGAGGAGCGTGGTGGGCTACAGTCCACAGAGTTGCAAAGATTCGGACATGACTGAGCATGTACACAGGCAACGCTTTTTAACCATATAAAACTCTGACTTCTTACAGAAAAAAAATGTATATACAAGAATTCAAGAAGCTCAAAAGTCAACTAGTTACATAAATATGTGCATCATCCACCTAACAAGGCAGCAAGTGTACAAATTCAGGATGGCCGGGTGGCTGGTACCTTTTTGTCCAGGGCCTTGTGGTGCTCAAACAGCAATTTCATCTCCCTGAGCACCTCCACCTCGCTGGTCATGCCGGGGACTGCGCCTGCCACTTGCCCACTGTCATCTGGAGGGATGGCACATACTGGGAAACCAGGCACTCCAGGTGCTCCAGCAGCAGCTGCAGGGCAGGGCCAAAGGAGCTCTTCAACCTCATGGTTGAATCCAGGGCCGATAACTCCTCTCAGCCTCATGCTATAGCTGGAAACATGCTAAGGCACATCTGAATCCCACCAGTTCAGTCTAAAGTTAGAATAGACTTCCCCAGGGGCCCAGTAGTTAAGACTCCACACTTCTGCAGGGGTCATGAGTTTTAATCCCTGGTCGGGGAACTAAGATCCCACACAAAGTGTAGCGTGGACAAAAATCTAAGTTAAGAGAACTCCCTCCTCAGATGTACTAAAATTACATTAGCTCTCGTCATAAATTTGAAGCAAGGTATGAGAACCCCGGACTGATCCACCCTGGTCTGCTCAGTGGGAAGATGTGAAAAATGACTTGAAAATCAGACAGAATTTAAAGACAGCAACACAGAGGCTAGCAGTGACCCCTGCGGGGCAAATGTCAACATGTGAGAATCCCCCTACTGACCCTGGTGTTGTTTCTTTCTGCTTTCAGCTCTGCAATTTCTTCTCTTCTAAGAAGTTGCTCCCTACATATTCATAGTTCTTGTGAAGGAGGTGGAAACTCCTAGAAAACAGTTAAATGAGAAACTAAATGCAAACATAAATTAAAAAGACAGCAAGACTGTGAAGACTGACCCTGTCGAGTCTCTCCAGGCTCCACACAAAGGACCTCCTTGCCCCTCCATAGAAGAGGGGTTCCACTGACTCCAGGACCACACAGACCACCACAACTCAGACCAGCCTTCAGCCTCCACCTCAACCTGGCAGGCACACATCAGGGGAGAACCTGGAATCCAAGCCTGCCTTCCCAAGACCTAGGGACATCTGAGAAGCTTTCCAAAACATAAACCTAACAACAAACTGGATAAAGAGATTCTTAAACGACACACAGACCAGTGACTTAGAGCCACTGGGGAGAGTGAAGAAAAAAGGGATGCCACCAGGATTTGGAGTGTTCCTTTGGGAAAAAGGCAGATGGCACCCCAAGGCCATCTGTTAGCCTGACTCCACTGAAGCCACTCAGTCAATCAACTGGTTAAATGTTAAATTGATGTTATATGTATTTTACCACAATTTGCGTGCATGCAGGGCCGTCCACGTGATGAACTTGCTCAAACTGAACCACATGGAATCTTCCATTCTATTTTTCTTTGCAGAAATTAAAAAAATCCTGGGCTACGTATCCCCTACGGCATACTGAGTGTTCAGCACCCACAACAGTGCCCACCAGCACTTGTAAGAGGCATGTAGTAGACATGTGTAGCTATGAGGGTGTATGTCATACACATAAGCAGTAGGTACCCATCATTAAAATACTGGACACACTGCTCTGTGCTTTGTAAGATGGGAGACATTAACGGGCTTAGCCTTTATACTTCAAGGACTGAGTCTCTAGCTCGATCCTCATGCCCTAAAGACTCCTCCAGCCAGTATATCCTTTCTTTGGAAGGGAGACGTTAAGGGGCTTAGCCTTTCTGGTTCAAGGACTGACTCAATAGCTCAGTCCATGTGCCCCAGTGACTCCTCCAGCCAGTGTTTCCCTTCCTGTGGGGCCCCCGCCATCCTCCAAGCAGCACCTGCACAACCTCTTACAAGGTAAACTTCTGGGATCGATCCTGCCCACTAAGGCCAAAACACCCTGGCCGGCAGGGCCCACAGACATGCTAACAAAATGAAACACAACCCCAATGTTTCGCCGGGTGAGGGCCAATCTGACGGGCCCAGCCCCCCGGTTGCTCTCACCTCAGGCCACCCTCCTTCCAGGACTTGGGCCAAGGCCAAGTTCTTCCTTGTCTTGGCCTTTGCCTTGGGGTTGCAGCACTGGAATAACGCTCACAGGTGGGCCCTTCTAAGACCCATCTTCGCTGATTGGGGCAGCCCCCCACTCAGGGGCAACCATTGTTTCATGGTAGGATACCTTGGCTCCCGAGCTATCACCACCAATCTCACACTACGGCCACCACTATTCAGATTATGACCACCACTCTCACACACACCGCTCTCACACTATGACCACTGCTCTCACACTATGACCACTAGCACTGCTGTCTCAAGGAGAAATGCACAAAGGCTCTGCCTCCAGCACGTCTCCCAGGAGCCTGGAACCGGAACCCGCTCAAGTCACAAGGGGCTCCGTAGTAACAAGGGGACTGGGCTCAGGCCCACCATCAAGGGTGCAGAGAGAGGGGAGGGGCTGCCAAAAAGACGACAGGGGAGTGTGGGGTGTGGGAGAAGGAAGGCTCTGCCAATGGCTCAGGTCCCCTGTCAAACATGACCCTGGAAGGTACTGGGTCACAGTTGAACTGACTAGTATAAACTGCTTCAGAAACCACCACCTAGGAATGAGCACATCTTCTAAGTGGGGTTCTGCCCTCTTTAACTCCCAAACAAGCCACCAGTGAGGCTACTGAAGGGCACCCCTGAACTCAAGGGCATCCCCAGAACTCACCTGGCTGAGGAGGACTCATCATGCTAGCTGCCCCTCACTCTCACCCTGAGCTCAGTCCTCCCTGTCGGACTCCCTCTCTCGAGCTCAGCAAGGGCTTGACCAACCTTTCTCCAGGCACTTAAAATAAGCCCACAGTGGGTACAGGCATTCATTCAACCTGCTGCGAACTCATCCTCTAAACTTCAATCCTGGGCTGCCAGACGACTCTGCCCCATGGGGGCTGCATGGTGGAGGTTCTGGGGTGTCCCTGCCTCAAGCCCTGACAGCCAGCACCTCCCAGACCCTGCCAGGTGCTGCCCCACCCTCTGCTCCCGAGTCTCCCACCCTTCTCTTGGCCCCACTCCCACCCCTATGGCTCTCTAATCGCCAGGGCACAGGCCACACTGCTCGTGGCTCAGCCTGGACCTCTGCTGTCACTTGAGGGCCTCGGTTCCCATGGTGCTTGGGGTCCTATATCCACCCATCTCAGCAATTACATACGCTGGGAGACACAGAGTACAGTTTGCGGTCCCACCCACAGTTCACCCTGAACATGTTCTCTTTTTTTCGCTCTCTATTGGAGTTCTCTGAGATATGTTTTTAAAACCTCAATGGAGTATTACTCAGCTATTAAAAAGAATACATTTGAATCAGTTCAATGAGGTGGATGAAGTTGGAGCCGACTATACAGAGTGAAGTAAGCCAGAAAGAAAAACACCAATACAGTATACTTACACATATATATGGAATGTAAAATGATGGTAATGATAAACCTGTACGCAAGACAGCAAAAGAGACACAGATGTATAGAACGACCTTTTGGACTCTGTGGGAGAGGGAGAGGGTGGGATGGGTTGGCAGAGTGGCAGTGTAACATGTGTGATATCATAAGTGAAACGAATCGCCAGTCCAGGTTTGATGCAGGATGCAGGATGCAGGATGCTAGGGACTGATGCACGGGATAATCCAGAGAGAGGGTGTGGGGCGGGAGGGTGGAGGTGGGGGTCGGGATTGGGAGTTCATGTACACTCTGAGGTGGGGGTCGGGATTGGGAGTTCATGTATACTCGTGGCTGATTCATGACGATGTGTAGCAAAACGAATACAATATTGTAAAGCAAAACAAACTAAAAAAATAAAAATTAATTAAAAAAAAACCTCAACTGTTGCTTTCAAAAAGACTGTAAAGTCACCATGCTCAACTTTAAAGAATAAAATCTTCATTTTGAACCTTAAAGTGAAACTGGAGGGAAGACTAAAAGCAGCCATTTGTTTCAAGCTGAAAAAGAAAACCCACATGTGACTGTGTCACAGAATATAGGTCATGTCACATCCATTGAGTCAGTCATGCCACCCAGCCATCTCATCCTCAGTCGTCCCCTTCTCCTCCTGCCCCCAATCCCTTCCAGCATCAGAGTCTTTTCCAATGAATCAACTCTTTGCATGAGGTGGCCAAAGTACTGGAGTTTCAGCTTCAGCATCATTCCTTCCAAAGAAGTCCCAGGGCTGATCCCCTTCAGAATGGACTGGTTGGATCTCCTTGCAGTCCAAGGGACTCTCAAGAGTCTTCTCCAACACCACAGTTCAAAAGCATCAATATTTCAGCGCTCTGCCTTCTTCACAGTCCAACTCTCACATCCATACATGACCACAGGAAAAACCCTAGCCTTGACTAGATGGACTTTAGTCAGCAAAATAATGTCTCTGCTTTTGAATATGCTATCTAGGTTGGTCATAACTTTTCTTCCAAGGAATAAGCGTCTTTTAATTTCATGGCTGCAATCACCATCTGCAGTGATTTGGAGCCCCCAAAAATAAAGTCTGACACTGTTTCCACTGTTTCTCCATCTATTTCCCATGAAGTGATGGGGCCGGATGCCATGATCTGCGTTTCTGAATGGTGAGCTTTAAGCCAACATTTTCACTCTCCATTTTCACTTTCATCAAGAGGCTTTTTAGTTCCTCTTCACTTTCTGCAATAAGGGTGGTGTCATCCGCATATCTGAGGTTATTGATATTTCCCCCGGCAATCTTGATTCCAGCTTGTGTTTCTTCCAGCCCAGCATTTAAGAGATAGGAATCTGGAATGTCAGGTCCATGAATTTAGGGCCTAGAAATAATTAAAAGAGAAGTTAAAGATTTAAGGAATGCTGTAAAGTTAGCACATTTTACTATTGCTTATAGAAGTTAGGAATTTTTCGAGACATTATACCTAGAAGCCTTTTTAAGAGATAGTGAACTCAGGATGTTCGGGGCAAACAGGATTTAGGGAGATAAGCAGTAAACTGAGGAATATAGCATGAGTTACAATGTAATCACAAGTTAACTATAGGACACATTAGAGGAGGTAGATAATAGATGATAAGGTTGATTCCAAGAAAATCACTGAAGCAGGAACTCTGAAGAGCAACAATGATTTATGGAGATAATAATCTGGGAGTTGGGGATCTGAAAATGTCAAACTTCTGGCCTAATGTTTTTGTAAAAGTACAAAAGAGAATCTTAAACTTGAAATAAACAGGCAGTCCAAAAGAAAACTGAGAGGCTGTCTCATTACTCACTGACACCATCCATCTCTTCAGGTTGAATCCCTGGCACATTCCCTTTAAGATCAGGAACAAGATAAGGGTGTCCACTTTCACCACTATTATTCAATATAGTTATGGAAGTCCTAGCTACAGTAATCAGAGAAGAAAGAGAAACAAAAGGAATTCAGATCAGAAAAGAAGAAGTAAAGGTCTGTTTGCAGATGACATGATACTGTACATATAAAACCCTAAAGACAGTATCAGAAAATGACTAGAGCTAATCAGTGAATTTAGCAAAGTTGCAGGATACAAAATCAATCCACAGAAATCACTTGCATTTCTATATACTAACAATCAAAAACCATAAAGAGAAATTAAGGAATCGTCTCATTCACCATTGCAGCAACAAGAATTAAATATCTAGGAACAAACTTACCTAAGGAAACAAAAGAACTGTACACAGAAAAGTATAAGACACTGATTAAACAAATCAAAGATGACACAAACAGATGGAGCCATATTCCATGTTTCTGGGTAGGAAGAATCAATATTATGAAGATGACTATACTACCAAATGCAATCTACAGATTCAGCACGATCCCTATCAAATTACCAATGGCATTTTTCACAGAACTAGAACAAAAAATTTCACAATTCATATGGAAACACAAAAGATCCCGAATAGCCAAAGCAGTCTTGAGCAAGAATGGAGTTGGAGGAATCAACCTTCCTGACTTCAGATTATACTACAAAGCTACAGTCATCAAGATAGTATGGTACTGGCACAAAAATAGACCGATGGAACAAGATAGAAAGCCCAGAAATAAACCCAGGCACCTATGGGTACCTTATTTTTGACAAAGGAGGCAAGAATTTACAATGGGGTAAAGACAGGCTCTTCAATAAATGGTGCTGGGAAAACTGAACTGCTACATGTAAAAGAATGAAATTAGAACACTTCCTAACACCTACACAAAGATAAACTCAAAATGGATTAAAGACCTAAATGTAAGACCAGGAACTATAAAACTCTTAGAGGAAAACATAGGCAGAACCCTCAATGACACAAATCAATGCAAGATCCTCTATGACCCACCTCCTAGAATAATGAAAATAAAAACGCAAGTAAACAAGTGGGACCTGATTAAACTTGAAAGCTTTTGCACAGCAATGGAAACGATAAGCAAGGTGAAAAGACAGCACTCAGAATGGGAGAAAATAATAGCAAAGGAAACAACTGACAAAGGATTCATTTCCAAAATATACAAGCAGCTCATACAACTTAATGCCAGAAAAGCAAACAACCCAAACAAAAAATAGGAAAAAGACCTAAACCAAAAAATCTAAAAACAATAAATGCTGGAGAGGGTGTGGAGGAAAGGAAAAGCTCTTGCACTGTTGATGGGATGTAAATTGATACAGCCATTATGGATGATGGTATGGAGATTCCTTAAAAAAAAACTAGGAATAAAACCACCATATGACCCAGCAATCCCATTTCTAGGCATATACCCTGAGGAAACCAAAGCTGAAAAAGACCTATGTATCCCATTGTTCACTGCAGCACTATTTACAATAGCTAGAATATGGAAGCAACCTAGATGTCCATTGACAGATGAATGGATAAAGAAATTGTGGTACGTATACACAATGGAATATTACTCAGCCATCAAAAGGAAGACATTTGAGTCAGTTCTGATGAGGTGGATGAACCTAGAACCTATTATACAGAGTGAAATGAGTCAGAAAGAGAAAGATGAATATTGTATTCTAATGCATATATATGGAATATAGAAAAATAGTACTGAAGAATTTATTTATAGGGCAACAGTGGAGAGACAGACATAGAGAAGAAACTTACAGACACGGGGAGAGGGTAGGTGAGGATGAGACATTCTTCATCACCTCAAATTCTATTTTATTATGCCTCTGTTAGAGCCCAAGAAATCTGCATTTTGACAATTTTCCAGACTTGAGAAGACATAACATGTACAGTACAGAAAAAACAGGGACATGCTGCAGACATTCTCACATGATCGGAAGTACTGTTCTCATGAACTTCCTGCATTTTCAGTCAGTTTTCTTGGCAGCATCAGTTTCTAAGCCTTCAGACTCCCATCAACTAGATATTCAGTAGTTACATGAGTCAAATAGTTTCCAAGAAACTGTCACTGATATTAAGTTTGCTAAATACATGTATAAGCTTATACTGAAGCTGACTAATACAAACTATTTTCTTCACAAGGCTTGGATTATAAAGCCAAATGACAGAAACATTGCACAGAGGCATTTATTAGAACTCTGCAGTAAGCCAGGGCTTTAAGAGAAAAACACCTAAAAAACACCCTATCCTTGAGTACAAAAGAAGGTGCAAACTTGTAAACACAATACAAGATACAGCAGCATGACACATGAAGCAATCAAAATTTGAAAGACTTCATGTCAGTCCCTCAACACAGGATTTTGGAATCAGTATTTGCCAGTACTGCCAATATGGCAATCAGTATCCTAACAAAAAGTGCGAGCAAAGGCACAGAGGTTGGAACAGGGTGTGTTTAGTACTGCTGGGGCATGAAGAGTGCATGAACTGTAAGCACAAGAGGTAAGCACTTTAAGAAATATGTGTGTGCATAAACACTGATATAAACATATCAATGGATACATCTGTACATCCAACTGCCAATTCACCATATACACACTCCTTATTTTTTAATCCTTCCAAAACCAAACTCTTGATTTCCACCCCTTAGTTTCTCCATTTTCACAAATGGTAATCCCATTCTTCTAGTTGCTCAGGCCAAAACCCTTGGGATCCTCTTGAAACTGCTTCTGTCATAACCACCTCACAACCTACCAGCACTTTCTGTCATTTGGCTTCGCAACATATCTAGAATCTGACCACTTTCTACATCCTCCACAGCATCCACCCAGTTTGAGCTATTAGTACCTCCTCCTTGGATTTCTGGAGTGGCTTCCAGTTCATCTCCATTTGTACACAAGGACCAGAGTGATCCTTGAACTGGAGTGATCTTTTAAAGACATGCCACCCCTGTGCTCATGATCATGTCTCTTCTGTTCAAACTCTTCTAACTCACTTAGAAGCAAATCCAAATTCCACAAAGGAGCTCTAAAGACACCCCCCAACCCCAGTGCTTTCTGATTGCATTTCCTTCCCTTCTCCCTTACTCACATGGCTCTAGCCTCTGTGGTGTTCCCTGTTGTTCTGTGAATATAACAAGCACGCTTCCACTTCAGAGCCTCAGCATGTGTTGCTCTCCTTCTTCTGCCTGGACTGATCTTCCCTAGATATCTGTATCATTTGTTCTCTAATTTCATTCATGTCCCTGTCACTGCTGCTATTGCTGCTAAGTCGCTTCAGTCGTTTCCAACTCTGTGCGACCCCATAGACGGCAGCTCACCCAGCTCTCCTGTCCCTGGGATTCTCCAGGCAGAATACTGGAGTGGGTTGCCATTCCCTTCTCCAATACATGAAAGTGAAAGTGAAGTCATGTCTGACTCCTAGCAATCCCGTGGACTGCAGCTTACCAGGCTCCTCCATCCATAAGACCTTCCCAGCAAGAGTACTGGAGTGGGTTGCCATTGCCTTCTCCATCCAGTTGCCAACTTCTCCTTATTAGAAAGGACTTCCCTACTGTCTCCATACTATATCACTATCACCTAACTATTCTTTCTTATTGACATTCATTCCCATATGATATCTATTTATATCCTACCACTTAACTCTATTCTTTCTTATTGGCATTCACTGCTATCTGACATTATTTATTTATATCCTACCATTACAACCATCATTAGAACTGTATCCATAAGAACAGACCATGTTTTGTTCACTGCTCATCTTCACTATCTGGAATAGTGTCCAGCACATGCTGCTGCTGCTGCTGCTGTTGCTGCTAAGTCGCTTCAGTCATGTCCGACTCTGTGTGACCCCATAGACGGCAGCCCACTAGGGTTAACCCCATCCCTGGGATTCTCCAGGCAAGAACACGGGAGTGGGTTGCCATTTCCTTCAATGCATGAAAGTGAAAAGTGAAAGTGAAGTCGCTCAGTTGTGTTCGACTCTTAATGACGCTATGGACTGCAGCCCACCAGGCTCCTCCGTCCATGGGATTTTCCAGGCAAGAGTACTGGAGTGGGGTGCCACTGCCTTCTCCAGTCGAGCACATGGAAGACATCCAACTAATATTTGCTGAATGGATGACTGTTGACTAAATATTTGCTGAATTGATGACTGTTGACTAAATATATTCATATAGCCCTTACCCAACTTAACAGCTTCCTTGGTGGCTCAACAGGTAAAGAACCTGCTAATGCAGGAGACGCAAGAGATGTGGGTTCGATCCTAGGGTCGGAAAGATCTCCTGGAGAAGGAAATGGCAACCCACTCCAATATTCTTGCCTGGAAAATTCCATGCATGGACAGAGGAGCCTGGTGGGCTATATATATAGTCATGGGGTCTCAAAGAGTTGTACATGACTAAGTGCTCACCCAACATACAAGTTAATAAGAAAGATGACTAGAAGGAGTATGGAAGACATTTGAGCTGTACAAAATTGAGAGCAGAGATATCTGATGAGCCATAACTAAAACCAGATAAAGCAGTGAGAATGAGACAGCTATGGAATGAGCTAAATAAAAGCTACAGCATTTACAACTGACTGGATGTGGGAGCTTAGGTCAATGAAGGAGGAATATGCCTTCTAGGAATTAAAAAAAAATGAGCAAGGAGTAAAATCAATTTTAGACACGTTGAAGTTGAGGTACTTGAGACAAATTCAGGTTAGGATATCCAATGGCTGCTTGTTAGACAGATTTGGAACTTACCAGAAAGATGCCAAGGCTACAGATTTGGATTTAGGAGTCATCAGCATGTGAGTAACAGTTAAAATCAGTGAGATGAAATTATTCAGGGGAAGCATGTAGAATCAAAAAGAACAGAAACAGACTGCTAAGAAGCACTAGGAAGAAGAAGGTGCAAGAAAGGAAACTGAGGAGGACTGGACTGAGAGGCAGCAGACCACAGCAGTGTGCACAAAACGCCGAGTGATTCTCAGGAAGGGAGGACAGACTGAGGCTGAGGGAGCACGGGGCTAACACGGAACAAAAGCAACAGGAAATACAGGTTTGAACTGAGTGACATAGATTTGGCATAAGTGCTGAGGAGAATGAACAGAAACTTTCCCATTGACCACACTGGAAATTGACTAAAGACAAAGAACAAATAGAGCGGCTATGGTTTAAAATGTCTATCAACAGGAGAACGGATAAGCAAAATACAGTAGTCTATACAATGGAAGACAAGAAAAAGGAAAGAACTATTAATGAACACAGAAACATTAATGAGTCTTGAAAATAGAACAAAGAAGAACAATCTTAACTCAAGCAAAATAAGAGTTATACAATGTATGACTTCGTTTGTATGAAGTTCCAGAATACACAAAGTAATTATCTAGGAAGGATGCTAAACAGTAGTGCTTCCAAAGGATGGTATAGACATGGGCTGACTAGCAAGGAGCATGAGAGCATGAGGTAATGGTAATGATCCCGTTCTACACCCTTCTAAGGATTTGACTCTCTAAGCTGCAGGTTTTTATCAAAACTCAGGTGCTATCTTTAGATTTGTGCATTTCCCTGTAAAGTTTTAAATAGGAAAAAACAAAAACAAAAACTGTAGACAAATGTTTGGTGAAGGACCTGATAAAACATTTGTGAGGACAATATTTGTGAATGTATTTTGAAATACACTCAAAGAATAATGTAGATTAGTGGATCACTAGAGGATGGACAGATGTGATAAAGTAAATATAATAAAACCATGATAGAATCTGGACTGTAGTAAAAAAAAAAAAAAAAAGGAGTGGCTATGGTTTAAATACTTAAATATGCAGCATAATTAATTTGTAGAAATTAGCTGAATTGGTTCAGCTAGAGATCTGAACAAGCACAGTAGATGGATTAAATTGAAATTGTTAGCGAAAGTACTATTTTATGTGACAGACAACAAAGCTTAATCTAAGCAAGAAAAGAAATGAGATCAGGAAGGGAGCTATTAGGAAAGGTGAGAGCAAACCCCAAAACTTTGGGGTACCCATAAAACTGAAGAATAGCTGCAGTATGAAAAAGGATATGAGAGATGTGGAAGAATGAAAGGTTATTATGAAAGATCAGTTTGTCAGAACTTAAGTAAGAATTCAGAGTTAGGCAATTCCAGGCCAAATAGTGAGGACATAAAACAGATTTAATACTATCAAAACAGAGATCATAATGACATTTCTATAACTGTATATAATCTATTAAAATAAAAAGACCATTAAACAATAGGAGTTAGGCACAAAACATAAAATAGGATTCCTGCTGAGGTAATTCATAACTGTTGTTATAAACACCAATAAATTTAGATTTCTAAAGTTTCAGTTTCAGTTCAGTCACTCAGTCATGTCCAACTCTTTGCGACCCCATGAATCGCAGCATGCCAGGCCTCCCTGTCCATCACCAACTCCTGGAGTTCACTTAGACTCACGTCCATTGAGTCCGTGATGCCATCCAGCCATCTCATCCTCAGTCGTCCCCTTCTCCTCCTGCCCCTAATCCCTCCCAGCATCAGAGTCTTTTCCAATGAGTCACCTCTTCGCATGAGGTGGCCAAAGTACTGGAGCTTCAGCTTCAGCATCATTCCTTCCAAAGAAATCCCAGGAGTGATCTCCTTCAGAATGGACTGCTTGGATCTCCTTGCAGTCCAAGGGACTCTCAAGAGTCTTCTCCAACACCACATTTCAAAAGCATCAATTCTTCGGCGCTCAGCCTTCTTCACAGTCCAACTCTCACATCCATACATAACTACTGGAAAAATAATAGCCTTGACTAGACGGAACTTCGTCGGCAAACTAATGTCTCTGCTTTTGAATATACTATCTAGGTTGGTCATAACTTTTCTTCCAAGGAGTAAGCGTCTTTTAATTTCATGGCTGCAGTCACCATCTGCAGTGATTTTAGAGCCCCCCAAAAATAAAGTCTGACACTGTTTCCACTGTTTCCCCATCTATTTCCCATGAAGTGATGGGACTGGATGCCATGATCTTCATTTTCTGAATGTTGAGCTTTAGGCCAGCTTTTTCACTCTCCTCTTTCACTTTCATCAAGAGGCTTTTTAGCTCCTCTTCACTTTCTGCCATAAGGGTGGTGTCATCTGCATATCTGAGATTATTGATATTTCTCCCAGCAATCTTGATTCCAGCTTGTGTTTCTTCCAGTCCAGCATTTCTCATGATGTACTCTGCATATAAGTTAAATAAGCAGGGTGACAATATACAGCCTTGACGTACTCCTTTTCCTATTTGGAACCAGTCTGTTGTTCCATGTCCAGTTCTAACTGTTGCTTCCTGACCTGCATACAGATTTCTCAAGAGGCAGGTCAGGTGGTCTGGTATTCCCATCTCTTTCAGAATTTTCCACAGTTTACTGTGATCCACACAGTCAAAGGCTTTGGCATAGTCAATAAAGCAGAAATAGATGTTTTTCTGGAACTCTCTTGCTTTTTCCATGATCCAGCGGATGTTGGCAATTTGATCTCTGGTTCCTCTGCCTTTTCTAAAACCAGCTTGAACATCAGGGAGTTCACGGTTCACATATTGCTGAAGTCTGGCTTGGAGAATTTTGAGCATTACTTTACTAGCATGTGAGATGAGTGCAATTGTGCGGTAGTTGGAGCATTCTTTGGCATTGCCTTTCTTTGGAATTGGGATGAAAACTGACCTTTTCCAGTCCTGTGGCCACTGCTGAGTTTTCCAGATTTGCTGGCATATTGAGTGCAGCACTTTCACAGCATCATCTTTCAGGATTTGAAACAGCTCAACGGGAATTCCATCACCTCCACTAGCTTTGTTCGTAGTGATGCTTTCTAAGGCCCACTTGACTTCACATTCCAAGATGTCTGGCTCTAGATTAGTCATCACATCATCATGATCATCTGGATCATGAAGATCTTTTTTGTACAGTTTTTCTGTGTATTCTTGCCCCCTCTTCTTAATATCTTCTGCTTCTGTTAGGTCCCGACCATTTCTGTCCTTTATCAAGCCCATCTTTGCATGAAATGGTCTCTTGGTATCTCTAATTTTCTTGAAGAGATCTCTAGTCTTTCCCATTCTGTTTTTTTCCTCTATTTCTTTGCATTGATTGCTGAAGAAAGCTTTCTTATCTCTTCTTGCTATTCTTTGGAACTCTGCATTTAGATGCTTATATCTTTCCTTTTCTCCTTTGCTTTTTGCTTCTCTTCTTTTCACAGCTATTTGTAAGGCCTCCCCAGACAGCCATTTTGCTTTTTTGCATTTCTTTTCCATGGAGATGGTCTTGATTCCTGTCTCCTGAACAATGTCATGAACCTCATTCCATAGTTCATCAGGCACTCTATCTATCAGATCTAGGCCCTTAAATCTATTTATCACTTCCACTGTATAACCATAAGGGATTTGATTTAGGAGAGGAACTATAAATATTATAAGGTTTTGGGGAGACAGTGGATGAATGGTTTGATGGGTCTAGACAAGAGAGTATGTCAAATAGGTGGAAAATAGAGTAGACAAATAAAAGAAAGCAAATTGTCAGTGAACTGACTACAATAACTAATACAATTTTTCAGTTTCTCCATCTATCAAATGACAGTAACAACATAGGCTTTTTACCTATCACCAAGGGGTATTGATGGTTAACTCACTGGGAAAGACTCTGATGCTGGGAGGGATTGGGGGCAGGAGGAGAAGGGGACGACAGAGGATAAGATGGCTGGATGGCATCACCGGCTCGATGGACCTGAGTTTGAGTGAACTCCAGGAGCTGATGATGGACAGGGAGGCCTGGCGTGCTGTGATTCATTGGGTTGCAAAGAGTCAGACATGACTGAGCCACTGAACTGAACCAAAGGGCTATTGACAGATGATAAATAAAATTAATTGTAAACATGAAGGAGAAAAACAGTGTTCTGTGCAGCACTGCCCACAATAGCAAACCCTTGGAAATAACTTAAATGACCATCAGTAGAAGATGGCTAAATAACTACAGATAATAATATTAACACAACTGGCCATTACACAGCAATTAAGAGGAAAGAACCAGACTAACAAATATAAACAACAGATACAGATATAAACACAGATACATAAACAACACTATATATCTATATCTATCTATATATTTGAAGCCTAAAAAAGTATATATATAATGTTGCTTATGGGTATGTTTGTAATGTATAGTAAGAGTATAAAAACAAACACAAGAAGAATTAACAAAAAATTCAACATAATGATTATCTCATCTCTGACGAGAAAAGAAGGAAATGAAATCAAGATAGACACTAATGAAGGAATCTTCAACTCTACCTGTACTGTATTATTTCTTTCAAAAAGAAATCTAGGGCATTCCCTGGTAGTCCAATGGTTAGGACTTGGTATTCTCATTGTCTAGGCCCCAGGTTCCATCCTTAATTGGGGGAACTAAGATCCTCCAACCCATGCAGGATCTTTGGTGTGGCCAAGAAAAAAACATCTGAAGCAAACACTGCTAAATATTATTGGACAAAGCTAGACAGTAATATTTTTATAGGTATTCATCTATGCTTTATCCTTGAAACATTTAAGAAAACAAAAAAGGCACAGCATCATAGTATAAAAAATGCAGTCTTACTACCATACACGTTATTACTAACAATTATGTTCTCTTATACAAAAATCTATAGGATTGTCAGGAAGTATCCTCAAATCTTTAGGAAATGCTTACAATCTATATATTGGAAGTGATCTGAAAAGTGTCTGACATTTCCTGGGTCTGGGTATGTTAATACATGACAGTAAAACAGAACCAAGGGGCTTTCCCAGCAGTCCAGTGGTGGACTCTGTGCTTCCAGTGCAGAGGCTATGGGTTCTATCTCTGATCAGGGAACTAAGATCCCACATGTTGTATGGTCAAAAAAAACAAAATTGAAAAAACAAAAAAGAAAGAAAGAAAGAAAAATAGAAATGACAGAACTACTATAGTCATTAACACTGAAATCATAAAGATATTCAAGTCCCATTAATTCATTAAAGATATTAATAATGAGGCAACAAATTATTATGTTCTTTATATCTTCTAATCTTTTATAAATGGCATTACTTTTATAACCAGGAAAAAAAAAACTGTAAGGGAAAGATATCAACAATCAATATCTTGATTATGTTTTTCTTAATTATTTTAAAAATTTCTTCATAGAAATGTTTCCTTTTTCTACCTTTTTCCTTTCATTCCAAATTCCTAAAGAAATGAACAGCTCTGAGGCATGAAACTTCTGTTCAAAATTATAAGTAATATACACATTTCAAAAAGTTCTTAAAAACTGATGAACTAGAAGACAAATAATTTTAAATATGCTGCAAAAGAAGCAATGGTCCATGAAAAATCTATGATTTTCGCACCTACTGCATTCCGTATCTTCAGGCCAAGGAACACCAAACAGCTCCATGAGCTTTGAACATTCACTGTGAGCCCGCTGACAGAGCCTATGGCAGGGAAGTGTGACACGACTGTATCCCACACAGATAGGAGCGCAGAGTGCACAGGGAGATGGCCAGAAACCCCAAGAGCAGTCCAAACTCACCACAGGGCAGAATGGCCAGGAAAAAGTTCAAGTCAGATCATTAGGTGGAGAGTTGTATACAAGTCAAAGTTTTCTTCATATATAATATGGCAATATTCTTGTTTTTTCTGTTTTAGAAGATTTCCAAAGGCAATTAAATTTTCTGAGGTAAATTTTTTTTTTTCTCAACAAAACCCTCTTCACTCTACCGCTAGAGATTCTGATTTCGTTAAGTATGAGGTGTATTTCACAATCTATGAGGATATTTTCACTATTACAGATGATATTAATGAAAAGTCCTGGCTGAGAACAACAAATAACAATACAATCTATTTTACATAGAAAATTTCACAAAAAATATGCGTCAAATGCTCAGAAAGAAACCTGATTACTGCTTGGTAATGGGATTACAAGAGATTTCAATTTTGTTTTTCTTATGCACTTCAATTTCTGTATTTTTGTCAACTAACATGTATCAATAGGAGAGAAGGATGAAAAATGAAAGGAAAGGGTAGGAGAAGATGAGTAATCATTATACATAGTAGTACATATTTTGAGGTGGGAGGTAAAGGAAGTGATGTCTCATATTTTCCTGTTCTTTTTACATTAAAAGAAAAATTTAAAAACATACACTAGAGCTCTTTGAACTCCGAAATCACATGATGTAAACAGAGCTAACAATGTAAGCTGATATTAAGGAAACAGAAAAAACAGTGGCCCCAAACATAAAACCATACTAAAATTATCATCATAACCACAGGAATATATCAATTATCCCAAGAAATGTACATCTGGGCTTTTGACTACTGAATATTTTTTTTTCACATGTTTATGTAACCAGTTTCAGAGTCATTGCTGATTTTTAACTAATAACATATTCTCACCACAAGGCCTTTCCACTAAGACTCAATCAATTTATTTCTATATTGATATAAAACATTTCCCAGAAGACTTCTGTGTCAACTAACATGTATCAATAGGAGAGAAGGATGAAAAATGAAAGGAAAGGGTAGGAGAAGATGAGTAATCATTATACATAGTAGTACATATTTTGAGGTGGGAGGTAAAGGAAGTGATGTCTCATATTTTCCTGTTCTTTTTACATTAAAAGAAAAATTTAAAAACATACACTAGAGCTCTTTGAACTCCGAAATCACATGATGTAAACAGAGCTAACAATGTAAGCTGATATTAAGGAAACAGAAAAAACAGTGGCCCCAAACATAAAACCATACTAAAATTATCATCATAACCACAGGAATATATCAATTATCCCAAGAAATGTACATCTGGGCTTTTGACTACTGAATATTTTTTTTTCACATGTTTATGTAACCAGTTTCAGAGTCATTGCTGATTTTTAACTAATAACATATTCTCACCACAAGGCCTTTCCACTAAGACTCAATCAATTTATTTCTATATTGATATAAAACATTTTCCAGAAGACTTCTGTACACAACGCAGTCACAAAACCAACAGTCACTTAGAGAAACTGGTGTTAAAAGAAGTTAACTGTATAAGAGATGTGATAACTGATGCATAACTATAGGTGACAATCACTTTACCAATTATGTTAATATATAAAATAACACTACATATAATATTATATATATATACTGTATGTAATAAATATAACATATATTTATATATAGTAACATATAACAAACTATACGCAACCAGCACTTCCAAGCATGAAATAATTTTTAATTTATAACTTTAAATTAAATCAATGTTCTCATCAAGAACAATTTAAAGTTTTAAAGTATCTACTGAAGGCTACTAGAGAACTACTGAAGGAAAAGAACTAGACAGACCAGGAATCAGAGAGCAGGGAAGCATGCAGAGGTGGCCTGATAAGTGCGGCCATTTCTCCAAGGAGGTATCTGTTGAAACTGGGTGTAAGGCAAGAGACTGAGAAGCAAGTTTTTCCCAGGCTGATGCTAGAGAACCAAGAAACCAGCAGGGCTCTGGTAGTCGAGCAAGACTATATATAACTGAATCACCCTGCTGTACCCCCTGTAATACAACACTGTTAATAGATGATGCTCCAATATAAAATAAAAATTAGAAGAAAAAAAAAGACTACAGACAAAATTCAAAACAAAAGTGACAGATGGGTGAACAGGGAAATTCCTAGGTTTGGGCCCCTCAAGATATTTGAAACTTCTGAAGATGCACAGTGTAGGAGGTTAAAAAGCTAAGCACAAACCCTCTGAAAAGCAGAGTGGAGATTTTGGCAGTGTTATCAGTATGAGGAAACATAAATTAGAGGCTCAAGTTCAGCTAGGGGAAATGAGCATAACTCACTCGCACCTGAAAGCCCCTCCCCTGAGTGACCACACTTCAGCAGTGGGGGCAAGTGACAGGGAGGCAGAGACCAATCAAAACTGAAACCCAGCCTCAACTCAGCTCAGTCCCAAGACTGTACATGAGAAATATGTTGAGAAAAGATGAAGGATTCCAGAAAATTGGAATCTATCATAAGAAGGGCCAAATGGAAATTCTGTAAGTGAAAGACACAAGAGCTCATTAGATATACCAGAAGAAAGAACTGGCAAAATGGAAAACAAGGTAATAGAAAATATCCAAATCAGAAGCAGACAGACCAAAACCTACTGAAAAATACAGAAAAAAGCATAATAGATGTGTAAAACACATGAAAATGTTTAGGATACACATAACTGGAACCTCAAAAGAGGGAAGAATGAATGAACAGAGGCAATATATAAGAAGATGATGGTCAAGAATTTCTCAAAACTGATTGAAGACAACCCATATTCAAAAATTTATGCAAATCCCCAGAAGAATACATACAAAAAATACACCTAAGCATATCACAGTTAAACTGTGGGGAAAAAAAAAAAGAGAAAAATATCGTAAAAGCAGCCAGTGGGGGGTGGAAAAAAATACCTTACCTTCAACAGAACAACTACTGCTGGACTTTGGAATGCTGGAAAACAACAGAATGACTTATTTAAAGAGCTAAGAGAAAACTGCTCACCACAATACTATGGTCAGCAGAAATACCCTTTAATAAGTGAAAGCAAAGTAAACACATTTTCAGATAGGCAAAAACTGAAAAATTGCTGGCCCAAACCTACACTAAAAGTAATCTAAGATGAAAATTCAAAAGGAATTAAAAGCCACAAAAGAGGTGAATATGTGGGAAAACAAAAATGAATAGTCTGTGAAAACAAAAAATAATGCCTTAAGAGACAACATAAAATACAAAATAATTATCAGTTCAGTTCAGTTCAGTTCAGTCACTCAGTCGTGTCCGATTCTTTGCAACCCCGCGAATCACAGCACGCCAGGCCTCCCTGTCCATCACCAACTCTCAGAGTTCACTCAGACTCACGTTCATTTAGTCCGTGATGCCATCCAGCCATCGCATCCTCAGTCATCCCCTTCTCCTCCTGCCCCCAATCCCTCCCAGCATCAGGGTCTTTTCCAATGAGTCAACCTTCACATGAGGTGGCCAAAGTACTGGAGCTTCAGCTTTAGCATCATTCCTTCCCAAGAAATCCCAGGGTTGATCTCCTTCAGAATGAACTGGGTGGATCTCCTTGCAGTCCAAGGGACTCTCAAGAGTCTTCTCCAACACCACATTTCAAAAGCATCAATTCTTCAGTGCTCAGCCTTCTTCACAGTCCAACTCTCACATCCATACATGACCACAGGAAAACCATAGCCTTGACTAGACGGACCTTAGTCAGCAAATGTCTCTGGTTTTGAAAATAATTATGTGTAATAATAAAATGATAAAGACAGGGGGCAGAGGAATACTAATGGGAGAGTGGTCAAAGTTGTTATTTTTATTAGAATACTGTACGTCAAGAGTACATATCATCATTTCTGAGGTAAGCAATAAAAGAGTGCACAACGAACTCAGTAATCAGAGAGAGAAATACAATAAAACAAAAGAAGTCAAGACAGGAGAGAGAAAAAGAAAAACAATTTGGAAAAACTGAAATTGAATAATAAGATGGCAGATATTAACCCAAGTACATCACCAATTGCATTATATATAAATGAACTATTGACTACATAAGAAAGTAAGATTGCTGGACTAGGTAAAAAAAAAAAATGCTGATAGGAATGTAAAATGAGGCAACCACTATGGAAAACAGTCTGGTGACTATTCAAGCAGTTAAACATAAAATTGCCACATGATCCAGCAATTCCACTCCTAGGAATATACCCCAAATAATTTTAAACCATATCTAAACAAAAATAATCCTGCTAATTTAACTTATATGCAGAGTACATCATGCGAAATGCCAGACTGGACAAAACACAAGCCAGAATCAAGATTGCTGGGAGAAATATCAATAACCTCAGATGTGTAGATTACACGACCCCTTATGGCAGAAAGCAAAGAAGAACCAAAGAGCCTCTGGATGAAAGTGAAAGAGGAGAGTGAAAAAGTTGGCTTAAAACTCAACATTCAGAAAACTAAGATCACAGCATCCAGTCCCATCACTTATGGCAAATAGACAGGAAAACAATGGAAACAGTGACAGATTATTTTGGGGGCCTCCAAAATCACTGCAGATGCTGACTGAAGCCATGAAATTAAAAGACACTTGCTCCTTGGAAGAAAAGTTATGACCATCCTAGATGTCATATTAAAAAGCAGAGACATTACTTTGCCAACAAAGGTCCGTCTAATCAATGCTGTGGTTTTTCCAGTAGTCATGTATGGATGTGAGAGTTGGATTATAAAGAAAGCTGAGTGCCGAAGAACTGATGCTTTTGAACTGTGGTGTTGAAGAAGACTCTTGAGAGTCCCTTGGACAGCAAGGAGATCCAACCACTCTATCATAAAGAAAATCAGTCCTGAATATTCATTGAAAGGACTGATGCTGAAGCTGAAACTCCAATACTTTCACCACCTGATGGGAAGAACTGACTCACTGGGAAAGACCTTGATGCTGGGAAAGATTGAAGGTGGGAGGAGAAGGGGACGACAGAGGATGAGATGGTTGGATGGCATCACTGACTTAAATGGACAGGAATTTGAGCAAATTGGAAGTTGTTGATGGACAGGGAGGCCTGGCATGCTACAGTCCATGGGGTTGCAGAAAGTCGGACAAGGCTGAGTGACTCACCTGAACTGAAGCAAAAATGTGCATATGAATGTTCATAACAGAGTAGTGTTATTCATAATAACCATAAAGAGCAAAATAAAGCAAAAACAAGCAAAGGAAAGGAAATAATAAAGAAGAGAAGTCAATGATGCTGAAATCAGAAAGTCAATTTAAAAGAAAAAAAATCATGGAACCCAAGAGCTGGTTCTTTGAAAACTTTAGTACAATTGATAAGGTTCTAGTAGAGAAACACAACTTAACCAATATCAGGAATGAAAAAGAGGGTATCACTAGAGACTGTACCAACATTAAAAATACAATAAGGAAGGACTTCTCTAGTGGCACAGTGGTTAAAAATCTGCCTGC
>SJXQ01007910.1:31635-61650 GCA_006408695.1 Aepyceros melampus | reverse complement strand
GCTTTCCACACCAGCCTCTTAAGAGCTGACCTGGGAGGATGCATCCCTCAGCAAGTCCTCAGACTCTAGTGCCTGCTTTCCCCCTACCCCCTCACCTCACAGGAGTGCATAGACCTGGGCCTCTTGGTGGCAAAACTGCCGCCACCACCTCTCTCCTGGCACTGGGGCTGGAAACTAGGCTGCAGCCTCTGCACACGGCACTGGACTTCTACTTCCCCCACATGTGTGCACCCACGCTTGGCCAACCACCCTCAGCTCTTGGGATGGGGAAGAGGGCCTGGTTCCCACCGCTGTTTCACCATTTGCTGGCTTCCCGCCTCTGGTCCCTGGGTTCCACTGCCCTAGACACGGGCTCCAGGACCATGCCTGGATCCACCCTCATGAAGTAAGTAAGTAAAGTCACTCAGTCGTGTCCGACTCTTTGTGACCCCATGGACTGCAGCCCACCAGGCTCCTCAGTCCATGAGATTCTCCAAGCAAGAATACTGGAGTGGGTTGCCATTTCCTTCTCCTCGTGAGAGAGAGGGTCAAAACTCCGTGCTGGATATTTAAGTTTAGGGGTCAACATCCTGGGCACATAAATAAATACTCTCTCAGAAAAAAAAAAAAAAAATCCATAGAAGCAGTAACTATGTTTTGCACTTCTTTGCTTTCTCTACAGTGTTTGTTGTTGTTGTTGTTGTTGTTGTTTGGGCACATGAAAGGCACGTAAGAAATAATTACGAATATCATACAGGTACCGATACAAACCGATATAGGCTTCTCTGGTGGCTCAGACGGTAAAGCGTCTGCCTGCAAGGCGGGAGACCCAAGTTCGATTCCTGGGTCGGGAAGATCCCCTTGAGAAGGCAATGGCACCCCACTTCTGTACTCTTGCCTGGAAAATCCCATGGACGGAGGAGCCTGATAGGCTACAGTCCATGGGGTCGCAAAGAGTTGGACACAACTGAGCGACTTCAATTTCACTTTCACGGATACAAAATTATTCATAACTAGGCCACAAAAGAGATTAAATTTCTAAACACTGGTACAACAAAGTAGGTTTTAATCCTCTGCATGGCTTTTTAGTCAACCTTAAAATATTTAAAGCATGTGAAACATAGAATGATAATCTTACCTGCATACATCCTTCATCAATCTTGCCCTTTTGAGGATCAATTTTAAAATGTGCAATTTTTTTAAAGTGGTACATCAGAGGAAGAGATTTGGATCGATTTTGCATAACACAGTGAATCTCTGAATGTCCACCCATGAAACAAGGTGCAAAATTAAGAATCCTTCCAGGATCAAACTGTAGTAAGACTGGAAGTCCTGAACCTGTCAGGGCTAATTCCACTTTCTGAAATGAGTCACCTGTAAAAGCAATAATAGTTTGTTAATATTAAAAGTGTTTTGGGAACCCAGAATATATTTGCTCAGTCCAAACAGTGTCATCTGAAAGACTTGATGAGAAATGGGTATCTAATTCAATCTCTCATTAAACAAAGTCACTGAATGCCTTCTCTGTGTCGGTATTTTTCTAGACCTTGGGAGTACAGTAGTGAATAAAACAGGCGAAGTCCTTGCTCTCATGGATTTTACATTCTAGTGAGGTGACACTGACAATAAAATAAATAGGTAAGTAAGGTGAGACAGAGTACAATGTCTTGGGGCTGCTCATTTATATGGGGAACTCCAAAAAGAATTCATAGGGAGACGTGAGCAAAGATATAAAGGACCCTGGAAGAATATCATGGGAAAAAAAATTTTTAAGTGTATTCTAAATACAGAAAACAGCAAATACAAAGACTCTAATGTAGGAATGACTTGGCATGCTCAAAAAAAAAAAAAAAAAGGAAAAAAAAACCCCTCAGGAATGAAGTATGGCTGCAGAAGAGTAGTAGAAGAATGGGAAGAAAAGATCTGACATAAGATATACTTTTGACAGTAGAGATAACAAAACTTGCTGACTGACTGCAGTAGAATTGGAGAGTGAACACAATAAATGATGCTAAGGTTTTTGACATAAGCAACTGAAGTGACAGAATGAAATGGAATGAAGTGATGAAAAATATAAAGTTATTTCTTGAGGCAGGAAAGACTTCAGGAGGGACAGGCTATGGGGAACCAATAGTTCTTTTTGAACATGTTAATTTTGAGACATCTGGTAGAAATCCAAGTGGAGATGTGTTGTTGGTCACTTATTGTATCTGTCAGCTTAGAGTGAAGATGAAGGAGGAAGCACTGGGGTCTCCAGGGGAGAAGAGACGCTGGGTGAACGCTAACCTCAGATCAGGGAAAAGCAAGTGAGGGGGAATGCAGTAGCGATGGCAAATGCCAGGGCTCTGTGGGGATGGATGGCTTTGTGCTTTCCACTGGCCCAGTTAGCTTCTGAGCTGCAGCCCTGGAGGAGGCTGAGAGTTGAACTGAATCAGATTAGAGGTTTTCCACTCAGCCACAGTGGGAGTTGAGACAAGAGGTTTACATACACTTGGGAGAAAGTGATTAAAATTACGAACAATGGAATATAAGCTGAGCAACAATGTAAAAATGAAGTTTTGGAGATATAGTACTAGAAAAGAAGGTAGTCACTATGAAATGATGGCTCTGATTGAGTGAAAGAATAATTTTGCAGAGAAAGTATTACAACTAGAATCCCCAAATAGGGTTTATATTTCTTCACTCATGCTCTTACTAGCCAATCCAAGATTCTAAGGCAAACCTAGCATCTCTATCTCTAGCCATTAAAAACTAGATTAACTTGAAAGCCTAGAATAAATGTTCTGTCTGTGATCAGCAGACAGAGCTCAGTATCACCAACTATGGCATAAATAGTAACAGAGCAATCAATTTCTGCCCTAGGAACACTGTTCAACTCTGCTCAATGACAGCACTCATACCAACATGCAAATCTTCTAGACTCTTATCTTGCCATGGTCATCTTTCTGGATTTCACCTCTCATCTGCCTATATTTTTATTTTCTCTTTGATCTTTCTTGCTAAACTGAACTTCAACTCCATTTTCCTCATTGCAACTCATCCAACATTACCTGAAATGTACAGAGTCCACTTCATTTTTACATGTGACCTACAAAGCACATGCACTTATGAATATCCTATAACAAGATACTGCATCTTATCTATTGATACTAGAACTCTAGGTCTTATTCTTTGACTGTTACTTTATGTAGATTCTAAGAGAGCTAAAGGTTTGGTAAAGATGAAATATATCATTTGTTCCCATATTAATCTCTAAGAGAAAATCTAGGCTTACGAAGAAAAAAAAACAAGGTTGCTTTGTTTTTATTTTATTTAACTCTATACCACCATGTTTATCTACTGTCACCTTAAAATAATTAAGTCATTTATCTTTTAAATTGGAAAATTATTATATAAATAATTCTGAGGATGACCTTTCTCAGTGTTCCACAGAAGACATGTTAAGGTCTCTCAAATGTTTGCACTTTCATTCTAATCAATAATTATACATTTCATTAAATTGCCTCTATATATATTGCTGTTCAAACTTTTAAAGAATTTAAACAGCTATATATTTGATGATAATGTTCATTTCACACTTACTTTTGATGATTTGATTATCATCTCTCAAAAACCCATCTTTACTTCCTACAGGCACAAATCTCAAATAAACAGCATAGTCTTGACTATGTGAAGGATCTTTCTTTGACCATCAATGATTAGCCTGTGAAAAAATTATAATCAATTATTTCTAAAGCAAAGATGACACATTTTCCCAATACCTAAATCTACATAGATGTGATTCAGCAATAAAAAGATAACTGTGATCCATTTTCCAAAATTACCACACAAGATACTGAAACTTGCAAAAGAAGGCCACACTCATATATGTGAAGTCAAAAAAACTGAGTTCATGATGATATTTGTAAGATAAGTGGGATTGAAATATATTAAGTTGTCAAACTCTTGCCTCCAATGTCACTTTCTGTGTAAAGGATTTTCTTTCCAGGCAAACTTCATTGCTAACTAAGGTCTCTGTTCAAGTCTCTATAATGGTCCTTCCTACACCTGGGTGTAACTGCAAATCTCTGGTACATATCTGTGTCCTCTCATGAACTAAGCATATATTTTTAGCCACATTCTTGTTAGAGGAGAAAAGGCAATTTGGAGAATAGGATTTGGTAACAGCCAAATATTGGCAGAGGAGAAAAGCAAAGGAAAGATGAGAAGAAAGGAAGTAGAACCAAAGACACAGATGAGTTATATCTCAGGCTTGTGCCCTGACAAACTTTACTTGCCTTACCTGCTGCTTTGGCTGCTGCTAAGTGGCTTCAGTTGTATCCGACTCTGTGAGACCCCATAGATGGCAGCCCACCAGGCTCCCCCATCCCTGGGATTCTCCAGGCAAGAACACTGGAGTGGGATGCCATTTCCTTCTCCAATGCATGAAAGTAAACAGTGAAAGTGAAGTCGCTCGGTCATGTCGAACTCTTCGCGACCCCATGGACTACAGCCTACCAGGCTCCTCCGTCCATGGGATTTTCCAGGCAAGAGTACTGGAGTGGGGTGCCATTGCCTTATCTAGAGCTCAGCTTTTTAGAACTGGATACTCAAATATATACACAAAAGGTTTATGTGAAATATTACATAGGAATTCAAATAGCATATCAAGAATACCTTTAAGATTACAAATCATATTTACTTCTGAGTTCATGCTAGACTCTCAAAAAAATGAACATATTACCGTGAAAAGAACGTTTAAAATTTCAAAGATTGTGTATTAAACAAAATCTTACAGACTCACCAAAGAAATTTCCTGCATGAAGGGATGATTAATAAGGCAATTATAGATTGTACAAATAGAACAATTACTTGATTTATTACCCTCCTTAAATTAAACCACAACTCAGTCTTCATCAGACAATTGGTATCACCAAGTGACCCGGCTGCCACAGAGAGAAATACATTAAACATTGCCTTCTTACAAAGGTCAATATACTGACAACTGGATCAGTTATTGTCATACATTACAACCTCTCAAGTGTACCTGAAATTACTGCTGCTGCTGCTAAGTAGCCTCAGTCATGTCTGACTCTTAGCAACCCCATGGACTGCAGCCTACCAGGCTCCTCCGTCCATGGGATTTTCCAGGCAAGAGTACTGGAGTGGGGTGCCATTGCCTTCTCTGACCTGAAATTGCTACTGTATATTTAAAACAGCATTGCCAATTATATTTTCAAACTAAATAACCAAACCAAGCACAGGGAAAACTACACATTGGCAAAAGTCCTAAACATCTGTATGAATTTCCACAACCAAGTGTGGTTGATCCCAGCAGCTACTAAAGGCTTAATATTTCTGACATTCAGTCGAAGTATTTGGCCCCGGCAGGAGCACTGCATCCTCTTTGAAGGCATCTACAACAAACTCCATGCTCCTAACCACTGCGTGACTGTTTCTAGAAGGACAATAAGGTCTTGGTCGAACAGACTGGTCTGTGGCCACAATTCAAAGCAACCACAAACTTTCACCATCTCATTTCCACAAGGTCTGGAGAGATTTTTAATTTAAAATAAAGTGTTTACTTTGGCCACCTCATGCAAAGAGTTGACTCATTGGAAAAGACCCTGACACTGGGAGGGATTGGGGGCAGGAGGAGAAAGGGACGACAGAGGATGAGATGGCTGGATGACATCACTGACTCGATGGACATGAGTTTGGGTGAACTCCGGGTGTTGGTGATGGACAGGAGGCCTGGCGTGCTGCAATTCATGGGGTCGCAAAGAGTCAGACACGACTGAGCGACTGAACTGAATTGAACTGAAAGTGTTTACAGACGTTTTTAAATATTGGAAATAATGTTAACCGTGTTAGAAATATTTAGAACCATAATAAGAAAAATTCAATTTGTGCCTTCTGCCAAGTTTTACTATTAAAATAAATCTGATGAATGTACCATTAATATACTTTCTATTGATCAATAACACCATAATGAAATTAATTTTTGCTTACTTTGGGCTGAAACAAAATGTAATTAAACTCTTTTGATAAGGTAGTAACCTCCCTTCATTAGGAACACAGGAGATAATTGTGGTAATATCTATGCTCTTTATTTTCCTTAAGTAGGTGAGATTATTTAAAGCAACATTTGTTCTTTGTTTAATATTTGTACCCTGTAATATAAAATCAGAAATAAAAGATATTAAGGCAAATATACAAAAAGTATTTTAAAATGTGGTCATAAAATAATTACTGAAATTCCAGAGACTAGATATAGAGAAAATGTATGTCTTTAAAGTAAAATACATAAATTTGATCAAGGCACCTCATAAAACTTAAAGAACTATTGAAAAATTGATGAGAACATAAACCCCCACAATTAGCCACTAAGATATATTATTAATGCCCATCTAGTTTATTTCAGATATAGATTACTTCAAGGTCAGCTTGATTTACTAAACTTTTTGAGGTCACCCTTGGAAACATGTGAAAGGAAATCATATCTTCACGTTAAAGCATTTTTAGAGGAATTAAACAGCTTGTTGGTTATTAGTAAGTTCAAAACAGTCTGTTTCAAAACATAATATCTGATCTTCCTCCATTCCATTATTTACTTACCAATTCTTCTCCAATGGCATCATCTTGCATTATGGCTACCCAGTTTACAGGTTCTGGGCTATTATTGTACAGAAGTGCACGTTCAATCTTTGACGTTCCAAAGAAAACAGAACCAAAGCTTATGCATTCCAACTTTTTATCATTATTTATGTTTACAATTCAATAATCTGCTCAACCACATGAGCTCTGATATTCAAGAATATGTCTGGATGATCTTGTAAACTCACTCTACAAGATAATGAATTATACATATATATTTTAATTAGAATTCTATACACTTTCTCCTAAATGTTTATATAAATAGAAATTTTATAAAATCACATTATAATTAAAATTCGAAGACCTAAGAGAAGTTCCTTTCATGTATGTGACAGAGACTGTCATGTCCTTCTGTCTGTCTGAACCTGCACAGTAGAATGGCATATGTGCAACCTAATTTATTGTCTCCAGGAAACAACAAAGATGGAAAATGACTGTGTGAATTGACCTAAAAAAATTTATGGATATTTCCATTTCTCCAATTATTCTGTAAATACTATAGTTAGATAGGAAGATTTATATGGCCACCTATAGTTCTAGAATTCTGAGATTCTTTTCTAATCATCCCATTTCCACAAGGGCACTCACCAGCTTCATCTTTATCCTAATAACCCAATTCTCTATGAAGCAAAGTATCTCGGCAAAACTCCACTTATTTACTGAAATGAATATCTCCCCTCATAAAACTTCATTTTTCAGACTAATCTGAATTTACTGTTGAAACTTCCTTTTACCTTACATTTATCCCTCTCTGGCATAAATGCAATCCTTTTGAATCTTGCCCCATCAGATAGCACAAATCAAGGACCAAACCACCAACGTCCTTAACTTACACTCTATCACATTGGGTATGGTTGATACCATCTCTTTACACATCTCCCCTCACTTAGCTTTCTTGACACCATACTTTCATGGTTTTCCTTCAACTTATTTAGACTCTACCTTCTTATTCTCCTAAGACTTGGGTATTTTGTAAATTTCATGAATAATGCTGTTTCTCTCCTACTCTTTTATACTCTACTCTCTTTCTCAAAGTTATTTTTAACATTTCATGTTTCATCTACAACTTATGAACTGACAATTCTCAAAGTAATACACCTAGACCAAAATTTTTTTATGGTACTCAATATGAGTAAACTAATAGGCTCCAAAGGATTCTACAAAGCAAATCAGCTCCAACGTTACAACTGGAGTCAAGATCTTCTACCATAGACCTGAATCTCCTCTTACTTTGTCTTTCTATAACCAGTTACTAAATGTAGTCAAATCTACCTCCATAACATACCTCTGTTCTGCACACTTCTCTCCATATTCCCAAACTGTACCTTAGCTGAGGCCTTCATTATTTCTCTTCTGCCTTACTATTATAGTTGCTAGTCAGACTATCCACTCCACATCTGTACTCTTTGATTTTGTACACTGCTATTAATGTGAGCTTACTAAAATGAAAACTAATAAGACACCCCATCCTAAAACTTTCCTGAGATTGGCCTTTACAATAAAACCTAAGTTTGTATCAGGGCTCACAACTATTTCTTAAACATTTTTTTTTGAACTGTGGCCTTCAGTGAGAAATGCATTTTACACTGCAATGCAAAATACACACATACACATGAAACAATTTTTACAAAATGCCACTTGAACTTAGTATGTGAGATGCATTCTGATGTTTTCTATTTCATTGTTTTAATACTAGTGGTGACTCATTATACTGACTGCATATCCTGCTAATGAACTGAGAAGTATAGCAAAAAAAAAAAAAATGCAGCTTTCCTATAAGGTCCTTAACTAGACCCTGTAGCATTCTGTTCTTCTGGTTTTGTCACTCCTCACCTCCATCTCTTTGCCTCAGATCTCAAGATGTGTAACACTGTCTATTAACCTCTAGGAAGTCATCTTCTACTTGCTCTGCCTTGCTCTGCCTGAAATCATTCTTCTAACCTATTCCCATCACCAATATCTACCTCTCCTACACAGACAGACAGACACACACACACACACACACACACATACACACACACACAGCCCAAATCACACCACTGCTCTTTGCTGGCCAATTTCTACTCAACAACAGGTGTTTCGTTCAACTACTACCTCCTTAGTAGAGCTCTTTCTTGATCCATTCCCACACCCCCACAAAATTCAAACTGAGCTCCTACAGGTGAATCCATATGCCATTCTCCAGTTCTTCACATTTTTTCAGTCTCTAGTACTTGGCAAACAGCAGATACTCAATGAATGAATGCTGACTCAAAGAACAAAGAAGCTAACATGCATTCAAGGACAACAGGCATATATGAAAAGAGAAACAGAAAATATCAAGCACTACTAGAATTAAGAACCATAGTATACACTCACTTTGCCAATTCGTTTACAACTATGGGCTGGTCTGCCCAGAAATCCACTTTAATAACCATTGATGACTTGGGCTGCACAACACCACTGGTTGGAAAAATGACAATGGGTAGTTGGCCCTGGTATTCTGTTTTAAAGATACCTAAGGAGAATGAGAGCAGATGGTTTACATTTGGAACCTTATAATGTTAACATTCACTCACTTAGTAGGGGACAGACAGACATTACAGAGTATGTGGTCTACTGTGGACCAAGAATCACAGCTTTGATTGTAAGTCCAGTCTTTAGGGTCATCCAATAAATTTAAGCCTAGTGTTAAGACTCAACTCTCACCAACAGCTAAAATATACTGTCTGCTTACTTTGCTCAGACATTCATGCTAAGAGCTATGCATATGTTATTCTACTTAGTCCTCAAAATGAAATCTATGATACAGGCTCAAGCATTATCTCCATTTTATAAATAAGGAAATAGATACTTAGACAGGTCAAGTCACTTGTCCAAAAATACACAATTACGATAGATTAGATGATCAACTCCAGTTCTTCAATCTTCTCTGCATGCTTGCTGTCACACTCCCATGGATTAAGTATGTTTTCCTACCCCTTGACTGGGCTTGATCATGTGATTCACTTTAGCCAATAGCATGGAGCCAGAAGTGACATGTCAGCTCCAACCCCAGATGTTCTCTTGTTCTCCTGCCACTGAAAGTGTTTCTTTTGAGAAACTACTGTCCCTTTGGCCTAATCCCCATAAAGAGCAAATGTGGAGAGAGCCACCCAACTGACTCACAGACCTGCAGTGAGTAACAGATCAGCCTGGCTGCTCAACCTGAAGCAGAGTCACCCAGTTTAGTCAAGTTCCTGCTAATCTGCATAAAAGCATTAGTCCAACTCTTTGCAACCCCATGGCCTGTAGACTGCCAGGGTCCTCTGTCCATGGAGTTCTCCAGGCAAGAATATTCCTTTTTTAAGCTACAGAATTATGGTATGACTCCTTCCACATCAATAGTTGACTACTACAGCTAATAACTAATAGAGCTGGGATTTTCACCTGGATGTTTCTGACCACAGGGCTTATACTTATAGCCACCACTACTACTCATTATTTTTTCTGTCATTATCTAGTTAATGTAGTTCACAGATGAAAAGGGTGAAAGGAATGAATTTCTAGAATAAAAAAGCATATGAGAAGAAGGGCACAAATATTTCTTATTCTGAAAGCAGAAATGGTCCATAGTTTATGGTAATGTCTGGTGCCTATATTAGAGCATGCAGTCTATATCAGATACTATCTCCTTTTCATCTCTGTAGTCCTGGCACCTCACACAGTGCCTAGCACCAAGCAGTGGTCAAAATGTCCAACAAATGGGAAGCAGCCAGTCATGAGTGTCTTCGATATCACTATACAATATTAACACAAATGAGCATGCTGCCCACATAAAGAACTTTGAAGATTCCTAACTTACCAGTTTTAAATCACACTTGATGACATTTTCCAAAATTATTCATTTAACTTAGGAGAATGAAAATATTAGCATAATAAAAGTACTAAAAATATAAAAAGATAGTAAAACTTTAAGTCCAGAAATGACCTGATGAAAAAAGGTAAACAAACTCACAGTAACAAAATGTGTTAATCCAATCATTTTTAGAGACATGGTAAAGACATAAATATTTATTTTTTCTGTCATAATATAAAGCAAAAGTCTGTAAAATTATATCCATTACAAGTAAACAAGTATCACTGACTCATTTCTCCAAGGAAATAAAACTATATGAGTTCAGTTAAGGCTGAGTCTAAAGTCAATGGTCCAAAAGCTTATCCAGGAACAACCCCTAGCAAAAGAACATTGTTGAATATTTTAAATATATTAAAATAATGAGTACACAAACATTACTGTGTCTTATGTAACTTTAATGCCATCAGTAATAATGAAATATTTGACTGTTTTATTTTTTTAATGTTAACAGCAGGAGCAAGGACATCATCCTAGGAGAAGGGTGTCATAGACTCATTTCTCCAAGGAAATAAAACTATATGAGTTCAGTTAAGGCTGAGTCTAAAGTCAATGGTCCAAAAGCTTATCCAGGAACAACCCCTAGCAAAAGAACATTGTTGAATATTTTAAATATATTAAAATAATGAGTACACAAACATTACTGTGTCTTATGTAACTTTAATGCCATCAGTAATAATGAAATATTTGACTGTTTTATTTTTTTAATGTTAACAGCAGGAGCAAGGACATCATCCTAGGAGAAGGGTGTCATTGAAAGAAAGATGTTACAGATAGAATTTTTGTCATCAAATTTTCATTTTTTTAAAGATATGAAATTGGCCAATGTGTGGAGAATGAACTACAAGCAGATAAGAAGAGACTCCAGAGAGATAATTTAGGTTGATATAACTATAAGGCAAAAAAAGATGATGATCTGTTGTAAGAAAAAAAAAGTGACAATGGGACAAAGAAAAATAGGATTACTGACATAAGGATGTGGATAGACATGATTTAATAATTGACTCAGTAAGGCTGAACACCAAAGAATTGATGCTTTTGTTTTTTTAAAATTAATTTTTATTTTTTAGTTTGTTTTGCTTTACAATACTGTATTCGTTTTGCNGGATGGTCTTGATCCCTGTCTCCTGTACAATGTCACGAACCTCATTCCATAGTTCATCAGGCACTCTATCTATCAGATCTAGACCCTTAAATCTATTTCTCACTTCCACTGTATAATCATAAGGGATTTGATTGAGGTCATACCTGAATGGTCTAGTTGTTTTCCCTACTTTCTTCAATTTCAGTCTGAATTTGGCAATAAGGAGTTCATGATCTGAGCCACAGTCAGCTCTTCGTCTTGTTTTTGTGGACTGTATAGAGCTTCTCCATCTTTGGCTGCAAAGCATATAATCAGTCTGATTTAAGTGTTGACCATCTGGTGATGTCCATGTGTAGAGTCTTCTCGTGTTGTTGGAAGAGGGTGTTTGCTATGACCAGTGCATTTTCTTGGCAAAACTCTATTAGTCTTTGCCCTGCTTCATTCTGCATTCCAAGGCCAAATTTGCCTGTTACTCCAGGTGTTTCTTGACTTCCTACTTTTGCATTCCAGTCCCCTATAATGAAAAGGACATCTTTTTTAGGTGTTAGTTCTAAAAGGTCTTGTCGGTCTTGACCACTTCCAATTGCCTTGATTAATGGACCTGACATTCCAGGTTCCTATGCAATATTGCTCTTTACAGCATCGGACCTTGCTTCTATCACCAGTCACATCCACAACTGGGTATTGTTTTTGCTTTGGCTCCATCTCTTAATTCTTTCTGGAGTTATTTCTCCACTGATCTCCAGTAGCATATTGGGCACCTACTGACCTGGGGAGTTCCTCTTTCAGTATCCTATCATGTTGCCTTTTCATAGTGTTCATGGGGTTCTCAAGGCAAGAATACTGAAGTGGTTTGCCATTCCCTTCTCCAGTGGACCACATTAGTAAGCTCTGTACTAATGATTATATAATAACAATGTATCTTGCTCCAGGACATGTTTTTCCTTCTTAATGGGAAGAACTCATCTTCTCATCTAGTTAGAACTAATCTGTTGCTGCTAAGTCGCTTCAGTCGTTTCCAACTCTGTGCGACACCAGCAGCCCACCAGGCTCCCCTGTCCCTGGGTTTTTCAAGCAAGAACACTGGAGTGGATTGCCATTTCCTTCTCCAGTGCATGAAAGTGAAAAGTGAAAGTGAAGTCGCTCAGTCGTGTCCAACTCCTAGCCACCCCATGGACTGCAGCCCACCAGGCTCCTCCGTCCATGGGATTTTCCAGGCAAGAGTACTGGAGTGGGTTGCCATTGTTAGAACTAATCTTATAACTAATCTTGTTATCTTGTTATGTTATGGGAGTGAGTGTGGTAAGACCTTTCTATTGTTAGTAACCCACTGAAAAAGTATATAAGGCCTTCATAAGACTAACCAGTGGGGCACTCTCTGCCTCCTTCTGATGTCTGTCAGAAGCTTTCTCTGTCCCTTTTTATAACTTTATTTTTATACAGAGTTTTATAAAACTCTGCTACACAAAAGCTCTGAGTGATCAAGCCTCATCTTTGGTCCTGAAGCTAAATTCTCTTCTTCAGAGATCACAAATCTGACACCATTCATCATAAGCTATCATAAATTTATAAGTAGCTGATTTTTCATAATAAAGAGTGAGTCTTTAAAAGGACACTTTTGAGACTAAAGTATACCAGGAATTCCAGCAATTGCAACTTTGGGACAGGCATGGGATGATGGAGATGAGAAAAGGAAGTTTTGTTCCTGTTAAATAGTTGGAAAAAATATAACTTGTAGTGTATCCAATTCCATCATATGGATAAATGTTGGATAAACTATCTTTTTGAACCTTTTAAGCATATAGCAGAAAGTCTCTTCTGCCCCCTCCATGAAGGAGCTTTTCTAAATCTTCTTACTTTGTGTCTTCTTCCCCCTCTCCCCAACCATACCACTCTCCCTTCTCCTCCTTATTCTTCTTTGTTTTCAAGCTTAACCTTCAATAATCTCTCTTGCAACCAAATTTGCATGCAATTTTCACAAATGACATTTATTTTATATTAATACAATAAAAAAGAAATTAAGATACCAAGGCTTTCTTGATGTAATATAAAGGGATGCTATGATACATGTTAAGTAGAATAATTTAAAAATTTCTGATAAGAAAGAAAAAAGTTGCTGGAAAAAGAGAAAATGTCTCTGAGCTCAGAAGCTTTAAAATCTAGTTCTCACTCAATCTCCAGTGCTCAACAGAAATATATGTGTATCACATCTTCAAATAACTTACAGATAGTATTTTCTATGTGTGCCACAATATGAAAACAGATTAGAGAGCTTCTTTTCAGGGAATTTCTGAACCAGTAAAATAGTCCTTCTTCAAGATGAGATGTTAATTTATGTACTTAGTGATGGGAATTAGATGGATCTGCCTCTTCCTAAAATAGAATTTTTTACCTCTAATCAATCCTTTACCTAAAATACTGTGCTCATTTTTGGGAAATGTGTGTGTGTGTGTGTGTGTGTGTGTGTGTGTGTGTGTACTCTTAGCTAAGTGTCTGATTAAAGATATTTGAGTAGTGCATTTTTAGGCATGGCCCATGGAAGGGCCGCAGTCAATGTACATTTTGTTTCTGGTCCATGATGAGTACAGAAATTGAAAGGGAGAGTTTAGACACATTAATAGCAATTTGATATTGTCAGACCTTATGTTCTCTCTCTTATGATGAAGGAAATCTTCTGACAAGTTATTTCACTGCATTTGCCATAGGACATTATGTTCTGAACTGTTGATATTCTACGTATGGTTTCATTTAAAACTGAATAAGCCAGATTTTTGGAAATGAGTTTTTGATCGGTGTGACTAAACTGGTCAACTCATAAATGGGCCCAGCCATATCCTGTGGAAGAGTGGATGTCCTTAAATATTTATAATCCTAATACAGAAGAAGAGGTAAGTTATGACAGCAAAGAGGGAATTTTACACCTTTCTGTAGGGCCAAAGAACAGATAGACCTCAACTCCCATATGGGTAAGGCTAACTAGAGAATTCCATGTGTGAAAACTGAGCCAGCACCCTATGTGAAAGCCTGATGGAATCAATATACACCAATATTGATTTTTCATAAAAAGTGGCTCCATTCTTATGCTCAGAATTCCTTAGGAATAAAATTAATAAAGTACAAGAACAACATGTGAAGGGAAAAAAAGAACAGGTCAGACTCCAGGGGCCCTAAAAGTGGCCTCGTTTATGAAGAAAATAGGAAAGCAATCTTCCCTAATAATAAGCCTAGTTATAATAAGTCTAGTTTAAAAACACAGCCTGGATCTCCTTTGTGCTGTTAAGAATTCATTTATTTGGAACTAAATTTCAGTTTTCATGGACCCATAGGGGGTTCATTTTAACTTGTATCCATTCTGATTGATTGGTAACCTTTCTGTACTAGAAGTTAACATTTTTAATATCACCTATGGCAGTGTTCCTCCTTAAGGTCTTCAGAGTAGGTACAGGACACAGCAGCTGTTCTGTCTTGAAGAGTATCCTCAAGCATGACAAAAAGAATGGAAGCAAGACCTTAGAAAAAGAAACTTAAGATATTGTCTGGGAGTACAGGAGGCAGTACACTTGTCAATTCTGAAAAATAGCTGGAGAAGAGATATTTTTATGGGAAATTGTCCTAGCTTAAGTTTTCATTCCACATACAACAAATAGTCGTGTTCTGGGAATTGGGTTCGTGTGTGTGTGTGTGTGTGTGTGTCTGTATGCATGCACATACACTAAAATAATTTAGGTATAAATTTTCATTGATTTCATTATTCTTTAAAAACAGTATGTATGTCATGTCATATGTCTTTGGCTTATGATTCTCTTGAGATTCCCAGATCTCCCTCCCTTCACCTCCTCTGTCTCATTATGGATTTTTTCAGCCATAGACTAAAGTTAAAGGTCTACAGAAGTGGGGTCTTCTCAGACCCTAAATTCACATCTAAGGAATAAGTAGGTTGATTATCCACAACATTTAGTAAGTTTGATTTCAGTGGACTGAAAGAGTTATTCCACTTAAATGTCCATTGTACTGGGAGGGCATAGACAAGAGTTTACTACGTTCTTTTAATTCTTATTTAATGAGATGCTGCAGATGGATGCAATCAGTTCAGGAAATTAGTGTTCTTGAGAAGTCACTTATAAATATATTCCAGATGCAATCTACATGAATGGGAAAGAAATAATATCTCTTTCTAAAGCTAGCACCCTATGAAAGCCAGCTCTTTCAATTGGAATTTGACCCCAATTTGTAGGTAATGGAATAAGCACTCAACCAGGAGGTCCAAATAACTGACTGTATACCTTAATAATTGCTATCATTTATTTAATGATATTTGATATTTTATTCATAAATACTTATATGATACTGGGTATCAGACATTTATTTAATGGCTTTATGAAAAATAATTATTTTATTCTCCCCTCACTGTTATTTTCCCTACATTACAGTTGAAGAAACTGAGGCACAAAATGGTTAAACACACTGCTGCAGGTCACAGTGCTGCTGCTGCTGCTGTCGCTTCAGTCGTGTCCGACTCTGTGCGACCCCATAGACGGCAGCCCACCAGGCTCCCCCATCCCTGGGATTCTCCAGGCAAGAACACTGGAGTGGGTTGCCATTTCCTTCTCCAGTGCATAAAAGTGAAAAGTGAAAGTGAAGTCGCTCAGTCGTGTCTGACTCTTAGCGACCCCAGGGACTGTAGCCCACCAGGCTCCTCCGTCCATGGGATTTTCCAGGCAAGAGTACTGGAGTGGGGTGCCATTGCCTTCTCCGGGTCACAATGCTAGTAAGTAGCAAAGCCAGGATTTGTAGCTGGATAGTATGGCTCTAGAGTTTGTTCTCCATAATCATTAGATTATGTTGCTTGCTATAGGATAACCACTATGCCAGAGTAGAAGAGGAGTATTCTATAAAATCTCATAAATCATGCTATGTAGGTAGCTAGCCACTTAGCCTATGAATAAAACCAGTTGGAGTGATCAATATATTCTTATACATTATAAAGAGATACACTATAATATGCATGTATTATATGTTCTTAAGTGAAGTGAAAGTCACTCAGTCGTGTCTGACTCTTTGACCCCATGGACTATATAGTCCATGGAATTCTCTAGGCCAGAATACTGGAGTGGGTAGCCCTTCCCTTCTCTAGGGGATCTTCCCAACCCAGGGATAGACCCAGGTTTCCCACATTACAGATGGATTCTTTACCAGCTGAGCCACCAGGAAAGAAAGTGAAGTTGCTCAGTAATGTCCAACTCTTTGCGACCCCATGGACTGTAGCCCACCAGGCTCCTCCATCCATGGAATTTTCTAGGCAAGAGTACTGGAGTGAGTTGCCATTTCCTTCTCCAGGGGATCTTCCTGACCTGGGGATAGAACCCAGGTCTCCTGTGTTGCAAGCAGACGATTTTACCATCTGAGCAACCAGGAAAGTATATTATTAATACATATGTCAACATATGATCTTAATACATATTCTTATGCATTAAAATATGTATTATACTATTCAATCACTTAACACAATGGCTCAGCAGGTAAAGAATCTGCCTGCAGTGCAGGAGATAAAGGAAATGTGGGTTTGATCCCTGGGTTGGGAAGATTCCCTAGAGTAGGGAATGGCAACCCATTCCAGTATTCTTGCCTGGAGAATCCCATGGACAGAGGAGCCTGGTAGGCTAGGGTCCATGAAGTTGCAAAGAGTTGGACATGATTGAGTGCACTCGCACACAATATGATTGTAACAGCCTTTTTTCCTACTAAGATATTTTAAGGTCAGATATTTTAGCTCAGGCCCACCAAACTATGGTCAGAAATAGTTCTCAAGTGTCATTGACCTTTTTCTACAGTTTCCTGTCTTGAATTACATGTTACATATGTCATGTCTTATTGTGTTGGATAGAGGTCATAAAATGTAATACAAGCAATTTTTACCAGTGTTTATGATGTACAATAGGCTTACTTGATGCTGGCTAAGACAATATATTGTAGTAAAGGTATGCATATACCATATACTTACTAAATGATTTTTTAACATGAGCCTAAGCCATTTATTTTATACACACAAATCCAGTTAAGAATTCATCTTCCCTTTTCTCATCACTTTTGAATAAAATATTTGTTTGCCCTTACCATGACCCAACCATGTGAAAGTCATGAAACCTTTTAGAATTTAACCCCACTCAGTACCTGAGCAAAAGTAGCTAACATTGTTATTTGCTTATCCAATAGTTATTAATTGATAACAAACTTCTTCATTGCTAAATTTTTGCTGAAAGAAAGAAAAAAAAAATTAGATGAAGAGGTGCTCGGATAAAGTTCCCTAGTAAATAAATGATGACTGGTCATAGACTATGCAACTATGACAAACAAATTCTTTAGATCATCAATTTTCCAGTCTACCTTGTATCTAGTTTTCATTAATGAGACCACTTTGTGTTAATACCATTTAAGAAAAATTCTGGAATAAGAATAGAGGCCTCTGAGAAAGTTTTGCTTATGATAGGGCCAAATTTGAGTGGTTCCACCCTTCCTTATCCTTCCTGCCTTAAGATGAGGTACAGTGATTGAAGATGGAATAGTTATCTTTCAGCCATGAATCAACAAGTATAAAGAAAAAAATGATGAATACGCTAAGTATGGAGAACAGAAAGAAATTGTATGAATAGAAATAGCAGATGAACTACCTCCAGAGTTCATGCTATGTGAGAAAACTCACACTTGTTTAAGTCCATGTTGGTATGGATTTCTGTTACTTGTATCAGAAAATATATCCAATCAATATCACCAAAGAGATCCCAGGCACTTAATATACTGAATTTAATTACCCAACTAATAAAATGGTAACCAACCAGCTATGTCCCTAGTTTATTCACTACCTTCATCCCATTCTACACACATCCCAAGATCACCACTATGCATAATAGAGTGTGACAGTATCTCATTAACAACGTGCAGTCATTACTTTAAAAAAATGTATATTTAATGTTACTGAACACTTTCTATGTGCTTGATATTCTGCTCAACAGTTGTGAAAAAAAAAAGTTCAAAAGCAGGCTAGGAACATTCTCATCCTAACAAAATTTTACAGTCTAGTGTGGGAGAAAGATTCTAATTACATGTTATCATAAAATAAATATATTTGATATAAGTCTAATGAAGAAGGGATATATTTTGGTACAAGACTATAAATTGAGATTTAACTAGTCAAAGAAATCACAAAGGCTGCCCTGAAGAGATAATTAATGTTTTCCTGAAAGCTAAAGAATGAATAAGTAAGTTCATAAGAGATACTGGCCTATAAATTTCTTTCTTATGGTGCCTTTCTCTAATTTTTGGTATCAGATTAATGCTGACCATGTACAATGAATTGAGAAGAAGTATTCCCTCCTCTTCAATTTGTAGAAAGAGATTTTGCATAATTGCTATTATTGATATTGGTTTTACTTCTTCTTTAAATGTCTGAGAATTCACCAGGAAAGTAAAGTTAGCCTGTGGTTTTCATTGTGGAAAACTTTATAAATTCTATTAATTTACTAGATATAGGGTTATTAAGGCGATGTTTTTGTTATGTGATCTTTGGTAGTTTCTGTCTTTCAGCAACATAAATATTCATATAAGTTATTGAGTTTATTAACATAAAGTTATTTATCATAACTCCTTATCAATTTAATATCTGAAAAGACTGTAGTGGTGCCACCTCTCTCATTCTTCACACTGGACATTTGTGTCTTTTCTATTTCTGTGATCAGCCTGAATACAAATTTATTATTTTTATTGAGCATCTCAAATAACCAGCTTTTAGTTTCACTGATTTTCTTTTTTTGTTTGTTTTAAACATCATTGATTTCTGTTCTGACATTATTTCCTTTCTTCTGCTTACTTTATGATTATTAGCTTTTCTTTATCTAGTTTCTTAGAAAGGAAACTGAAAGACATTGCTTTGAGATATTTTCTATATAGGAATTTAATATTTTTATAATTTCCTCACTAAACATGGCTTTAACTGCATCACACAAGTATAATGCATTTTTTAAAAATTTCTATAAAGATCAAAATACTTTCTAATTTCTTTTTTGATACATGGATTATGTATATTAGTTTTCAAATATTTTGAGATTTTTCATGCTTTTGTTTTTGATTTCTAATTTAATTTCATTGTGATCAGAGAACATACTTTATATGAGAAGAATCCTTTAAATTGAATAAAACTTGTTTTATAACTCATGCTATGACCTATATTGGTAAACATATCATGTGCACATGAAAAAAACTGAGCAGTTTGCTATTGTTGGGTAGAGAGTTCTATAAATGTCAATTAGTACAAATTGGCTAATAGCATTCCTCAGGGCTTCTTTATTCCTACCAACTTTCTAACTACTTAGCCTATCAATTATTGACTAAGAGATATTAAAATGTTCATCTATAATTGTTGATTTGGAGAAAGATGGGGAGGGAAGTGAATACTGTCATTTCTCCCAAATCCACATTTCCTTCTACCCCTCTGTGCCATGGTATAAAAATCACATGATTTGAAAGGGACTGAACATATCCAAAGCTCTAGGAGCAAGCAATGATGGGTGAAAGTTGGTCAGGATTATCCCTCTTCCTTGCCAAAGTGACTGATTCAGGTATCCCAAGGCTGGATGGCATCACTGACTTGATGGACGTTAGTGAACTCCGGGAGTTGGTGATGGACAGAGAGGCCTGGCGTGCTGCGATTCATGGGGTGGCAAAGAGTCGGACATGACTGAGTGACTGAACTGAACTGAACTGAACCGAAGGACAGACAATTAATCAGTGATGTTCTCCTAGTTGACAAGACTGGTTCAGCACTTTATTTGATTCATTGTTTCAGTCAGTGGTTTGCTGAAAGCCTCTTAAAATAAAATGTCTGTGCTATTTTTGAAAGGATTACCAGAAGGGGTCACTGCTCTTCCCTTTTGGATGGTGTGGTGGGTGGATGTGATGACTGCTCTAGTTATTTTGCCACCAAGAAAAAGACATTCTAAAGATGCATTTGGCATCATGAAGTTGGGACTGAAATAAGTTACACATATTTACTGCAATCTATGATCTACTGAATCAAATAAAAATTAGGTCTATGTTATAGCTGAACTTTTAGTTACTTTAGTCAATAATGTCATTTGTTTAATTTTGCTTGCATTGAATTTTCTGATACTTAGAATTGAATGTGTCCTGGTTTAAAAGGGTAGTGGTAGTAGCATCACTCAGATTTAGCAAACTATAATTTTAAAACCTGGATAACATACTTTGAAAAATGTTAACATTGTAGAAAAATTATTTAACAAAAATTTTGGTAAAATAAAACAGGCCAACAAAATATTATCTATGAACTTGTCTAAATCTAGGGATTTACAAGTCTTAGATCTATTGACCCTGACCCCTATTCGGGCATAAGATTGCATATTTATTTCCAGAGGAGTATAAAACAGAGACTTTCCAATTGAGAGACACCAGACACTGCTGAGGGCAGAGTACTGTACTAAAAAGACAGTTATAATCTCTTAGCCCTCTTACTTCATTTGGATATAGTATCACCAAGCTTATAAAAGATGGAACAAATCTGACTACTCTAAAGGAAAATACTGCCATTGTGCATTACCTTTGCATACAGCATTTCCCTAAGAAAATCATCTCACTAGCTTGTGGTTCTGGAAAGCCCACAATTTACAAAATTCATCTATGTGTACAGAAATTGCACTTTAATGTCTCACTCTAAAATATGAGCAAGTTGTCAAGACTCTCCTATCATAATTTTAAAAATACTGAATTACAAACACCAAAGACATAAGGCATAAACAACCTAAAGGAAAGAGAGGCCATACTGGATGATAAAATCTTAAGAACAGAGAAAAGAATATTAATATCTTTAGAAAGATAACAGGAAACACTATAGCCATGAATTAAGAACAGGATGTTATAAATAGAATTAATGGAAGTTGAAAATATGAACATATATATGAGAAATTCAATAGAAAATTTAGAAGACAAAATTGAAAAAATAACCTCTTATAAAAGATTTTTAAAAATACTGAATTACAAACACCAAAGACATAAGGCATAAACAACCTAAAGGAAAGAGAGGCCATACTGGATGATAAAATCTTAAGAACAGAGAAAAGAATATTAATATCTTTAGAAAGATAACAGGAAACACTATAGCCATGAATTAAGAACAGGATGTTATAAATAGAATTAATGGAAGTTGAAAATATGAACATATATATGAGAAATTCAATAGAAAATTTAGAAGACAAAATTGAAAAAAATAACCTCTTATAAAAGATGTCAATAAACTTTGCATTAAATGATCAGCTATTACATATTTTAGGCCTATGAGGTATATTGTCTCTGTTGCAACTCAACTATGCAGTTATAACAGAATGGATTTGGCTGGTGGTTTAGTCACTAAGTTGTATCTAACTCTTTATGACCCTATGGACTATAGCCCACCAGGATCCTCTGTCCATGGGATTTCCCAGGCAAGAATACTGTAGTGGGCTGCTATTTCCTTCACCAGGGGATCTTTCCGACCCAGGAACTAAACTCAGGTCTACCCACATTGCAGGCAAATTCTTTACCGACTGAGCTACCAGGAAATCCCATGGATGTGGCTGGGTTTCCATAAAACTTTATGTAGAAAAATGGGAAGCTATCTTATGGGTCACAGTTTGCTAATTTTTAATTAATTAATCTTAATATAGAACATACTTTTAGCCACGAGTGTACATGAACTCCCAATCCCGACCCCCACCTCCCCCCTCCCGCCCCACACCCTCTCTCTGGATTATCCCCGTGCATCAGTCCCAAGCATCCTGCATCNATAAAATAAAATAAAATAAAATAAAATAAAAAAAACTAAGATCATGGCATCCAGCCCATTTTTGTTGCTGTTGCTGTTGCTAAGTCGCTTCAGTCGTGTCGCAACCCCATAGATGGCAGCCCACCAGGCTCCCCTGTCCCTGGGATTCTCCAGGCAAGAATGCTGGAGCTGGTTGCCATTCCCTTCTCCAATGGATGAAAGTAAAAAGTGAAAGTGAATTCACTCAGTCGTGTCTAACTCCCAGCGACCCCATGGACTGCAGCCTACCAGGCTCCTCCATCCATGGGATTTTCCAGGCAAGAGTACTGGAGTGGGGTGCCATTGCCTTTTCCGCCAGCCTCTTTACTTCATGGCAAATAGAAGGGGAAAAGGTGGAAATAGTGACAGAGTTCCTTGTCTTGGGCTCTAAAATCACTGCAGATGACGACAGCAGCCATGAAATCAGAAGACGTTTGCTTCTTGGCAAGAAATCTATGACAAACCTAAACAGTGTGTTGAAAAGCAGAGACATTACTCCTGCAACAAAGCTCTATATAGTCAAAGCTATGGTCTTCCCAGTGGTCACGTACAGTTGTGAAAGCTGGACCATTAAGAAGGCTGCTGCTGCTAAGTTGCTTCAGTCGTGTCCGACTCTGTGCGACCCCATAGACAGAAGCCCACTAGGCTACCCCGTCCCTGGGATTCTCCAGGCAAGAACACTGGAGTGGGTTGCCATTTCCTTCTCCAATGCATGAAAGTGAAAAGTGAAAGGGAAGTCGCTCAGTCATGTCCGACTCTTAGCGACCCCATGGACTGCAGCCTACCAGGCTCCTCCATCCATGGGATTTTCCAGGCAAGAGTACTGGAGTGGGGTGCCATTGCCTTCTCCAATTAAGAAGGCAAAGCACCAAAAAGTTGATGTCTTTGAACTGTGGTGCTGGAGGATGCTCCTGAGAGTCCCTTGGATTGCAAGATCATACCAGTCAATCTTGAAGGAAATCAACCCTAAATACTTATTAGAAGGACTGATGATGAGGCTGAAGCTCCAATATTTTGGTCACCTGATGCAAACAACCGACTCAATGGAAAAGCCCCTGATGCTGGGAAAGATTGAGGGCAGAAGGAGAAGAGGGCATCAGAAGATGAGATGGCTGGATGGCATCACTGATGCAATGGACATGAACTTGGGCAAACTTCGGGAGATGGTGAGGGACAGAGAGGCCTGGAGTGCTGCAGTCCATGGGGTTGCAAAGAGTTGGACACAAATAGGCGACTGAACAACAACAATCCTATCCTTTGCTATAATCATTTGAATTTCTTCATATTACCTAATCTTTGCCAACAGATCACTCGAAATAGTAGTTAATAGCCTATGTATTTATTTGTAAGTAGGTTTATTTACCTAATACTAATTTTTCAAATTTTTCTCTATAATTATCATTTTTAATATTTCAGTTGATCCACAAGGTCCATCAGTTTGCTATGCTAGTAAAACATAAATATTCTATATTTCATGATTTTTAGAAATGTATTTTATTTTTATTAATATAATTATGTTAGCTTCCAAGATGGCCTCCAATGACCCTCATTTCCTAATATTCATACCTTTATGTAATCCCCTCCACTACTGACTAGGGCAAACCTGTGACTTAGGGGACACTGTGGATACAATGCTGTAATTTCCAAGCTAGATCATAAAAGTCATTGCATCTTCTTCCTTGTGCTCTTGTATCACTCATTGTGGGAAAAGCTGGCAAGTATATACTGAGGACACACAAGCAGCACTGTGGAAACCCCATGAGGAGAGAAACTAAAGTCTTTTTCCAGGATCCAGCACCTTCTTCCCAGCCATGTGAATGAGTCACCTTGGAATCTCGTCTTTCAGTTCAGGTCAAGCCTTCACATGATTGAAGCTCTGCAATCTGAGTCCTGATAGAGACCACGTAGGGGACCCAAACCCATAACTGATGCTCTAGGCTGCTCCCAAATCTCTGATCCATAGTAATTATGATCGATAGAATTGTCTGTTTTGGTATAATTTGTTATGCAGCAGTATCTAACTAATACAAATATTTTAATTACAGATAATCTGAAATGTAGCTTCTGTTAATGGACAAAAATGGTTTCTATATAAATATTACTGTCATTTATAAAATAAATTTGTTACTTCATATAAATGAAAGTGAACAAGTGAAGTTGCTCAGTTGTGTCTGACTCTTTGTGACCCCATGGACTGCAGCCCACCAGGATCCTCCATCCATGGAATTTTCTAGGCAAGAGTACTGGAGTGGGTTGCCATTTCCTTCTCCAGGGGTTCTTCCCGACCCAGGGATCAAACCTGGGTCTCCCACATTGCAGGCAGATGCTTTACCCTCTGAGCTACCAGGGAATCTATGTCAAAAAATATAAGGGAGAAATCACACAAATATCACAGGCACTATATGTCATACCTAAGTGTAATCACTCTCAGCATTCTGAATTTTTTCCAAACATACACTACTATATACATTTTTATAAAAATATGTATATACTCTAATACTGTTTTATTTTTTTTCTTTACCTATATAGTGGTTATCTTTGGATTACACATACATAACTAACTAATTGCTTTGATGGCTCTATAGTACTCAATTTTATAGATATACCCTAATATATTTTACCAGTTCTTTCTTTGGACATTTAAGCTGTTTCCGTCTATTTAGTGTTATACTATTACTATAATCTATTGCTTTTTATTGACATTTGTTTTCATACTTATCCATATGCTTTTCTTATGATTAATTCCTTAGAGGAAACCCATATGCATACACATTTTAATGGTGAGAAATATTGAAATCTATTCTTACAGAGGCTGTGAGGGTGGGTATCTAGTAATATTTGTTCCTTAAATTTTTTCTGATGTCCCAGAACTATTTATTAAATGACATTCAGTGTTAACAGTGATTTAAAATGACTCCTTTATGATATACTAAATTATTTTATATACTTAGATCTGTTTATAGAATATGAATTAATTATATGCTTTTGATCTATCAGTCCATTTAACTCCTGGCATTTTATTTATTTTTGTCTTGAATTACAGCAATTATAGACTTTTCTTTGCTCCTTAGTACAAAAATTCTTACCTCAAAGAAGTCCATTATACAGATTTATTGACTGTTCTCACCCATTTACTTATCTGAATGAAACATAAACAATAGAATGGTTTTTTTTTTTCTTATTTCAAGGAAAAAAAAAGGCTCTTTAAGGTACTGAATTGGGATAACCTTATGTATGTGTAAGTTTGGAAAAACATACATTTAAAATAGTGAGTTTTCCATTCAAGAAAGCATGTTCATCCATTAAATTTATCTTTATGGCTCAGAGGGTAAAGAATCCACCCGCAATGCAAGAGACGTAGGAGACACAGGTTCAATTCCTGTGTTGGAAAGATTCCCCTGGAGGAGAAAATGGCAACCCACGCCAGTATTCTTGCCTGAAAAGTCCCATGGACAGAGGAGACTGGCAGGCTACAGTCCAAAAGGTCGCAAAGAGCTGGACACAACTGAGCGATTAAGCATGCACATTATATCCATAAGTGTTATGAAAATATTTTTCCATTATTCTTCTTAGTTGTTCCTAGTCCAAAGACAGCTTGATTTATTTCTATTTCATCTTGCATCTGGTTCTCTTACTGAATTTCAGTGATTAGTTCTAGCATATTTTCAGTTATTCTTCAAGATTTTCTAAGTAAACAGTTTACTGATCTCATATAATGGAAACTTATGTTTCTTCTTCTCATTCTGCCTCTTCTGTTTCTTCTTCCTCTTTTTTCTCTTCTTCTTCTTTATGGTTAGATATTTATAATTATGTCAAATTTTTGTGTTAATGTTAGGCATCCTGACCTTGTTCCCTCCTGGAAGGGAATACTTAATAGTGTTTCAGAGTTACTATGCCAGTTTAAGAAACATGTGGCAAACTCAAAGGGAGTAATTTATCACAGCGAGTTAATTCACTACAGTCTGGATCGCTATCTCCTCATCTCTCATTCTACCCTCTACTCTACTCTTCTCAAACTACTCTTGCAAAAGTCACCAAGGGCAAATCCACGGGATCATTTTCAGTCTGCTTTGCTAATGGATATACTGCAGTATTTGATACCACTGATCTCTTCTATGGTTTTTAAATACCCTCCTATCTGGGCTTCCTCAAGACCCCTTTTTCCTAATTAACACTATCTCTGCTCGCCTCCAGGCTCTTCCTCCAAATGTCCTATAGAGGACAGATCTCTTTTCGCTTCATGAGAGATGCTCTCTCAAGAGTTTTCCAGTCCAGTGACAAATTTCTGGAATTGACCCTATAAGGTGATACCTTCCATCTCTGAAAATGTTCAGGAGCACCACAGGTAAAGTCTGTAGCCTGTGGTCGCTTTTATCATACACACCCCCAAGCCTGGCCTGTTGGCTCTTGCCCATCAGTTCAGTTTGTCACTCAGTCATGTCTGACGCTCTGTGACCCCATGAAATACAGCACGCCAGGCTTCCCTGTCCATAACCAATTCCCAGAGCTTGCTCAAACTCATGTCCATCGAGTCGGTGATGCCATCCAACCATCTCATCCTCTGTCGTCCCCTTCACCTCCTGCCTTCAATCTTTCCCAGCTTCAGGGTCTTTTCCAGTGAGTCTATTCTTTGCATCAGGTGGCCAAAATAATGGAGCTTCAGCATCAGTCCTTCCAATGAATATTCAGGACCGATCTCCTTTAGGATGGACTGGTTTGATCTCCTTGCAGTCCAAGGACCTCTCAAGAGTCTTCTCCAACACCACAGTTCAAAAGCATCCATTCTTCAGTGTTCAGCTTTCTTTATGGTCTAACTCTCCATCCGTACATGACTACTGGAAAAACCATAGCCTTGACTAGATGGACCTTTGTCGGCAAAGTAATGTCTCTATTTTTTTAATATGCTGTCTAGGTTTGTCATAGCTTTTCTTCCAAGGTTTTATGATGAATGCTTTAGAAAAAGTCCAAGGCTGGGTCAGTTTCAAGTAGATCCAGCCAACTGTTCTCACTCCAAGTTTCAGGATCTCAGTTTTTGTCAATCAGTGCCCAAACTTTCACATGAGAAACTCTGTAAGCCTCTGACTTTAACTGTCAGTGTGATTCAGCAGCCCACACAGTGAAATTGTGCACTTGATTTTCAGCAGTATCAGCCCTGTGATCACAGAAGTAAAAGCTTCTTTTAAGACTAACAAGGAAACTCTGATCATTTTTTCCTTGTGAGCACTCAAGTGAACTCAAAAGAATCTATCTCATATCACTGCCCCTTCAGTTGTCATTACTGCCATTATAATCAAATACAGCAGCCACCTGGGCCCTGAAAGCACAAGTTTCATTTGGCATTTCATCACAATCAAACACAAGTGAAAGCTGGACAAACTGTGAAGTCAACACTTGCTGTTTTACTAGTATCCTGTTTCCCACTGGCAAGCAGCTCAGCCTTGCACCCAAGGCCAAAGGCATGATCAAACTAAACTATCTTTGAGGATCTGTCTCCTGGGATCACTGTGTGTGTTAGTCACTCAGTCATGTCCGACTCTTTGTATCCCTAAGGACTGTAGCTCTCCAGGCTCCTCTGTGCATGGAATTCTCCAGGTAAGAATCAGTCAGTTCAGTCACTCAGTCATGTCTGACTCTTTGCTACCCCACAGACTGCAGCACGCCAGGCTTCCCTGTCCATCACCAACTCCTGGAGTTTACTCAAACTCATGTCTACCGAGTCGGTGATGCCATCCAACCATCTCATCCTGTCATCCCCTTCTCTTCTCACCTTCAATCTTTCCCAGCATCAGGGTCTTTTCAAATGAGTCAGTTCTTCACATCAGGTGGCCAAAGTATTGGAGTTCAGCTTCAGCATCAGTCCTTCCAATGAATAATTCAGGACTGATCTCCTTTAGGATTGACTGGTTGTACCTCCTTGCAGTGCAAGGGACCCTCAAGAGTCTTCTCCAACACCACAGTTCAAAAGCATCAATTATTTGGCACTCAGGCAAGAATACTGGACTGTGTTGCCATTTCCTTCTTCAGGGATCTTCCTGACCCAGGGATCAAACCTGGGTCTCCCACATTGCAAGCAGACTCTTACCATCTGAGCCAAAAGGGAAACCCTACCAAGTACCAAATGCATATCAATCTAGATTCAGCCCAGAGAAGGAAACAAGAGGCTAATTTGAACAGGGAAAGATTGATATGAAGAATCATTTACTATAGTGGGATTGGCATGTTGATACATTGGCAAGAAAGAAAGATAACTAAAGAATATTGAAATAGTAGGTACAAGGAGCAGCCACAATGCTAAGACTAAGATACAGCACACCAGGAAGTTGCCACTCCTTGTAGGGCTGGGAATCAGAGGGTGCAGGCATGGGTCACTGAATGGCAGAGAATTTGCTGTGGTAGAACACTGCTGATGCTGCTGCTGCTAAGTCGCTTCAGTTGTGTCCGACTCTGTGCGACCCCATAGACGGTAGCCCACCAGGCTCCCCCGTCCTGGGATTCTCCAGGCAAGAACACTGGAGTGGGTTGCCATTTCCTTCTCCAATGCATGAAAGTGAGAAGTAAAAGTGAAGTCGCTCAGTCGTGTCCAACTCTTGGCGACGCCATGGACTGCAGCCTAGCAGGCTCCTCCGCCCATGGGATTTTCCAGGCAAGAGAACTGGAGTGGGGTGCCATTGCCTTCTCCGGTAGGACACTAGCAGAGTCCTAGTGTCCTACCGGAGATTATTGGAAATCTTCCCTCTTGAGGAGAAAAGTAGTTCAGAGTTAAGTGTCTTATGAGAAACACTTGGTACAAAACTGCTTGAAGGAGGGAGCTGGGGAAGGTACTGGTGTCTGCTGCTGCTGCCCACCTCCTACTGCAAGAGCTGGTGCTGGAGAAAGTGTTTGTGCTATAGGAGCCTGATGATGGGCAACACCATGTCAGTTGTAGGAGCCAGAGGATTCAGCACACTAGAACCCAAAAGCAAAACGTTCCTCGGCAATGTATCTCTAGCGCCCTCTATTGACAAAGATTTTGTATCAGCAAAGGAAAAATACCTGAAGAGCCCACAATCATTTTCCAAACATGGTGCGTTTGGAATAATAAATTGATAATCAGCACCAGAACATATAACATGGAAAGGATTAGATTTAATCCCAGAAATCTAGTGAAGCTCCTGGAATTTCAATTTTCTCATCTCCAATACAGAGATGATACCTAATAGGGTAGTTATGAGGTTTAGATACATTGTGCATAAATAAAATATGATTTTTAAATATATTGCTGAGTTTTAGTAATAGTCAACATTATTATTATTAGCATTGAGTTTATTACATATGCATAAAATTTTGCATCTTATATTTTTAACTGAAAACCATGTTATTATTTTTAAATTTTCCTAAATGTGATCATGTTTCATTTAGTTGTTTTAAAAGTAATTTTAAAAAATAATAAATTTCACAGATTATATAATATACCGCATTAACTAATTTTGATAAAAAGATAGCTAAGATAATATTACTGATTTTGCAGGTGCTTTTCACAGTATCATTTTCCAGTTTTGTTTTTTTTTTAATCTCAAAACCAGAACATGCTATCCCAGAATTCAATTTCTGCTCCAT
>SJXQ01007910.1:0-31519 GCA_006408695.1 Aepyceros melampus | reverse complement strand
AACAATCAAAATCAGAATATGCTATCCCAGAATTCAATTTCTGCTCCTTCTTGTACACTCATAATGATTAAATAACATTCTTCATTTTAAACTAACATTTTCAACTTGATCTATTCTCTGATATAGTTTTGATACTTGGCTTTGAAATATTTGAAATAAAATATTTATTAGCAAATTTTATATTAGATTATTTAGTGTGTTGTCTTTTGGATGCATCAAGTTGGCTAGGCTAATGTCCTCATTTATCTAAACATTAATCTAGGTGTTGTTATAAAGATAGTTTGTAGATGTGATTTAAATCCATAATCAGATGATTTGTAAATAAGGTAGATTATCAAAGATAATTGGGATGAGACTCATTCAATCATCTGAATGCAGAGCTGGTGCTTCCTCGAAGAAGAATAGATTCTGCCTGCATCAACAGCTTCAGTTCAGGCTCCAGAGTTTCAGTCTTCCTTTTCTAACATCAGCCCTTTAGATCTCAAACTTGCCAAGCCAACTCTCACAACTGTGTAAGCAGATTCCTTGCAATAAATCTCTTAACATTAATTACTATTGGTCCTGCCTCTCTGATCTGACCTTGACTGATACATTCCAGAAAAGATGGAATATTTTACCTCTTTAAATATAACTACATTCTCAAAAGAAAAATCAGCTATGAGCTGCTAAATAGGGAAGTTGACACAGGTAGTAAGGACAGTAAGCAAAGAATCTAACTAAACAGTATCAATCATAAAACACATTTTGAAACATATTATAAACATTCCAAACTCGTCAAACTACATACACTAAAATATGTGCAGTTTTCTATACATCAATTATACTTCAATAAAGTGGTTTTAAAAAAAGGAACTTAATTCTGTCTTCTTTGAAGTAATGTAAGTGCCATAGTAAAATATTGGTAAAAGAGAGGAATAATGTTAGTACTCTGATACAACCACTGTTAACAGCTTTCCTTCCATGCATTCTGTGTGTGTGTGAGCTATAATTAAACAGCATATAATTTTGTTTTTAAAAGCATGTTGGACTTCAAATTCTGGACTTACTTCTCTGTTCTTCCTATAGCTAAAACCCCTATACATAAAGCAAACACAGAAAGATCTTTCAAAATGTTGGGGAAACTGAGCAAATTTGTTAGAGTCCTTGGGACTTGAAGAACAGTACAGAAGTGAGCTCCTGGGTTTTCATTTTCATTTTGCCTCTTGTATGCCCCAGACGGCCTACTGGAGAAGCTCACAGCCCAGGAAAGCTGACAGGTGTAGAGAAAAAGTTAAATAATGCTTTTAATTATAGTTATATAACATTCTTCAAATGATAAAACTTTACAGATGAAGACTTGATTAGTGGTTGCCAGAGGATAGTGATGTAGGCAAGAATATGACTATAATGGGGGTGGTAAAAGGGAATTTGTCATGATGGGTTTTTCTGTACTGTGAATGTAATAGTAGTTACATGAATCTATACATTTGAAAAAAAGGCATAGAACTGAAAATATACATACACACATGCATACACCCACCACAAATCTACTCATGGAAAAATTAGTGAAATCTGAACAAACCTGTAATGTCATTAATTGCATTGTACAAATGTCAATTTTGTGGTTTTGATACTGTTTTATAATTATGTAAGATGGTATCATTGTGGGAAGCTGGAGGGAGGAAGGGTACATAGGCCTCTGTAAGCACTCTTGCAACTTCTTATGTGTCTATAATTATTTCCAAATAAAAATTTTAAAAATGAAAGTGTATTGCTTGTTCATGTATTCAGGCCATAGCAATTGTCACTTGAACATCACTGTATGTTCAAAAGTAAACACTACCATATATCTTAAGATACTCAAACAAATGCCTAAATCACAGAGATATTACAAATAACCTAAGGATATATATGGAAATGCAATGAAGAAACAGTGTATTGCTTGTTCATGTATTCAGGCCATAGCAATTGTCACTTGAACATCACTGTATGTTCAAAAGTAAACACTACCATATATCTTAAGATACTCAAACAAATGCCTAAATCACAGAGATATTACAAATAACCTAAGGATATATATGGAAATGCAATGAAGAAACATTAAGTCTGAAAAGTCAAGTATAAAGTATATGTACTTAGTCTTAGGAAATGAGATGTTGTGGTAGCTGTATATCTGAATAATTTTGGAACTTATTAGCAACTCAATCTGTTAGATTCTAAAACAGAATTTTGTCAGACATGAATATAGAATAAAATTAATTTGTGATTATTGTGAATGATAAATTATCCAAGATTTAGTCACTTATACCATATATTGTTCAGTGATTAGTTTGTTGTGTGCATGTGTATGAGTGCCTAAGTATGGGGTCTCTGTATGTTTGGAGAGAGAGAAAGAGAATTTTATTGGAGCTTTATTAATGTTCATAATTTAATTCTGTTGCTAAGCAGAATAAATGCAATTCAAGCTAAGTGTCTATTGATGAGTGACTAAATAAAGAAAATGTGATATACGATGGAATATTATTCAGCCATAAAAAGAAATCCTGCCATTGTGACAACATGAATGAACCTGGAAGACATTATGGTAAGTGAAATAAGCCAGATCAGTTCAGTTCAGTTCAGTATTCTATGTAGAATCTAAAGAAGTTAAACTCATAGAACGAGAGACGAGAATGGTGGCTGCTGGTGGAGTGGGGAAAATGGGGAGATGTTGGTCAAAGGTACAAACTTTTAGTGATAAGATGAATGAGTTCTTGGGTTCTATGATGACTATAACTAACTGTATACTTGAACTGTATACTTGTATACCTATTATATACTTGACATTTGCTAAGAGAATAAATCTTAAGTGTTCTTACTAAATTCACACACAGACAAAAATAATAACTATGTGAGGTGATGGATGTGTCAAATAGCCTGATTGTAGTAGTACTTCACAATACAAAACATGTATTTAAAATATCATGTATATATGGAATTTAGAAACATGGTAATGATAACCCTGTATGCAAGACAGCAAAAGAGACACAGATGTACAGAACAGACTTTTGGACTCTGTGGTAGAGGGAGAGGGTGGGATGATTTGGGAGAATGGCATTGAAACATGTATACTATCATGTAAGAAACGAATCACTAGTCTAGGTTTGATACAGGATACAAGATGCTTGGGGCTGGTGCACTGGGATGACCCAGAGACATGATATGGGGAGCGTGGTGGGAGGGGGGTTCAGGATTGGGAACTCATGTACACCCATGGCAGATTCATGTCAATGTATGGCAAAACCAATACAGTATTGTAAAGTAAAAAGAAATAAAAAATAAAGAGCACACACAAAATATATCATGTTGTATATGTTAAATACATACAATTTTTAATTGTCAATTATATCTCAATAAAGCTAAGGAAAAAAACCTGCAATTTAAATCTCAAATTGCAGGTGCTGGAGAATTTGGCAGGTTACCTAATGTAATAGATGAATGAGAGAATCAAGATTCAAATCTTGACAGACTGGAATAATGGACTGAAATTAATAAGGCAAAATTCAATCTTAAAAACTACAATAAAATAAAATAAAATACTGGCAAGATAATTTTTTTTCCTATGTATTAGAGTACAGGTTTAGTGATGGTCTGACAGGGTTTGAATCCTAGGGCCACCACTATCTGACCATGAGTCCTTAACAATGACAGGAACTACTGGAACAGGCTTTTAAAAACTATGCTTTCAATTGTGTTTTTATAGGCTACTAATAGCACATTTATTGACCACTCATTATTTGTCAGGCATACAGTGTCACATTATGTACTCAGATGAGAATAGCTCTTATGCTCATTTTAATTATGAGGAAGCTATACCTTGGAGACACAACACCACTAAAACAGAAGAAGCTAAAAGTCAAGTGCCAGACCTGTGAGGACTAAAGCCCAGAAAAATGATTATTTCCTACGTGTATCTTGTACCAGAGGAGAAAATAATTTTCCCTCTACCCTTCTAGGTTTTTGGCTGAAACCACCTTGCAATAATTCATGTCAATGTATAGCAAAACGAATACAGTATTGTAAAGCAAAACAAACTAAAAAATAAAAATTAATTTTAAAAAAAAGACGAATTAAAAGAAGAAAAGCAAACAACTTGAATAACATGTATATCTGCTTTTCGTAGGAGAGACCCAGGAAAACTGAATAACTCTACAAAACGGCTGGAATCCTCACCTTAAATATTATCTTTAACTAAGAGGCTGTTGGAGAGTAGTGTTTTGGGGATTCAAAGAGGAGAAAGGCAATTCACATGGAGATGGAAAAGCAAATATTTGGTAAACAAATCTTTGCTGGGCCATGAAGAGACCATAGGACACAGAGTGGACCCTGATTTCTAGGCTCTGTTGACTTTCCCCACCCCACCTAACTCACGTTCTTTGCAGATACTCTGATGATAGCTCTTTTCTGGGAAAAACTCTACAAAACGGCTGGAATCCTCACCTTAAATATTATCTTTAACTAAGAGGCTGTTGGAGAGTAGTGTTTTGGGGATTCAAAGAGGAGAAAGGCAATTCACATGGAGATGGAAAAGCAAATATTTGGTAAACAAATCTTTGCTGGGCCATGAAGAGACCATAGGACACAGAGTGGACCCTGATTTCTAGGCTCTGTTGACTTTCCCCACCCCACCTAACTCACGTTCTTTGCAGATACTCTGATGATAGCTCTTTTCTGGGAACAGGCCCGCTATATAGGGGGATGGTCAAGTAGGGGGATGGTCAAAGTTCCTCCTGCATCTTTTTGGCCTTGATTTCTTTACAGCTCAAAATAATCTGTATGCCAAAGAGACATATTTGGAGATAGCAAACTTTACTTCCCTACAGTATCAAGAGCACAGCTTATCAGAGATGGCTTGATGAAAACGGGAGGTATGGACAAGATTTGGAAGGTGGAGGAAAAAGGTTGGGCAAGTTTTTAAACAGTCCTAAAAGTGGAATAGGTGGAAGCAACCTTGCAATGGATTTGGTGGAAATAAAGATAAGGAAGGGGCTGGAAAAGAGGAATACAATTAATTAGGAATTATCAAGTTATTTATTTGCCAAAATTGGTTAGTAAGCACTAAGGAACCATTTCAAGTTCTTGAGCAAGAGACGGAAAGATTTACAGTATGTTTCCAGAAAAGTAGTCTGGTAGCTGAAGTCCTAGAGAAAGAGGACAAAGGATAGGATAGCAGAGGCACTGGGAGAAGCTGTTATAATGAACTATCTTGGTTACCATGGTGATGGCAAGGCAAGGATATATACTAGACTCAGGATAGAGTGACCCGTATGTTACCTTTTCTCACCAAACTCTGTTCTGTTGCCATAGATGAACATCTTGAACATTATTTCTTTCTTATTTAACATATAACTATTATCACTTTAGGAGTTTGGAACAATGGATCCTTATCTTTCATGTTACAAATTGCAGCATTCATTTTCTTCTAAAAAGCATAGAAACCAGAAATATTTCTGTGTATCTGCACACTTTAGATGAAGCATAATTGTTTCAAATGTTTGTTTTGGGAAATAGAACCAAAGCTCTTATACTAGAACAATTCTCTACCTAACAACATTCAGTAGCACCATTTTGCTTCTGAAAATTAAAATTCAGTTTTCTAGTTCCTCTAAATCGTATCCATTCTCAATCCTTTTACATGACATCCCGCCTGTGTTCAAACCATGATTTCAACAATATTATGAAGAGAACTTTGTCTTTTCACTCCCAGATCATAAGATCCTGAGGGTAAAAATAATGTCATAAATAGCACAGCAAAGAGTTTGTTTTCTCCTTTTCCCTTGTGACTGAGAACTGTGGATCTCTAACTGATTTAAAATTTCTTCCAATTACACATGGTGGATGGAGTCTTATCCTTGTTCTTCAAGCTATCACATCAGTTCAGTCAGTTTAGTCACTCAGTCGTGTCCGACTCTTTGCGACCCCATGAATCGCAGCACGCCAGGCCTCCCTGTCCATCACTGNTATTGAAATTCACCTACTTCTCCATTAGTTTGATTTTCTTTTCTGGATTCTGTCTAGGCCATCAAGTTGAATTGAGTTGATATTTCTCTTTTCAGTTCAGTTCAGTCGCTCAGTTGTGTCCAACTCTTTGTGACCCCGTGAATTGCAGCACGCCAGGCCTCCCTGTCCATCACTGACTCCCGGACTTCACTCAGACTCACGTCCATTGAGTCCATGATGCCATCCAGCCATCTCATCCTCGGTCGTCCCCTTCTCCTCCTGCCCCCAATCCCTCCCAGCATCAGGGTCCTTTCCAATGAGTCAACTATTTGCATGAGGTGGCCAAAGTACTGGAGTTTCAGCTTTAGCATCATTCCTTCCAAAGAAATCCCAGGGCTGATCTCCTTCAGAATGGACTGGTTGGATCTCCTTGCAGTCCAAGAACTCTCAAGAGTCTTCTCCAACACCACAGTTCAAAAGCATCCATTCTTCGGCGCTCAGCCTTCTTCACAGTCCAACTCTCACATCCATACATGACCACAGGAAAAACCATAGCCTTGACTAGACAGACCTTAGTCGGCAAAGTAATGTCTCTGCTTTTGAATATACTATCTAGGTTGGTCATAACTTTTCTTCCAAAGAGTAAGCATCTTTTAAATTCATGGCTGCAGTCACCATCTGCAGTGATTTTGGAGCCCCCCAAAATAAAGTCTGACACTGTTTCTACTGTTTCCTCATCTATTTCCCATGAAGTGATGGGGCCAGATGCCATGATCTTTGTTTTCTGAATGTTGAGCTTTAAGCCAACTTTTTCACTCTCCTCTTTCACTTTCATAAGAGGAGAGTGAAAAAGCTATCACATAGTATGTGCCATTTCCCTCTGGCATGCACTGATGACTGATTACACTTCTGTTCTGCCATTATCTCCTCTCCTAATTTGGCTGTGATGTGAACCTCCTGTCTCATGCCATGATCAAAGCCTCGATGTCCCTTTAAACAGAAATGCTCCATTTTCTTTTCATTGTATTAATAGATGCAAATTTTGCTATTAATATTACCTTAAAAGGGATCTGATATATTTCATCTCCACTTTGACTAAACTATTATACTGGCCACCAAGCAGGGCTTTTAGGAATTTAACCATGGTAGGTTTTATTTTTCATTACTTCTTTCTTGCCCCTTCATTGGATTCCCACAGGGGCTAGAATGCTATGACTGTCAGGAAGGAAAAAACTTTCCTCTCCCCTTCTATGTTCTTCTGGCTGGTCCAAGAATCAAGTTGACATGACAACGAGTAACAAGAGAAAGTCAAATTTAATCTTGCAGTATGGGAATTCTACATACACAAGAAGTTCAGAGACAGAAAGCTAAAATAAGGTATACACCACTCTGAGCTAAGAAAAGGGATAGGGGCCTGGGTGGGGCTTCCAAGGACAGGAGGGTCATTCACAAGGTGATAAGCAGACCAGATGTTTGGTAATTAGACATCTGTCCAGCCTATAGATGAGGTCACTTATCCTTTCTCCAGGGGATCTTCCTGACCCAGGGATCTAACCTGGGTCTCCTGCATTGGAGGCAGATTCTTTACCGTCTTAGCCACCAGGGAAGCCCTTAGCTCAAAATAGCCCCCATGCAAAATTAGCACATTTTGGGGAGGCTTGTTATGAGCCCCCACATGAGTTTTTTCCAAAATGCCAACCTCTTCCATCACTGAGATACTGTTCTTGAATCACATTTGTGTGGATAGACTTTCACTCCCCTTGGAAAGCTTGTTCTCAAGCTTCTTATTTCTCTTTTAAATAGCGCCAATGTTTCAGAAGCCAAACACCTAGGGTGTATATAGCTTGGAAAATTCTCAGGCTAAGAAACCCTGCTACACAAAGAAACAAAATGTCTCCTGTAATAACCCTCAGACACTGAGAACATTGACAACTAGCTACTTTTTTGTTGTTGCTGTTTAGTAACTCAGTGGTGTCTAACTCTTACAACCTCATGGACTGTAGCCTGCCAAGCTCCTAAAAAACCTCTCGTCAATGCTTTTCCCAGCTATTTCCTCCTGCTCTTTTGCTCTGGTAAGACAGCAGGAAATAGCTGAGAAAAGCACTAATTTTTTTCTTTCTCTTTTTGAGGAAGGGAGATTAGCCCTGGGATTTCTTTGGAAGGAATGATGCTAAAGCTGAAACTCCAGTACTTCGGCCACCTCATGCGAAGAGTTGACTCATTGGAAAAGACTCTGATGCTGGGAGGGACTGGGGACAGGAGAAGAAGGGGACGACAGAGGATGAGATGGCTGGATGGCATCACTGACTCAATGGACGTGACTCTGAGTGAACTCCGGGAGTTGGTGATGGACAGGGAGGCCTGGCATGCTGCGATTCATGGGGTCACAGAGTCGGACACAGCTGAGCGACTGAACTGATACTGATACATATACATATCTTTTATTTAAAACATCTTCCTTAGTCCCTTAACAGTTTATAGCCCATATCAGAATAAGGATATTAAATGCCCTTTTCACACTATTTTTTCTATGTGAAACAGTCGTATAATAACTTGTTATTCTTCATAGTTGGGCTTACTTATGATGTTATATTTGGAACACCATATCTTGCATATGCTTTTTGAACCCATCATGCTTCCATTATTGGTCTTTTAAAATCTGAAGGATGGCAGACTATGCCACCCCAAATATGTCTCTTTGGCATAGGATTATCTTGAGCTGATTGTTTTGAGAAACAGCAGATAAAGGAGGAGCTCTGAAAACCAAGTAGGAGCTACCCTTTTGTAAAGGACATTTACATGACAAGGCAAATCTCCATTTGTAAGGGTGACTCCCGCTCTACACCAGGAAGAGGGTAAGTTTATCTCTAGAAAGTCTTACCAGTGGAAAAAGTACCAACTTAGATCTGCACAACACCCTTACCCTAGTTTACTGTGCATTGCTTGGTAACCTCCCATAACTGGTCTCCCTATCTCCTTCTATTTTCCTTTGTCTTTAGCTGGAAATGGTATTTAAGGTGGTGAATTGGGCTGTTCAGGGAGTTACTCAACTTCTCTGGGTATTTCCCATATATACAGGAGGTAGACATGTTATTAAAATTCTGTTTGTCTTTCTCCTGTTAATATGTCTTGGGGTGGGGGGTTGCTCAGCCAAGAACCTAGAAGTGTAAAGGAAAAATTATCCCTCCTAAAGTTTTATGCTTATTAAAAATAAACTCAAAACAGTTTGAAGACTTAAATATAAGACATGACAGCATAAGACTTCTAGAAAACATAGGCAAAACATTCTTAAACATAAATCACAGCAATATTTTCTTAGGTGAGTTCTGCAATGCAAAAGAAATAAAAGCAAAAATAAACGTGATTTAATCAAACATATAAGCTTTTGCAAGGCAAAGGAAACCATAAACAAAACAAAAAGACAACTTACGGACTGGGAGAAAATATTTGCAAATAATGCTACCAAGAAGGGGTTAATTTCTAAAATATACAAACAACTCATACAACTCAATATCAAAAAACAAAACAACTCAATCAAAAAATGGACAGAAGACCTCAACAGACATTTCTCCAGAAAAGACATACAGACGGTCAATAGGCACAAGAAATATGCTCAACATTAATTATTAGAGAAATGCAAATAAAAACTATAATGAGGTATCATTTCACACCCATCAGAATGGCCATCATCAAGAAGTCTGCAAATAATAAGTGCTGGAGAGGATGTGTAAAGAAAGGAATTGATGGGAATATAAACTGGAACAGAGACTATGGAAAAGAAATATGACCCAGCACTCCCACCCCTGGACATATATCTGGACATACAAAAACTCTAATTAAAAAATATATATGCACCTCAATTTTCACAGCAGCACTACTTTCAATAGCCAAGACATGGAAGCAACATAAGTGTCTGTCAACAGATGAAGAGATAAAGAAGACGTGAAATATATGTGTGTACACACACACAATAAAAACATCACTTGGTCATAAAGAAAATGAAACAATGTCATTTGCAGCAACATGGATAGACCTAAAGATTATCATACTGCGTGAAAAAAGACAAATGTATGATATCACTTATATGTGGAATCTAAAAAATAAGACAAATAAATTTATTTACGAAACAGGAAGAGATGCACACTGTTATATATAAAATAGATAACCAACAAGGACCTGCTATACAGCACAAGGAACTATATTCAATATTTTGCAATAATCTATAATGGAAAAGAAACTGAAAAAATATATTTTAGGTTGGTGCAAAAGTAACTGTGGTTTTTACATTGTTGAAATTCGCCATTTGATATTGGAATACATTCTTAAATAAATGTGGCTATGTTATACATCATTTTAAAGTACATCTCTTGCTTTACATCTTTTGCTAATGACTTTTTTTTAATGTATTTTAGACCATGGAAAAGCTTTTAGACAAAAAGCAAATTTGAGCAATTTTCTTATTTGAGTTCAAAATGGGTTGTAAAACAGCAGAGATCACTCAAAATATCAACAATGCATTTGGCCCAGGAACTGCTAATGAACGTACAGTGCAGTGGTGGTTCAAGTTTTGCAAAGGAGATGAGCCTTGAAGATGAGCATAGTGGCTGGCCATCAGAAGGTGACAACAGCCAATGGAAAACAATCATTGAACCTGATCTTCTTACAACTACACAAGAAGTTGCCCAAGAATTCAGTGTCAACTATCCTATGGTGGTTTGGCATTTGAAGCAAATTGGAAAGGTGAAAACACTTGATAAGTGAGTACCTCATGAGCTGACTGGAAATTTTTTAAAAATTGGCATTTTGAAGAGTCATCTTTTCTTATTCTATGCAACAGTGAACCATTCTCAATTGGATTGTGATGTGTGACAAAAAGTGGACTATATATGACAACTAGTGATGACCAGCTCAGTGGCTGGACCAAGAAGAAACTTCAAAGCACTTTCCAAAGCCAAACTTGCACCAAAAAAGACCATGATCACTGCTTGGTGGTCTGCTGCCCATGTGATCCACTACAGCTTTCTGAGGCCCAGCAAAACCATCACATCTGAGAAGTATGCTCAGCAAATCGATGAGACCCACTAAAAACCGCAACATCTGCAGCCAGTATTAGTCAACAGAAAGGGCCCAATTCTTTTCCTAGAGCGTACATCACATAACCAGTGCTCAAATGTTGAACAAAGTGGGCTGTGAAGTTTTGCCTCATCTGCCAAATTCACCTGACCTCTCGCCAACCAATTTCCACTTCTTCAAGCATCTCAACAACTTTTTGCAGGGAAAACACTTCTACAACCAGCAGGAGACAGAAAATGCTTTCCAAGAATTCATGGAATCCCAAAGCACAGATTTTTTACACTATAGGAATTAACTTCTCATTGGCAAAAATGTGCTCATTGTAATGGTTTCTATTTTGATTAACAATAATTATAGTGATTTAAAATTCATGGTCTGAAACCACAATTACTTTTACAGCAACCTAACTGAATCACTTTGAAGTACAGTAAAGTAACACAATATTGTAAATCAACAATACTTCAGTTTTTTTTAAAGATTGTGTTATAGAAAATAAAAATTTTCTACTTCTCTCAGATTAAAAATAAAAATAGAATATGATATAACTGAAAGAAATATTTGGCTCTATTTACAAGTATTCGATATAAAGCTAAATGTATTTTTCATTTAATTACTTTTATTCAGGATATTGAACTATCTTAATATCTTTAACAACAATATTTTAATTTAGTTTTACCTTTACCTATAGTGTGAACATTTTCAGCATTCCAATCGAAGAGAAATCAGTACAAAAATGCTTCAATAAGTGTTTCAGGATTCCATCAGACTACTTAAATTTCATTATTTAAATTCTGGATTTTACTCAAAGATGAATGTCAATTTGAAGAAACTCGGAGGACTTATTCATGCCCTCACTTTCAGAATAAAAGTATTCTCTATTTCCATTTTTTTCCACTCCTCTTAAACTCTGCATTTAAAATACCATGCTGCTGCTGCTGCTGCTAAGTCGCGTCAGTCGTGTCCGACTCTGTGCGACCCCATAGACAGCAGCTCACCAGGCTCCGTCATCCCTGGGATTCTCCAGGCAAGAACACTGGAGTGGGTTGCCACTTCCTTCTCCAATGCATGAAAGTGAAAAATGAAAGTGAAGTCGCTCAGTTGTGTCTGACTCTTCGTGACCCCATGGACTGTAGCCCACCAGGCTCCTCCATCCATGGGATTCTCCAGGCAAGAGTACTGGAGTGGGGTGCCATCGCCTTCTCTGAAATACCATGCTACACCATCTCAATCACTAAGCATTCAAGTAATACTGTAGTAGCTGAGTGATAGGGCTCCCTGGGTAGCTCAGATGGTCATGAAGTTCCTCTGGAGAAGGAAGAGGCTACTCACTCCAGTATTATTGGGCTTCCCTTGTGACTTAGACGGTAAAGAATCTGCCTGCAATGCAGGAGACATGGGTTTGATCCCTGGGTTGGGAAGATCCCTTGGAGGAGGGCATGGCAACCCACTCCTGTATTCTTGCCTGGAGAATCTCCACTGACAGAGGAGCCTGGCAGGCTACAGTCCATGGGGTCACAAAGAGTTGGACATGACTGAGTGACTAAGCACAGCATAGCTGAGTGATATCTGACATAACCACTGGGGTTGACTTATGTAGAGGAAAAATAATACAGCAGATGATCATGTCACCTGTTAACTTTTTCTGATTTGGAAATCAAGATAAAAATTGGTTTATTAGTATGGAAGACATGGAGCTATACCTTCTAGTGCTCCTTCAAGGTAGGACATGCTGTCCGTGTGGAATGTCTTCAGGTGACTGCCTCCATTTGTCAAGAGTGGGTGTCTCAGCCACCTGGCCCTAGGTTACACCCCACATGCAAGCCTGCATCCTCTGCCTGACTGAGTCAGAGTTTAGAAGCTCAGACAGTTCAGATCAGTGCCAAATATTCTGCATGGCAATCCAGAGCTCCCTGTCATATTGGTCAAGGCCTTATGAGGTCTGTGTAGCTATATTACTTCATCTGCCCCAATCTCCTTCCTCTCCATTCCTTACACAGAAATTGATCTCTAATAAACTTCTTACACCCCAGACTCTCTCTGCTTATACTAAACTCAATTAGTGACAATTAGGTATTAAATGTTATACTTTTGGAGTCCTTACTGATGGTTACAAGGCCTCTCAGGTGGCACTGTGGTAAAGAATTTGCCTGCCAATGCAAGAGATTTAAGGGATGCAGGTTCAATCCCTGGGCTAGGAAGATCCCTGGAGGAGGAAATGACAATCCACTCCAGTATTCTTGCCTGAGAATTTCCATGGACAGAGGAGCCTGCAGTCCTTGAGATCACAAGATTCATACATGACTGAGCATGCACACACTCATGCACCCACTGATGGTTACAAAGCAGTCTTTTCTGGTAGTTTAAATTTATCTTCAATGACAATGTCAGACTCCAACCAATCATCTATCTACCCATTCATCTATCTTTGAGACATGTTTGCAAATGTATTTATCTTGTGCTGGTCTTTGATTTTAAGGAGCTTTTGGTCAGATGGAAGAGATAAGATATTTAGTGCAAGTTGACTAAGAAAGGAGAAAGGGCATCAGTACAGATATCTGTAAATAAATAAACCAAGTTGAAGCAAATAAACAAAATTGATTATGGAAGAAGAAGGTATAGAATTACAGTAGTGGTAGCTGACCTCAGAGTTTATTGTAAGGGTTTTATTCTCCAGTATCCAAGTTCAGGAAATGTTACATCCCTGACCTTAAAGAACATATCCCTTGTATCTGTGGGAATCAGTATCCAACTGCAAGTACAGAGTTGTTTGGAGATATTGGAACCTGACCTTTCCCAATACCTTGCTAGACAGAGCACTGCTTTTGTGTTACTGCTAGTATGTCTACAGAAAGAAACCTCAATGGAAAGAAGCAGAATTCACCTCTTTCCTGCTAAAAAGCAAAAGGTAGTTCAGGAATACGTTAATACTTCTGATGACATTTGTCTTCATTCTATTCTAAATGATCTTTATTTCTGTCTTCCGTAAAGTACTGGGATCCTACTGTGCTTTATTTTAGACTATTCAAACTGAAGACCAGTAGTTCCCTGTTTTTCAAGTTCTATAAGCACTTTTAACTTCAAACCATTTACTAGACCCTCTAAATTAGGATGGGCTTCCCTAACAGCTCAGTTGGTAAAGAATCCGCCTGCATTGCAGGATATCCTGGTTCGATTCCTAGGTTGGGAAGATCTGCTGGAGAAGGGATAGGCTACCCACTCCAATATTCTTGGGCTTTCCTTGTGGCTCAGCTGGTAAAGAATCTGCCTGCAATCCGGGAGACCTAGGTTCAATGCCTGGATTGGGAAGATCCCTAGAGAAGGGAATTTCCACCCTAGTATTCTGGCCTAGAGAATTCCACGGACTGTATAGTCCATGGAGTCACAAAGAGTCAGGCTCGACTGAGTGACTTTCACTAGATTAGAATGCTTTCGTTTTACGCGTTGTTTGAAAAAACATGGACCAAAAGTTACTCTAAATTCATCAGCACTTAAAATTTTCATTTTGTTAACTATTAGAGCAGGCATTGACATTTTGTAACATTGTGTTTAAAAACATGTATTTGACAAACTATTTTTCTGTTTGTTGTGCCTGTCTTAGGATGTAGAGATCCTCAACTGGTACCTATATTTCTGTTGCCTCTCATTTGTCTGTAGCCTAGAGATAGGGCTCCATACTCATTGATGATGGAAACCTATTGGTAATTTTGCCATTTCAAGACTTACTGATATTGAGTAGAGATGTTTTGTATGGATTTCACTGACATCTTACTAGATATATACAAAACAATACAAAGCAAATTACTTTGTCTAGTTTCCTAACATTAGACTTACATATGATGGGTATATTCTGAAAATGATCTGCAACTTTAAGCATTAAATATGCTAAGAATGTCTTATGCTTGTGTCTTATGTCAATGTCTTGGTATATAATAGTTCATGCTTAATTTACTTTTTCCCTTTCCTTTTGCGCTACTTATCCTTTGCAACCACACTCATTATGAAAGTGGCCAATTTTCTGGTTTCTCAAGTCCAGGTGCTTATCTCATCATGGTCCATTTTTTCCCTTGCTTAAATATTCACATTTAACCTTCAAGCTATTAATTTATAGTCAACTAAAAATCCATCTTTAACATTGCTCTAACTAATGAGAACACACATTTTATGATGAGAGTTCAGATATTTGTGCAGATGATTGAGGAAATACATGCTAACAAGGGATTCTATCAGAGGGAATTCCATCTTAACTCCTTGCTGTTGGCCGGCCTCCTGATAAGGCCAGCTCTGACATTAGTCTGTGTTACTACCTGTTTCTAAAAATCCTTACATTAGAATATATCGATTCCAGGTATTTCAAAACTTAACTATCTCTTTTGTGCTCATTGAAAACATTTTGAAACTTTCTAAGAGATAAGATGAAAATAACCTATAAAAAGTATCTAGTCTATGTTTTAGCTAGTTCAAGGCTGTCTTCTAAAATAAGTGTATTACATATTTCTAAAAAATAGCTTAATGAAAATGAGCTTGCTGTGTTTATGTGGATATATGCCATAAGAGTGGAAGTTTCAGCTTTTGGTTATCAGCAGGGTATGGATGTTGATTCACATAATATGTTTAAAGGCTGTTGCCTCTGCTCAGAATTCTTTGGAAATAACCATTAAAGATATAAACAGGAGAACAGCTAATGGTTCCTATGGTTTACAAATAACTTTTCAACTCTGCTTTATTGGGTATTATAAGGTTGATTGCATTATCAGAGCAATCTATCATATACAGAAGTTCTACTCTTTGGGAGCTAAGGCAATGCTATTTACTGTTTGCAGTAATCTGTGTTTCTTTCTGAATATTTATGTTTTGCCCTTGTATATTTTTTGTAATCATATTATTTATATATATTAAGCCCAAAACATTATAAATTTAGAGTATACATATACATACACACATGTACAAGATTTGGCTCAAACTTAAGTATGTTTAAGAAATGATAAATTTTTTATTTATTTTTGCCACAATTCATTCCTGGAAACATTTTAAACTGTGCTAACACTAGATTACAAAGTTTTTCCATAGATATAGTCCCTTGGAAAGAAAATATATACTGATAGGTATTAATCGTAGGTAATTAGTTTGAAATAGTGAAAGTAGGCCCTAATAGAGATTTTTCCAATTTCTCAAATGTTTGGAAGAAATTGTAGTCTTTTCTTACTTACCAGATTATTGGGTATCAAACCCCTGGTGGCTCAGCTGGTAAAAAATGCGCTTACAATGCGGGAAACCTGGGTTTGATCCCTGGGTTGAGAAGATCTCCTGAAGAAGGGAAAGGCTACCCACTGCAGTATTCTGGTCTGGAGAATTCCATGGACTGTACAGTCCATGGGGTCACAAAGAGTAGGACACGAGTGAGAGACTTTCACTTTCACTTTGGGGCTTCTTAGGTGGCACTAGTGGTAAAGAACCCGCCTGCCAATGTAGGAGATTTAGGAGACCTGGGTTCGATCCCTGGGTCAGGAAGATCCCCTGGAGGAGGAAATGGCAACTCACTCCTGTATTCTTGCCTGGACAATCCCATGGACAGAGGAGCCTGGCGTGCTATAGTCCATAGGGTCACAAAGAGTAAGACACAACTGAAGAGACTTAGCACGCACATGTGAGATGATAGATGTGACAATAATTTATGTAAATGTATGGTTTTGATAAGTGGACATATATTTCTATACATGACAAATATTTATGGGAAATCATAGATGGCATAAAGACATGTTCTAAGATCTTATTCTACTGTAATGAAGTCAGTGGAAGATATTCACTTGTAGGGACTTAGGCACACTTGTTGTTGCTGCTGCTGTTGTTGTTCATTAGCATTCAATACTCTACAGATAGTTAATTATAACATCTAGATTGAGTATGAGAAGGCAATGGCATCCCACTCCAGTACTCTTGCCTGGAAAATCCCATGGATGGAGGAGCCTGGTGGGCTGCAGTCCATGGGGCCGCAGAGAGTCAGACATGACTGAGCGACTTCACTTTCACTTTTCACTTTCATGCAGTGGAGAAGGAAATGGCAACCCACTCCAGTGTTCTTGCCTGAAGAATCCCAGGGATGGGGAAGCCTGGTGGGCTGCCATCTATGGGGTCGCACAGAGTCAGACACGACTGAAGTGACTTAGCAGTAGCAGCAGATTGAGTATAAATGAATGGTTTTCATTAATTAGAGAACATCTGCATCTTCATTCTAGTGTTAAAAAATATATAGTTTTATAATTTTTACCTGAAGTGTATTGGTCATGTTTATGTCTGATGGATGGCTTAGCATATTTAAATCACTAAGGGCTTTGGAAACCAGAAGTATGCAAAGAGAAAGAATAGGTTAACCAAAACAGGCAAATAATTTGAGCTATTTTGCAATTATAAATACTAAATGTAATATATTCCCTAAGTAATTTACAAGTACATATAGATTTGTACTATTTGAATGGCATTTATCATTTTTTTTTTGAAGTGTTAGTCCTTCAGTTGTGTCTGGCTCTTTGTGACCCCAAGGACTGTAGCCCACCAGGCTACTCTGTCCATGGAATTCTCCAGGCAAGAATACTAGTGGGTCGCCATTCCCTTCTCCAGGGGATCTTCCCAACACAGGAACTGAACCCAGGTCTTCTGCATTGCAGACAGATTCTTTACCATCTGAGTCACCAGGGAAGCCCTTTATCATGTATACCCTCTTTTATCATATATACCTTCTTGTAAACCAAAATCTTCCCCTGTGGCTCAGCTGGTAAATAATCTGCCTCCAATGCGGGAGACCTGGGTTTGATCCCTGGGTTGGGAAGATCCCCTGGAGAAGGGAAAGACTACCCACTCCAGTATTCTGGCCTGGAGAATTCCATGGACTGTATAGTCCATGGGGTCACAGAGTCAGATGTGACTGAGCAGTTTCACTTTCACTCTTATAAACCACAGCTAAATCAAATACTTTTGATTTACTTAGAATGAAGGTAAAGTAACCAGTCTTGTTCATGATATTACTGCTGCTACTGCTAAGTCACTTCAGTCATGTCCAACTCTGTGAAACCCCACAGACAGCAGCCCACCAGGCTCCCCTGTCCCTGGGATTCTCCCGGCAAGAACACTGGAGTGGGTTGCCATTTCCTTCTCCAATGCATAAAAGTGAAAAGCAAAAGTGAAGTCGCTCAGTCGTGCCCAACTCCTAGTGACCCCATGGACTGCAGCCTACCAGGCTCCTCCGCCCATGGGAGTTTCCAGGCAAGAGTACTGGACTGGGGTGCCATTGCCTTTTCCACATGATATCACTATAGAAACTCAAAAAAATATAAACTGGAAAAAAAAAACAAAACAAACTGGCATTTCTTTCTGGGTATAAAAGTAGTATATACTCTAAACAATTTGGAAGCTACAGAAAATTACAGAGGTAAAGTTACCATAACACTACCTTTCTAAGATACCCATGGTTAATATTTTAGTATTTTGGATTATCTCTGCCTATCTGTACACACTTACCTATCTATACAGTACCTATGGGCACACACAGCTATTCAACTTATAAATACACATGTGTGTGCAAACCATCTCATTCCTCAAATTTTTACAGAAAGCCCCTTTCACCTCCCTTCCCTAGCTCCTCAAAGACACATGCCATCTCCTCATGAGGTAAGCATTTTTTCTCCCAAACTTCAGATACCTTATGTCATGAAGTTATAGCTTCCCCTTTAAACCCCATTGCCACTTTCAGACTATCATACCTCTACTGTTATCTAAAGTCTTCTATTACATTTTCTCCTAAGCCATCTGACTCTACTGGCCTCTACAAATTTCATTCATGGATTCAACTCACTCTCTTCACTCCATTCATCAAAGGACTAACTGCACATTTGTTCTCTGTGTCTTTACGCTGATTTCTGCCGTGCTCTGGATGACTGCAACTTTCAGGACTCTAACACATTTCCTCCGTTTTTTAACTGTCAATGTCTTTTATATATGTTCTACTTCACCACCAACTCCATGACTATATCATAGACCACATCTCCTCCTAGAACTGCTCTACTTCTGACATCATACATTGATACTTCATACCTGTATCTCCAACTCTTGTTCTCTCACTCTCATTGAGCAATTCCTATTTTTCCAGCTCTCTTACCTATGAGTCCCTTGTTTCTAACCCTATTCATGTCAAGTTAGATGCCACTATCACTTTACTATTTCTCTTGATGGACCTGAATCTCCTTGATTCAGTTTGTATTCACAATTTTCTGGCAAAACTCCACCCACGGATCTTTGAAAATCCAGACTGTCTCTCAGCTGCTGAGAATGTAGATTGTCTAGGCCTTAATGTTCAGTGTTGATTAGAAGGTCTCTGTATTCTTTCCAGTTTTCTCTGATTGTCTATATTTGTTTCTTCAAATGTTTACCACTCTTATGAAATCTATTTCACCCCTCTGCCTCAATCTCAGGATGCCTTTTTCTCTAAATTTTAGAACAAATAAAGACCACTGAAGGAAATGGCAACCCACTCCAGTGTTCTCGCTTGGAAAATCCCATGGACAGAGGAGTCTGGTAGGCTACAGTCCATGGGGTGGCAAAGAGTCAGACACAACTGAGCGACTTCACTTTCACTTTAAAGACCACTAAGGTAGGAATACTCTGAATTTCTAACTACCAAATACTAACACAAACCCATGATCTGTCCTTTGGCTCCTGTCATAAACCAGGGAGCTGAACTGTCTGTTGCCTTAGGCCAATCCTTCTCCTAATAGAATGAATCACCTTACCCAAAGGCCTCATTTCAATAATCCTTGCTTACTCTTAACCTTCAACTTCTGCCTCTGCCTCGGCTTCTTTGGGAGAGTGTCCAGATATGGCAGCAGGAAGGAGAGAAGTGCCTTTAAATTCTTTCAGTAGAGAGACTCATTCCCAGACAGGAAAGGGGGCTGATTCAGGCCATACATGCCCAATTTACCTTTCCCAATTTATCAATCAAACAAACCACTCTATTTCCCAGGAAGAAAGAGGAAACTAGCAGAGGAAAGAGGCAGTTAGAGTACATGCTTTAGTAATTGGACTTCTAAGCAGCATTTGATGCTGTGACTATTCTTGCTTCAAAAGCTCTCCGGGCTTCCACGTATCTTACTGCCTTGGGTCTCCTCTCATCCCTCTGACTAGTCTTTCTGAGCATCCCTCATGGGATGCACATCCTCTACCCGTCCTGTTAAATTCTTTGTGTCAATGTGTATTGTCTCCTAGCTCCTTTTCTCTTCTCCCTGCCATGATTTTAGCTATAATTTCTGGGCTATATCTCCAACCTATATCCCAGTCCAGAGATTCAGGAAGCTATAGTCAACTGCCTCTGGATGTCTTTCCTTGGATTCCCATAGGCATTTTAAGAACATGGTGCAAACTGAACTCCCCATTCCAAAATCATCTTCTCCTTTCAAACACTCCAACTTTGTGTTTCTATGTACTATCCATCCTGGTATTCAGTCCAGAAACCTGAGTGTCATCCTAAACAGTGTCTTCTCGCTCACACTCTACTTCTAGTCCACAATTCCCATCCCTTTTGTCTCCTAAATCTCTATCAAATGCATTCATTTCTCTCCCTCTCCATTGCAACTCCCCATATTCAGGCAGCCATGATATCTTTCCAGGATTACTGCTAAGTCTCCAAACTGTTTTTTTGCTGTCTACAATGTTCCCCACATTTCCCAAACCATCCTTCACACTCTGGACACAGTGGCATTTCTAAAATGAAATCCAGTCATTACCAGGCTTAAAATCTTTCTGCAGAACCCCACTGCTAATAGGATGAAGTCTACAAGGCCCCAGTGTCATGGCCGCAGCCAATGGCTTCATTCTCATTTCTGGTTCTCTTTCCCTCTGTGCTGAGGCCACACTGTATTTCACTGAGTTCTTCTAGCATCTATATTTTTGCTGATGATCTTTCTTATAACTGAGGTATTTTCCTCTACCACAATCTATACATATAAGAAGATTCATGCCTTTGCATGTAGGGATTTTATGTTTCCCTGCTGTAGCTCTGCAATACCAGGGAAACACAGCTCTGTAGTTATTCTGTCATGGCCCTTGACCACACTGTGACTTAACCATCCTATTATCCATGTCCATTCTAAATAATGAGAACAGAAACCATATCTCCCCCTTTCATCCTTGCATCCATAGTACTTAGCACGGTGTCCAGCATACAAAAGGTATTCAATCAATACTATAGAATGGATAGTCTGAATTATGGACTACTAATAGGAAGACATATATTAGCAATGCAATTTCATAAGGGAGTGGATTTTATGTGGAATAGTGTGTTATGAGTGATAAGAAGTTGATTTTGAAGTAATTTATTCATAATCCTGCTAGCAGGTTGGGACCTTTATCTATATCTATATATCTATACATATCATAATTTTATAAACATTGTCAAAATTAAAAGGATTTTCTGACTAATACTAATGTTATATTCTAATATATTAGAAGGAAGATTTCAGATAACAGTGAAAGAGCACTGTTACAGAATCTGGAGGGAAATTCTATTTTATGTGCTAACCTTATCAATTTGCCATGTAACTTCATCTTTATGTCTTAGAGCCTCAAATTTCTCATCTGTTATTAAAACAAAATGTGTGCATTGGTAGGAAGGGTAACAGTATATTTGTAATGTTTGTTTTATATATTTGAAGGCTTTTGTGAGGAATCATAGACTGTAAAATGTTGGAAAGTATTATTACTATAATTTTATTATTATTGCTGTTATAACTGTTATTATTAATATTATTGTTTTTTATTGTTTCATTTTTTTATAAAATTCCTCCACAAAAACCAATGAGGAATTACTATACAATAAATAACATTCTTATATGAATAAAACTTTTTTTCCTTTGATTAATGGGGAAAAATTCTCCAAATAATGCATCTGTTTGGAGAAATACTGAAGATGGACATCATGAGTCTTAAATATTTTAGAAGAACTTTAGAAATACATGTAATAATAATCACAATATATTAATATATTTAGTGGTTTCCTGGCATGGGGTGCTCTGCTATACACCTTACATTCATTGGTTCACTTAGCCATCCCAACAACTTTAAATTAGATAACCTTATTGATGCCATTTTACAGACTAAGAAACTGCATCCTAGAGAGACTGAGAAGCTTACATTTATAATGACTATGATTTAGCTAGCTAGGCGATTGCTTGTCTTATGAAGAGATGGGCATGTGTGTGTGTGTGTGTGTGTGTGCATGTACATTGTGATTAAACCATATTTTGGCTAGAAAATATTAACTGAGAAATATTCTGTTTCAATTATTTTATTTGGATATAAAGGAGGTGCTAGTGGTAAAGATGGAGAAGGCAATAGCACGCCACTCCAGTACTCTTGCCTGGAAACTCCCATGGACGGAGGAGCCTGGAGGGCTACAGCCCATAGGATCACAAAGAGTTGGACATGACTGAAGTGACTTAGCACTCATGCACAAAGTTGTTTTGAAACTGAAGCTGCTTTTTCCTCTATCATGTCTGCAGCCAAAGTCTTATCTGGGCTAATTAGGAATGTTATGAAGTTTCAAGATACTTTGAAAGTAGTTGAATATACAAGAACATTTTGAAGGAGATGTTTGTATATACTATTTTAATGATAAGAAAAAATAAATGGTTTGTTAAAATTAACCTGTTTACTGGACATTTCTGTTAGATCTTTGAAAAGAGACACATTCTTTTTAACAGACAATTAATTGAATTAGAATTTCCTCTTAGAGAAAACAAAATAAGTATAATGGAGTTTATTTCTCACATTCAAGTAGTAACCACTCAGAATATTTTACAATATTCAAGAAACCTTATTTTGGGTCATATAATAAAATATAGTGCATCATTTGGAATCATATTTTACATATATTATTTTTTTAATTTGTATTATTCTACTCCATATTTATTCTGTGCTAAACTATAAATTATCAGGAGCTGTTAAGAAAAGCAAAAATTTTCAAATATAAATTGTTTAATATTCATGTACTTTCATTTATTCTGAATATCTTGTGACTTAGGCAAGCAATGAAAAACTGAGTTACAGTTTTCTCATTTGTAAAAGAGAAAGTTGAACTAGAGCAAGTAAAGTCCATTTAAATCTATAAATTTTAGAAGCTATACATTTCTATATAAGTAAAATATCAATCATAAATCTATCATATGGTCAAAATAGATGCATAGTAGTATCAGTGAATAGGGACCAGTCACTTTTGCGGGACATTATCTCCTTTTTGACACTATATTTAGCTCAGCTGTATGCAGGTCAGGAAGCAACAGTTAGAACTGGACATGGGACAACAGACTGGTTCCAAATAGGAAAAGGAGTACATTAAGGCTGTATATTGTCACCCTGCTTATTTAACTTATATGCAGAGTACATCATGAGAAACACTGGGCTGGAAGAAGCACAAGCTGGAATCAAGATTGCCAGGAGAAATATCATTAACCTCAGATATGCAGATGATAACACCCTTATGGCAGAAAGTGAAGAGGAACTAAAAAGCCTCTTGATGCAAGTGAAAGTGGAGAGTGAAAAAGCTGGCTTAAAGCTCAACATTCAGAAAACAAAGATCATGGCATCTGGTCCCATCAATTCATGGCAAATAGATGGGGAAACAGTGTCAGACTTTATTTTTGGGGGCTCCAAAATCACTGCAGATGGTGAGTGCAGCCATGAAATTAAAAGACGTTTACTCCTTGGAAAGAAAGTTATGACCAACCTAGATAGCATATTAAACAGCATAGACATTACTTTGTCAACAAAGGTCCATCTAGTCAAGGCTATGGTTTTTCCAGTGGTCATGTATGGATGTGAGAGTTGGACTGTGAAGAAAGCTGAGCACTGAAGAATTGATGCTTTTGAACTGTGGTGTTGGAGAAGACTCTTGAGAGTCCCTTGGACTGTATAAGGAGATCCAACCCATCCATCCTAAAGGAGATGAGTCCTGGGTATTCATTGGAAGGACTGACGTTGAAGCTGAAACTCCAATACTTTGGCCATCTGATGCAAAAGCTGACTCAATGGAAAAGACTCTGATACTGGGAAAGATTGAGGGCAAGAGGAGAAGGGGACGACAGAGGATGAGATGGTTGGATGGCATCACTGACTTGATGGACATGAGTCTGGGTGAACTCCAGGAGTTGGTGATGGACAGGGAGCCATGGCATGCTGCAATTCATGGGGTCGCAAAGAGTCAGACACGACTGAGCGACTAAACTGAACTGATTGTAAATTCAAGGCAAACAGTAAAAAAGTTAAAGAAAAAAAGAAGTTTAGCTGATATATTAAGAAAGGGGGGAAAAGTGAATCATATAAAATAGTCAATTAGAATCATAAGACATCAGCTCATACCTGTTAAAATGAGTATTATCAAAAAGATAAGAGACATTAAGTGTTGGTAAAAATGTGGAGAAAAAGGAACTGTTAGGCACTGTTGGTGGGAATGTGAAGTAGTACAGTCATGAAAAATAGTATGTTGGTTTCTAAAAAACTAAAAATTGAACTACCATATGATCAAACAATCTCACTTACAGGTAGTTAGGGAAATGAAATCACTATTTTGAAAAGATATCTGCACCCCATGTTCTTTCTAGCACTATTTACAATAGCCAAGACACAGAAACAACCTAGTGTCCATCAGCAGACAAATGGATAGAGGATGTGCTACACACATACAAGAATACTATTCAGTCATTAAAAAGGATATCCTGACATTTGTGGCAACATGGATGAATCTTAAAAACATTATACTAAAAAAAATAAGCCAGATACAGATGGACAAATAAATACACCATGAGGAACTTATAGGAGGAATCTAAAAGAGTCAAACTCATAGAATCGGAGAATATGGTGGTTGCTAGAGCCTGGGAGAAAGGGAAAATGCGAAAGTATTAGTCAAAGAGTACAAAATTTGCTACACAAGAGGAATAAATTCTACCAAACTTAATCTGTGTACAACATAGTGCCTGTAGTTAACTATATTGTACTGCATACTTAAAAGTTTTGCTAGAGGGTAGAATTTACATTTTCTTACACACACAAAAATAATTACAAATAAAGAGGATGGGAGAAAACTCTTAGAGATGTTGGATATGTTTATGGCATAGACTGCACTGACAATTTCATGGATCAAGCTGTATACCTTAAATATATCCAAGTTTTTGCATAATTTTAAGAAGAAGCTATGGAATACTGTGATTTTCACACAAATCATTTTAGCTTCTAATTGTCTCTTTCCTAGTGGTCATGCATGCCCTTTAGGACTGCCGTTGCAGTTCTCCTTGACTAATAGTTTAGATAACAGGATATAGCCTGTCTCACCCAATTTGACTTTGTGTTATTTGGCTGTTTTTGCTTATTAAATTTGCTTGTTCAATTGCAGCTATTGTCTTGCATTATATTCTAAAATTCACCAAAAAAAAAAAAAACGCAACACACACACACATACTGATAACTGAAAAATTGTTCACTGAAGCAAAAGAGAGATGAAAAAAGGATAATAGAAACACTCTAATTCAGAATATAAATGTAATAGACCTACAACATGAATAGAAAGGAAAATCTGCACATGATTAAAGAAGAGCAACTGTACATACAATGATTTTACAGAAGGAGCTAGAAAAGAAAAATATGACAGGGAATATAGCAATAAATATCTGAAAGGCAGGTTTAAGTAGACTGTTGACTGTTTCCAAGTATTGTCTGACAAAGTTTTGTCAAATAGTGGCACAGTTCCATCATAAAGCTAAATACTTTCAAAGGAAAGGGATTCCTCTGGTAAATCAATGAAATTTCCTCAGAACCTGTATTAAATTATGCCTTATAGAATTCAATTGAAGCGTTCTGTTGCTGAATATAGGGAGATGAGACAAAAACTACAGAGGCATAATGAGGTTTATAAAAATGCAGCAAAAATAAAATAAAGATGATAACATATGGACCTCATATTGCAATATCAATTCCAAAATATGATTCTGGAGAAGATAAAGTTGGTTAAAGCATTTTCTTAAATGTCTCTGTAAGATGTCTCACAATATTATTAACATACAATATAGACAACTACTCACATATGCTACCAGTCATATTTTCACTGGATGAAACCAGTGGAAATATATTGACACCTGTTTGTATGTGTGTGGTACACATATGTGAGAGAATTATTTGATGACATTTTGTTTTATTTCTTATTGAAAGTCCATGATATAGGAGGAGGAATTTTTGTCGTTGAGTTAAAAATGAACTCACAATACCGAAGAGAGACTTTGGGATAAGTATGCTAGAGCACGAGCCATGAGCATAGAAAGGAAAAGGGTGTTTATGTGAATAAGGAAACCTCCAATTGAAACCTTATTCACAGGGAGAAGTTGGCAACCAGTTTTATTCTCTGTATTCAGTGTTAATGAAATAGTGAAGTTGTGAATAGAGTTACATATTTTCATCTGCTCTGTGAAAACATAGGTTATAAACTCTAAATACTTAATGGGCATAACTTATTGATCAGTACATCATTCAGTCACAACTGAGGTTATAAATGTTGATATCTAACCTACATACTACTTGCTAAGTCAATAAACATATTTAAAAATGTGCCTGACTTAGAACAGATGAATCTTTCTTTGCACAAAGATCAGTTCAGCTCAGTTCAGTCACTCAATCATGTCTGATTCTTTGTGACCCCATGGACTGCAGCACACCAGGCTTTCCTATCCATCACCAACTCCCGGAGCCTACTCAAATTCATGTCCATCAATTTGGTGATGCCATCCAACCATCTCATCCTCTGTCATCCCCTTCGCCTCCAATCTGCAATCTTTCCCAGCATCAGGGTCTTTTCCAATGAGTCAGTTCTTTGCATCAGCTGGCCAAAGTATTGGCGCTTCAGCATCAGTCCTTCCAATGAATATTCAGGACTGATCTCCTTTAGGATTGACTGGTTTGATCTCTTTGCAGTCCAAGGGACTCTCAAGAGTCTTCTCCAACACCACAGTTCAAAAGCATCCACAAAAATACCATTAGGTCAAACTATGCATAACAGACCCTTGAGCAACACTGTCCCTCTGCACAATGGAAAATCTGCCATTACTTTACCACTGGCCCTTTATACCCCTGGTTCCACATCTGCAGATTCAACCAACAGTGAATCCTGTAGTACCACAGTATGTATTCATTGAAAAATACCCACATATAAATGGAACCATCAGTTCAAACTTGTGTTATTCAAGCTTCAACTGTAAATACAGGATTATGTCCTTTCTGAGAGAACTGGGCCACATTTAAAAATTTTATAAAGGTTTTGTACAGATTAATAAAGTTCTGGTAACAGAATCTGAATAAATGTTAAATAACAGTGAAAATTATTCTTATCTTTGCCACTCTATTTTATCTATCCTGATCTATTTTACCTTCTGTTATTGAGTTTATCATTACAGCTCAGCATCTAATGGAATCTGGATAGTAGATTTCCATAGATACCTCTATAGAATGCCTTACTTCATGTTTCATTTGACTATCTAGAACTATCTTCCAGAACCACCATTCTTATTAACCCATAATTGTGAGACAATGTTTTTCCATACTTAGCAGAAATAGAGCATGGAAAAGCAAACATAGAATATGTAGAATGATCTACAAGCTCAATGCATCCACCACTGAGGTGCATTTTTTTTTTTTTTTGGGAGACTCTAACAATATCACTCCTCTCACTGATATGAAGCCATTATTATTGTTAACACTACTTTTATAATAATGCTTTTTCCTACTATCTAAAATTATATTGAATCTTGTTTTACCAAAATCAGCAATCTTTGTGGTTGATGAATACATATTAAGTGACCTGTCCTATGCTGTGCTAAGTCACTTCAGTTGTGTCTGATTCTTTGCAAAACAATGGACTGTAGCCTGCCAGGCTCTTCTGTCCATGGGAATCTCCAGGCAAGAATACTGGAGTGGGTTGCCACACCCTCCTATAGGGGATCTTCCCAACCTAGGGATCGAACCCACATCTCTAAGGTCTGCTGCATTGACAAGCAGGTTCTTTACGATAGTTCCAACTGGGAAGCTCTATTAAGTGTCCTATGGTGATACTATTTGGAAATCACAAAAATGCACAACTGAAAAGTAGAGTGTGCTTGACTCAATGCATAGCTTCCAGTGTCTTATTCACTCCACTCTCAAGTCACAAATGATCACAAGAGATGGGGCATGGGGCATTTCAACTCAGGAATGCCTTCAAGTCTGTGATCCTTTCAGTTTTTATTCTTTATAGTCAAGCATCACCCTTGGAGTAAAAAATGATTATCCATTACTCAGTAAACAATCTTGACAATGAGGTATGGGTGGTTGGCCCAGTACACAATCCTCAACTGAGTTCTCAATAACTTAGATCTGGCATACTGCTCTAAGTTCCTGGAGTTAATGGTATAAAGAGATGCCAACTTAAGGTGAAGCCCTCAGGCATTCCCAAATCTAAAAGAAAGGGCACAAACTGGCTATTAGTCATTTCCTTCTGGTCAGAATAAGACTATTTAAGATAAAGTCAAGTCAACTATTTAAATAGTCTAAGTAAGAGTAGAGGTTTTTATTGACAATTCAAGGATTTGAATCATCATATTTTTTCCTTGGGTAGGGGAAGAAAACTTTCCCCTTCTTTCCTTCTGTGATTTTTGGCTGTCCTAATAATTAAATCAACATAAGACAGATTAAAAGGAGAGAAACAAAATAAATTTTGTATGTAAAGGAGACCCCAAAATATAAAACTCCCTGACAGGCACTTGAGGCGTATATACCATCCTGAGCTAAGGAAAAGTGGGTAATGATCTGGAACTTCAAAGGGCAGGGATGCAATTTACAGAAAAATCAGAAGAGCAGATGCAGATGTCTTTGTAAAGTAAAAAGTTACCTCTGGTTATAGATTTTTTCCTGGTATTAGCTCCTTTCTGAATTCTTTTTAGGCAGTTAATGGAAAGGTTAAAAAGGTTTTCTTAAGTCTATTGGGCCTTGATAGTCTTCAGCTTGAAATAATCTACATGCCAAAATAGCATATTCTAGGGCAGCCTGCCCTGAACCCCATCAGTTGCCCATTCACAAAACAGATATAAATTAACTGAACATAAGTAAACCTAAACAAGTAAAGAGATTAAATCAGCATTCAAATAATTTCCAACAAGGAAAATCCCAGGACAAAATAGATGAACTAACATCAATGCTTCTCAAATTCTTCCCCAAAATAGTGGAGTGATTACTTTTAACTCATTTTATGAGATCAGCACTACTCTGGTATAAAAATCACACAAAGATATTATTAGAAACAAACAACTACAAACCAATGTCCCCTAAGTATATGATACAAAAATCCTCAACATAATACTAGGAAACTGAATCTAATAGCATATTGAAAGGATTATACACCATGATCAAGTAAAATTTATCCCTGGACTATAAGGGTGGGTTTAATAAGAAAATCAATTTAATATACCTTATTAATAAAAATGAAAGAGAAAAAAGTCATTTCAATTGCTGCAGAAGAAACATTTGACAAAGTCTAATACCCTTTATTGATCATCCAATAAAATAGGAATAGGATGCAATGTCCTCAATTGGTAAAAGGCATCTCTGAAGAATCCACAGCTAACAATATATTAAATGGAGAAAGATGGAAAGTTCCATTCCCTCCACCCTCCCATATCACAATGAAAATAAGGATGCTCATCTGGTTATTTCTATTCAACACTGGACTGGAAATTTCAGGCAGGTAAATGAGGCAATCAAAAGGAAGTCATTAGCAAACTGGAAAGTAGTAAGTGAAACTATTTCTATACACAAATGACTTGATGTAGCCCACTAGGCTCCTCTGTTCATGGAATTCTTCAGGCAAGAATATTGGAATGGGTAGTCATTTCCTTTTCCAAGAGATCTTCCCAAGCAAGCCAGGGATCGAACCCAGGTCTCCTTCATTGCAGGCAGATTCTTTACCATCTGAGTCACCAGGGAAGCCCATAATATCATATAGAGGAATCCTAAAGAGTTTACCAAAAAACTGTCAAAGATGATAGATGAATTCAACATAGTTGCAGTATGTAAGATCAACATACAAAAATAAATTTTATTTCTATAATAATTAACAATCTGAAATGAAACAGAAGAAATTATTCTATTTATAAGAAAATCACAAAATACTTGAGAATAAATTTACAATGAATGTGCAAGACTGGTACACCCAGTCTTGGTGTACAGATTCTACACTTTGGTTGTACTGGTATAACCAGTGTTGAAAAAAATGAAAGAACTAAATGAACAGAAAGACATCTCATATTCATCGATTAATATTGTTAAAATGGTAAATTCTCCAAAACTGATCTGTAGATTCTATATAATCTGTGCCAAAAATCCAACTGCCTCTTTATCAGAAATGGACAAGCGGATCTTAAAATTTATGTGGAATTATCAGGGACCACAAATAGCTAAAATAATCTTGAAAAAAAGATATTAGGTGACATATATTTCTCATTTCAAAACTATGTATTATTGGCATACAATAAACATGTATATCAATGGAATAGAATTAGGAGTCCACAAATAAGGCCATACATCTATGGCTGGTTGTTCTTCCACAAGAGTGACAAGACAATTCAATGGGGAAAGAATTGTCTTTTTAACCAATGTTGTTGAGATAGATAACTGATATTCACATGGAAAAGAATGAACCTGGACTCTTCCTTCATTACACATATAAAAATTAACTCAAAATAGATAAAAATCTAAGGTAATAGCTAATTATAAAATTCTTAGTAAAAAAAGTTAACATCTAAGCCAATGGATTTGACAATGGATTCTTAGATATGACACTAAAAGCTTTCTTCCACAAGAGTGACAAGACAATTCAATGGGGAAAGAATTGTCTTTTTAACCAATGTTGTTGAGATAGATAACTGATATTCACATGGAAAAGAATGAACCTGGACTCTTCCTTCATTACACATATAAAAATTAACTCAAAATAGATAAAAATCTAAGGTAATAGCTAATTATAAAATTCTTAGTAAAAAAAGTTAACATCTAAGCCAATGGATTTGACAATGGATTCTTAGATATGACACTAAAAGCTCAAGCTACTTGGAGAAGGAAATGGCAACCCACTGCAGTATTCTTGCCTGGAAAAGTCCATGGACAGAGGAGCCTGGGGGGCTGAAGTCCATGGGGTTACTTGACGGAGCATGCGTGCATGAGGGTGGATGGAAAAGGGTTGGTAGCAATAAACTGGAAGAACTAAAAAAAAGAAAACAAAAAACAAAAAAAAAAACACAAGCTGCTTAAATAAAACTACATTAAAATGGATCTACTGATTTAATTGAAATAACACATTTTTGTGCATCAAGGGATATTATCAAGAGAGTGAAAAAACCACCCATGGGATGGGAGAAAATATTTGCAAATGATATATTTG